>JAIEZT010001059.1:0-23675 GCA_019594935.1 Periophthalmus modestus | reverse complement strand
CTGTGGCGGGTAAGTTACTATTGTAGCACACGATGTATTGCCCTGGACTGACATGAAGGTGAGTTTGCCAATCTGCGCCATCGCCTCTCCGACGCACACACAAGAGCAATGGGAGGAAGTGTCTTGCTTTTAAGGGACAAACAACATACACAGCTAGACCTACAGCCCATTGTCGCGTTTGGCGAGTAGAGCTTTTAAAAGAGCTTTATTACAGCGGCTCCCATCCAAGAGTAACCGGGACCAGCCTCGCTTTAGTTCAGATAAACAAGATCGGGCATTAGCATACATATGCCCACCTCTCTCCACTTTTACTTCGCTTCCACACTCCCTCCGAGTCACATGACGATAGCCCCCGACTGAGACGAGGTCTTATCCCTAGAGGGCTTAAATCCCATTGGCTTCCCGCAGTGTAAGCAGATTGGGGGGGGGTTGATCGGGACGGTTGGCGGCTTGCAGCTGGGGGTGTACAGAGCCTTCCCGGACTTGAGCCCTGGCCGGGGGGGGCCCCCTTAGCTAGCTCCGTTCTGACACAGGGATCAAGGCAAAACCACATTTAGGATTAAGATCCAGCAGCAGGCAGCGGAGAGACTGAGAGATATGGATTACTTTCATTACAAAGGAGCTTCTCAACCAGGGTGTTGGTTATTTGTGCAGTAGTAGAAGTGTAAAAGTGTTATTCGTAACTTTCTGGTGCAGGATTCGCTACTCTGGTCGCCATGAGGTGTTAGGCTAATATTCGAGGGCAAAGCAGTCAGCCGAAACCCCACACCAAGAAATTAATGGTTGTCCTTTCATGCCATAGATTAATTTGCATTTTCCCGTTTTCGTAGCACTAGGACTATACATGTAAGCTTTTAGTTGTAAAAGGGCTACAATCCACATCTGAACATTGTGTGCCAGAGCACTTACCTGAGATAAGACAATCTTTTTTCTCATTGTCAGAAAAGGAATGTGAACGTCACAGAACCTCGCAGCATTCTCTCACTGAGCATTGAGAGGCTTGCATAGCACGATTCTGATGACTGTAGGTGCTGGGTTGGTGGTGATGTTCAGTTCTTTTTAGGTTTAACCAACGGGATGTCAACATTGAAACTGGCAACCGCAACTGGAAAGACTCATGTGAGGCTTTTCTGTTTTAGTAGTCGCACTGATTGATTGTCTGAGAACTGTTTCATAACGGAACTGACCAAACAGACGAGGGAGACAAAGATCAGAATCGGGTGGATCGTCGTGGAACAACGTTTATTTACAGTCACAGGAATAAGTGATGTGGTTACGGTATTAGACGGTATTCAGGTAGAGGGCGAGCGCATAGCGGGGTTGTACACGCAGTAGTCGTTCGAGGACGTGTAACGAGGTCAGAGATGAGGGAAGTCGGGTCCTGTCGTGAGAGAACTGCGTCGGTTCAGGGCGCGTGATCTAGTGAGAACCAAAAATATCCAACTGAGTACCAAAAGTCGAAACTGTAAACAAGACAAAGCCACTGAGGACATCGCGAATGATGCCAGGCTCCGACACAGAAGGGACGGGGGGAAAACAGCACCAGTTCGTTTCTGTGTAGAATGTGGCACACCTGACTGGGCGACAGCGGTCGTGTGGAAGGAGAAGAGCACAACTTGTTGAAAGGTTAAGGAAATACCCACAGTGTCGCATATCTAGTATGCAACTTTATTAGTACAACGTTTCCCCCCCCCCCGTTTCGTCTGAGGAAACCTTGAGGAAGGCAGAGCGACCGAAACGTTGTAAGAATAAAATGGATAAGAGTTGTTTGCTACAGTTTCATTAACCTTCGGAAAACAGAACCAATAGCTCAAAATATGACAAAAAATAACTTGTCCATCGTGTTTTTTTCAAAGTGTTTTCATCTCTGCTGGCGAAACCAGGAAGTGCACCATTCTAGTTAGTTTTTGTCGGTTAGCATTACTTGACGGCAAAGACCTCGCCCTGCTCGGAAATTTTTTTTTGTGACACCCATCGCGATGAATAAAAATGCAAGAAAGCTTGGATGAGCAGCGAACCGTCCCCTCACGATTTAAATGTCGTCTTTTTGAGATGATCAACCTTGGACGAATGCGGGATTACACAAACGCACAAGGGGAATGTGTCAGGGAAGTTTGGACCATTGCAAACTGTTTGCACATGAACTGATTTTAAAAAGGTATAGGACGGTTAGAATGTCATTGCCTGCTCAAAAGTATACCTGGAGTTAACTCATACTAATCAGCAGGTACAATTGTTATAAGTTGAAGCTATATTGTGATGCTAAACACGATTTCCTCACAAGCTGGGTCCCGTTTATGAAAAATGTCGGATTCGGATCAATCCGGCCGCCGCATCTGTACACGAGGAACGTTGTACAACTGCATAACACACAAGTACAGCAGTGAACAAATCTCACGTTTAAATGATTAAGACGCTTTGCCCCATGTGATGAAATTCAAAGGACAGAGTGTGTGAGAGGAAAGAGCCACCAAAATCAGAAGAGTTTGCACCGTCATGGCATGCCTTTTGATCTAGAAGCTGTCCAACTGAGGCGTGAGGTAGCACCCGAAGGGGGATTGGATCTGCAATCACAAAGGGAGGAGATATGGAAATGCACAAAGTCATATTCTTCCACAGACAACTACGCATGTCTGCTCTCAAGCAGCGTTCGCGTGGGCCCGCTTCCTTTCTCAGCGACCAATAATCTCCTCGTATCATTTAATACGCTCTCTTAATATGAAATTCAGTTGGCATCAGATGCATGCATCCTTGGCTACTGAAAACTACGGTACACACACCAGGATTGTGTGAAGTCGGTGGGGGTTGTCGGTTGTTTCGCGGTTTGCGGGCCGAGGTGTGGGCTCGTACTGCAAACCGTTAGAAGAGGGTACGACTAGGGCCCAGAGGAGATCATACATTACTCAACTGCAGCATGTATACAGTAAAAAACACTTGCGATGATGTCAAAGAGTCCAAGTTGTGCTTGTATTGTCTCTTTTCTTATTGCAATGACATTGAAACACAAGAGGCGGATCGGTGCAGAGTCGCCAGTCGTCCCCAGTCGTAGCAGTCGTCGCCAGTCGAGTATTGCAAGAGCTATGAAATGACGATGCTAGCGACCTCCACGGAGGACAGGAGCGGCATTCTGGCACTTTCCGGATAACTGCTAGTTCGATGAGGAGTTCCAGGAATGTCATACCATAAGAGGCTCCGGAGAGAGCGACAGGTGTGTGGACTTAGCTGTCTGGACAAGAGCTGGAGGAAAGGTCTGGGTGAGGAAGTTTGGGGTCTATGCTCAGAAAAGGAAGGCAGTGGAAGAGATGGATGGACATTTACCGAGATTTCGGCGAGGACGACTAAAATATACTGTGGCTATTCTTAACTAGTGTGCTTGCTGCCGACCTGCATGGGTGTGCGCTCTGCAGTGGGGACAGGGATCTCAGGGGTCAGGACAATTGCGGAAGTCAAGTAGGTTAAGATACACGAGTCGTCTAAGAGAGTGAAGCGGGACTGATTGTGACCTGGTGTCCACGCATCGTCACTCCTCCCTGCCAGTGTGAAGGCGCGTTTCGTGACAGGGTGGGGACTTACATTGTGCAGGCGTTGGTCATCGGGGGACCTGGCCAGTCATCTGGGGGACAAGAAATCAGGTCCTTGACATAAAATCCTTTATTTTACACGTTGTCAAATTGGTTAAGTAAGGGTTGAGGTTAAGGTTATAGACCGCGCGTCAGGATGGATCAGTATCCCAGGGAAATGAAAGTAACAATCCCCAAAAGCAAGGAAACCCCAACATAAGTAACGGCAGGGTATACGTGACTGTTATTCGGTCAGCAACTTTGCAGCCAATGTACAATTCTCTGGGACGAGTGAAGTAACGGAGGCACTGCTCTGGCTGACGCTTGGTCCGATTTTAGCTGACCTTTAATTTAGCACAATCTGACAGAAAGCGGCTGGCTTAGTGGAAACTAAAAAGGTGAAGTCGATTTGAGCCGTTAAACAAGAATCTGACACAAAAACTGCAAGCTAGCTAGCCGCTAGCAACGTTTGTCAGTAGTCACGCTCAACTTTTTGGACTTTGAATGTGACTAAAAGCTCGATTGATAAAGGCTTTAGACTGGAAAAAACAAAAGTAAAAGTCCAATGTGTCACTACGGTAAAATGCGCTAAAAAATCTGCCAAAAAGAGAATACATGCAGAACCCCAGCCAAACTTGGAATACAGTCCATTACTCAGTATTCCAAATCCTACAAAAGACAACTATCACAAATGACAACTATCATTTAAAGTACTAGGTGGGAATACGTTTGGACAATTGTAAACCCATTTAACATGAACTACGTAGTTAGGTGTTTCACATTTTTATGAAAGCTAAAAACAGGTAAAGGACCTTTAAAGATTTATATATGCGCAAAATGGACTATTTGAGCTTTTTATGCCATGTATAAGTTGTTTCCTCTCAAAACATATTGGAGTATGGTTTGTTTCATTCAACATGTGCTTTGTAACGTAATCTGTATTATTAGTTGTCAAATCTCAAAGCTCAAAAATGCTGCGTGCACCTTGTGATGTCAGAGATTGTTGCAAGTTAACAGTAACCGCTCTTTTTGATACCATGATCCTTGTCACAGTGTGTTATGAGACGGCAAAATTCCAGGGCTGAACTCATCCAAATTATCAGAGGCGTGTGACGTGCACAGCACTTACTAATATTACCACGTGACATCACAAGGTGGAGTGTTAGAGACCTAAATTGCCAGGGTTGTGTGTTAAACAGGTGAGAATGAAACAAAACAAAGCTGCAGGTCGCTGTTTGTGATGAGGAAAACATTAAACACTAGAGCGAAATCTAGACGCGAATGATGTGGCCCTTTATGTTCCTGGCCCCAGATTAAATGCACAAAAGGGGAGAGGGTATTTAGTGATTATTTAAGAAGCATCACATTCTACTGCATGAAGTCATCATGCTTTGTACCGGAGTATAATAACATGGAGACAGGTATGTGCATGAGGGTTGGGAGGGGGGGGGAACAGTGTACGCCAGGCCAGCTGCTTAGACAGGTTTGTAGCAACGAGCATTAGGCAGCTGGATCCAGACACTTGATCGGTCCATGCTGCAGTGAAAGCAGGACAGCAGTGAGGACCGCAGAGGACGGGAGAAAGACAGGGAGCATGCAGTATCACAAAGAGTCTCACAGAGGCAGAAATAAGTTAAAAATAGTCAACTACGCAGCACTTTACCACATAGCATTCTCTTTCCAAATTGTCTATAGAAACTGGAAAACCGATGAAAAAGAAACAACCTAATTTAAACCTATGCCCATACGAACCAGCTACGACGCATTTCAACTCATTCTTTGTACATCTGAGGTACAGGCGTCACGGATTGTGCGTTCTGGGATAAATTGACATTAACGTGTGCTGGAGAAGACTCAAAGCAACTCCAGAGACATGCCTCTTTTGCCTGAACCTCTCTTCGCTTATTCATCCTCTGCTACTATATTCACCCTTCTCGTTGTAAATCCACAACAGGCCAGATGTTTCTCACCTAGACATTCAACAAGTGCTCTTATTTACGTATAAACCTGTATTTGGCCAACAAAGGCCACTCTCCTATTTCCCCTTTCGCCCTTTTCCCTTATTACACCTTCTCCTCCCCTCGCCTCTTTCCCTCTTCTTTTTCCTTTTCTCCCTCCCATGTCAAAAAATTTCAATTGGGTTTACGCTGGGCTGGTGTTGATGTCACGTTGGCATTAAACTGGACTCGATGGGCAACACAAAGACGTGCAGGGCAAAATGTCTTAAAGGTAACGGAGTAGTGTCCGTACAAAATGGTGTTCAGAATTGTTGAGATCCCCCCCAAACAAACAACTGAGGGAATATGTAGTATTAATGTTGCAACAGACAAATACTGAGAGAACGACTGAGAAATTCTACATAGGAAAACAGGCCTGGGGGGAAAAAAAATCAAGAACAGGCGACTTCAAACAGGGACAAGGCAGATTAAGAATGTCTAGGATATATGCATTTCGACAAAGGGCTGAGAGTTGCTGTTGCAGCTTCAACAATATAGCAAGAAACTAAACTGAAGTCTGACGGGAGAATATCTAGGCGACCCTGGGCTGATGCCAAAATGAGACCAGCTTTTAGCGCGATAGACTGCAGGGAAAACAGGGAGGTCGGTGCCAAAGAAGGACTGGAACATGGGAGCGGCTATTTGGGGGAAACCCCGAACTACCAGGCAGAGAACTATCACCAGTTTCAGTTTTGGCATAGACATGCACCAGAAATTAGGAAATAAAAGGTTCCGTTTTAAAAGGCACAATAAATAACCCAATGAATGAAAATGGTCGTGTTTCCTGTGGCGATGAAATGGATGGTATTAAAAATGATTCACACCACTGCAGCAGCCGTCAAAAATCAGAATTGCCTATTTTTGTGGCAGGGACAGAGCTGTGATGGCAGTGGTGGAAACCTCCTCATTTATTTTTAACACATTCTAATTGTTACAGCAGACCGCGGGTTATCGAGAAAGGAGATGATGACGGAACGTAATGGCTGGTTCAACAGCCAAGCATCATAGGCTGCCGTGAAGCGGAGAACTGACATCCAGACATCGAACCATACAAGCATCAGGGAGCTGGTCAGGGTCCTGATGCGTTTGGGAACAAAACTACATTTTTGATCTGTTGTCAATAGTATTCGTGGATCATGGTCCTTGGCAGAAAAATTCAAAAGCATATAATCAACATTTTTTGGGGGGCCCGAGGTCCAGAGTCCACTAGCTACGAACACGACACTGTAAGAGCCGCAAGCTTCTCTGCATTGGCTGTCGGGTGCTTCACAGAGCATTTCCGATTGGGCTGTCGGGTGCTTCACAGAGGCTTTCTGATTGGGATGTTTGGGTACATTGAGGAGCTTTCCACATCCCGGTGTTTTTTGACGCAGGACTATAGACCAGGCCTTTAAATGGTGACAAATCACCTTAAAGACCCGGAGGGCAACAGCCTCTTTCTGTACCTGCTCCAGCTGAAGTAATGCGGTGAGTTTTGGGGGACGGCACGCTGGACTAAAATATATGCATATGTACTGGTGTTCCTAACATTCAGAGGAAAATGATATTTTTAGTGGAGCAGCGACTAGTGTGGTACCTGAACCCTCGCCCCTTCAGACAACGGTAAATAAACAGGGTCGAGTGAGAGGCGTTCACCTTCCAAAGGGATAAATTCTCTCTCCGTACAGGGATTAAATACCAGTTGAAGATAAACCAACTCGCTCTCCCTCCCCTCGCTCTCTCATGTCTTTCCACAGCCTTGCTTGTCCCTGTCCTTTTTCTTCCCCTGGCACACGCACGTCTCCTTTGTTTTTTGCTTTTGTCTCTCTCGTTCTATCAACTCATCTCACAGTCCACACACAGCAGTGTGTGATCAGGGCTGCAGGAGGTTACCTCAGAGGCTTTGGACACTGTGCTAAATGACAGTGTCAGTGTACACTCCTCCTGTGGCTCTCGTGGCTCAAACATCAATCCTTTATACGTAGTTTTCACTGAGTATGTGGACACCCATCAATTTCATCTAGTCGGTCAGTCCCAGCCACAAACTAGACCGCCAACCACTTCTACCAATACTTCACAAATATGTATGGTCTTTGGGACGCTATCCTGTCGCCACAATTGTACTTGGGTTAACCCACCTGTCAATCATACCCAGAGAAAATGCATGGTCAGGTTCTCAAAAATTTAGTAAAAAAATTAGAAAAAAAATGAGACAGTAGAAGATTAATAACAACCACGCTTGTTATGAAGTGCACTGTATTTTAAGTTGGTTTACTTTGAAGTGTACTGTGCATGACGCTCGGACAAAGAGCTTCATTGTGCTATACTTAAATAAACAAATATTTAACAGATACTTATTAATGGAGATAAACTGTACTTCAAAATACGCTCATATCCTCCCAACCATGATTTACTGTGTGCTTCATGCATTGACCAAACTACTTTTCATTTAGCATTTTAAAAGATAATAAATTGTCAAAATTGCGCAAACTGTGCTGGAGTACCTTCAAGGCTCTATACTAGGGCCACGAAGTATTCGAGATCCAACATTTTTCCACGTTTTAAATATTGCTGGTCCAGCTCATTACCCATCCGTTCTTACATCCTTGTCTCCTAATGTCCTTTCCTCATCCTCTCTGCCCATCTACATTCTCTCTTCACGCCCTTTATTGCCCTCCTTATTCTCGCAGCCTTATGCCATAAGCGCAACTATACCCCCCGCTCCGCCCCGCTCTGTGTCAAAGGCTTTCACTCTTCCCGATGATTGATGCGATCGCCGCGGAGGGATAAGCCAAGGCTGCAGGACAATGGACGGTCAGAAGCTCATCGGTAGTGGCCAATGAATTCTTAATTAGGCCAAAACAACTGGGCTTTTTGCAGTGCCGTTCGCGTGGCTGGAGATACCCACAAAAGCAGGCACAGATCAAAGGCTGCCTCACCTTACGCCACGTGAGACGGATAGAAAGCAGATCGATTAAATGCTTTTTGTAAGTATGACTTGGTTTGGTTTTGGACAGTACCTTTGTGTAAATATTTAACATTATATTCAAACTGAAGGGGCTTTAGGCTTATGAACAAGGGTAACAAAAGTCTGATCAAAACATTCATCAAACATACAGCCCCGTTGGACCTGGTGGGGGAAAGCGAGCCCGATGGAATAAAACAACCACATGCACACACAATATCGCTGAAAGTCCCACCATGGTCTAACACCATGGCTTAAGGTTTAGTTTTAGAGTGTCCCAGGAGGAAGTATTGAGAAGTTTGTATTTGTGTGCTGTGTAACTAAAAGGTTGGTACAATAACTAAACCAAAAAATTAACCTGCCATAGTCATGGTATATAGTTTCTGTTTGCAGGCTTAGGTCTTTGTGGTACCCAAAAGGGGATGTGCCTGGGTGAGATATTAACTTAGCGTAGTTCATTCAAAGCCCGAATAATGAATGATACACAAGCTACTACTAGGCATCCTGGCTAGTCCAGTGTTCTCTTTGTTCGTCGTTGCGAGTTCGCTTTGTGATCTGAGAAGGATGTGGAGATAGACGGGGGAAAGATGATGTCTGAAGCCACGTGTTCCTGTCCAAGGTCTTTCCTAACAAAAAAAAATTGCTCGTTTTTCACTCTCTCAACACTCTCACACACCTTGATCGTACACTCTTTGGCTACAGTGTGTACATGATCGCTGTAAGCAACGAAAGAAATGGGTAGCCGGCGCATGGATGCTAATAGGTGTGATCTCAGCTAATTAGGGGCTTGAATGACCTATGCGAAGTATGCGAGAAGACTTGTGCACTTGTATCATCTTAAAAAAAGCTAAAATACATGCAGCTAACATTGTAGGTATATTGTATCATGTACTACCAACTAGGCCTAATGGATTTCTTGAAGCACATAAATAAAGACTTGGTGTCAGTACCACACTGGAAGAAACACAGAACAGCACAGGAAGTAAAACCTTTTTTTTTTGTCAATTATTTATTATGCAAATTATCAAAGCGCACTGCCATCAATCGTAGATTGTGCATAAATACTATAACACATTCGCGCAGTGTTACATCAACTGCTTGACATGCCCTCAGCGATTATGTTTCCTACTGCTGTGATTTGTTGGGGGGGATTGAAGAAGGCGAACAGCGTATGCATGCGCAGAAGGAAGCCATTTTGTGGTCCTCTCCGCGGGCTCGTTGCGGAGGATGTGGCTTCACACAAGAGAATCCAGCTGACTGTCTATATACGCATGTGATGAGGAGGCTAGATATAAGATTTGTGCTTACATGCATGCGGCATAAAACTACACACAAGGATAATCCAGTGTTTGGAGAATGGCTTTTTAAAATGAGAGGTCAGAGCACTTTGATGACAGAATGGCGGTTATGCCAGTAAACTTTTCTAAAAGGGTATTTGGGACATTTTAAAACAGATGTGGAACGAGGTCTAGGTACAAGAATGAGCCAGGGCTGTTTACTGTGAAGGGCAAAATAGCCTCGATATTTCCACCAGTTGACATGATTGTGGTTTCAGGTGGCTCAGTTGTATTTAAAGAAGTAATCCATGCATCTGAATGAATTGTCAACACGTGTGGCCATTAAAGCTGGTCATACTTTAAGTTACGTTGCTTTTATGCTCTAAACAAAAGTGTCTCTGTCTCTTGTACAGGTGTTGTGTGTAAGGAGCCTGTGGGTCACATAAGCTTATCCACTCAGCCTCGTCTCACCAAAATGTGTGTAAAAAAATACAAATTCTGGTTGGCAACATTTAGGGCAGTTATCAATCCAGGTGACTAAGTTGTGAGTATAAACTGAAATTAAAGACAACGAGTGCAGATTTGTGGAGCATGCTGCGTGTGATTGACACGCCCTTATAAGTGCAAAAGTATGCATGTCTCGTGCTCCTTATGTCTGGCCTATTCAATTGTAGAAGTGTTGCTCCTAAATTAACATTTGCACTTACTTACGGCATATTTTGACACAATGTCATTGAGAGACTTTAATCGAGGAGCGTCTGATGATTGACTTGAGAAAAACGTAGTCATTGTAAAGGTGATTACCGTACCAAGTGATGTAACCCTTTAACAAGCAAGAGGGTTCTTGCTGGTTGTGAGTTCACAAAGTGTAAGAATCCATTTTTGGACGGGACTTTTGCGTTGAGGTACAATTGGACCAATCAAGACGCGACAGCGAGGATTTGTGCTGAGGCCTAAAGGACAAGTGCCCAAAGAAATATGACAATGCCGCCAGATGGTAGCTTCAGCACTGTTGTTAGCAAAAATACTGACTATGTGTCGTGTAAAACAAACGTGCAGAAGGTGGAAAAACAAATTGTGCATTTGCTGGAACAGGGAGAGATGTCTGTGCTTTTATGCGTGGATGTGACCAAAAGTTAGATTTTTTGTTCTGTTCCGTGGTCACGCTTCAGATTAAAATTAATCGTGATGAAAATTCCACCTTGTTCTTATCATCACTTTACTGGAGGCCGTGCAGATTCAACAAGATGTTGTGACTTCTCACAATTTGGGCTAGGTAAACACATGACTCTGCCATGAGCAGGCAACATGCATCGCACTGATGAAAAAGGTTGTTAATAGAAGCTGGCCGGGAACGGTAACTAGAGCTGGCGCATCTGTCACTAGAGCTGGCGAATCGGTTACATAGGAGATGGCGGAATCGGTTACTAGAGATGGAGAATCGGTTACTAGAGCTGTCGAAAGGTCGGTTACTAGAGCTGGCGAATCGGTTACTAAGAGCTGGCGAATCTGTCACTAGATGTTGGCGGCAATCTGTCACTCGAGCCGGCAGAATCTCGGTCACTAGAGCCGGCGAATGGTTACTAGAGTGGGCGAATCGGTCACTAGAGCCGGCTTATGTCGGTCACTAGGAGCCGGCGGGAATTCTGTTACTAGAGCTGGCGAATCGGTTACTAGAGCTGTCGAATCGGGTTACTAGAGCTGGCGAATTCGCCGTTACTGAGCGTGACGAATCGGTTACTAGAGCTGGCGAATCGGTTGCTAGAGCTGGCGAATGGTTACTAAGCGCTGGTGCGAATACGGTTACTATACGAGCTGTGCGAATCTGTAACTTAGAGCTGGCGAAACGGTTACTAGAGCTGGCGAATCGGTTACTAGAGCTGTCGAATCGAGTTACTAGAGCCTGGCGCAATCCGGTTACTAGAGCTGTGCGAATCGGGTTACTAGAGATGGCGAAATCTGTCACTAGAGCTGGCGAAACGGTTACTCGAGTGTTGGCGAACGGGTACTAGAGCTGTTCGAATCGGTTACTAGGAGCTGGCGTTAATCTGCGTCATACCTTAGAGATGGCGCATCTGTCACTAGAGCTGGCGAATATGTCACTAGAGCCGGCGGAAGCGGTCACTAGAGCCGGCGAATCTTTGGTCATAGAAGCCGGCGACAGCGCGTTATTTTTTTTTTTTTAGGAGGGCGAATCACGGTCACTAGAGCCGGCGAAGCGGTCACTAAGAGCCGGACGGCAAGCTGGCGGTCCACTAAGAGCCGGCGAATCGAGTTACTAGAGCTGTCGAATCGAGGTTATAGAAGACGGTCGAACATCGGTGTACTAGAGCTGGCGAATCTGTTACTATAGCTGGCAAATCGGTGTTAACTAGAGCTGGCGCAATCTGTTACTATGAGCTGGCGAATCGGTTCCTAGAGCATGCAGATGGGCGAAAACTCGTTACCCTAGACCGCTGGCGAATCGGTTTACTAGAGCTGGTCGAATCTCTGTTATCTAGGAGCTGGCAGAAGCGGGTTATTAGAGTTGGCGAATCTGTTACTACGAGCCGGCGGGGGAAAAAAAAAAGGGGGTTACTAGACGCGGTGCGAATCGGTTACAGAGAGCTGGGCGAATCGGTCACTAGAGCTGGACGAATCTCCCCGTTACTATAGCCCCGCTGGCGACGATCCGGTCACTAGAGCTGGCGCAATCGGTGAATCGTTACTTAGAGAGGAATTTGGCACCAGGGCTAAAGATGTCGCAGTTAAGAGTGGAAGCTATTTTTACTACCACGCTTTGCTTTTGAACATTTTATTGTTTACGCGACATCTTGTTTCGGTATATTGAACACTATGCACTATCAAATGTCCGGAAAATCTGATGTGCAAAATTGCCTAGATAGCTTCCACTGTGTAAAAAGTTTGGCAGCTAGCAATCTCTACTATGTACCTATTCACCTATTATTCTGCGCCGGTCACGTTGCGTATATTGCTTTGCACGAGGCTGCCGAATCGTGGACGTGACAGAAAAATCGGTTCTAAAAGGACATACAGAGCCGTTTTGTAAAGCCTGCAGAGACTCGGAGCGCATTTGTTGAAATCTAGTAGCTCGAAGTGATTCCTTTCCCACACCCGCAATCCCTATGACATTAGAACAGAATGGCTGGTATTGCTTTTTTTGCTGTTTTGTATGCAGGAGGACCAAGTTTCAAAAAAGGTTTTGGATCAACAAGAAACTCATTCAAATATGCTTTTTCCCCCTTTAAATGTTTTCTATTTTCTATCATTTTAGATACATAACGGATAAGATATGACTCACCATTTTTAAATATAAGATTGATAGTTCAAATCCTCAAATAAGTATCCACCTTTTTGCTTTGTCGACAGCTGCTGAACGGTTTCCACTGCACAGCTGTGCAGAGCAGGGTCAAGAAACGCCAAGAAATGCGAGAGAGAGCTGAAAGAAAAGCGTGGATAGTTTACGTTTTTTCTAATCTAAAAAGTTTTCAGTTATCTTGAGGTTTTTTGTTTTAGTAGTTTTTTACCCAACATTCCATATCTGTCCCATTTATATTTTTAGAATACCTTTAACAGTGAGAATAATATACAATGGAAATAAAGACGAAAAATAAATGGAAAAAGTACGTCCAAAACTTTTGACTGGCCGTGTGTTGTAAAAAGTTTCTTTTATGGCTCCTCTTGTAACAGTCCGTCCTCCCGCCGATAGGTTGATCGGGTGAGTGTCCCCTCGTCCGTCCGCTCTGGAGCTCGAGTTCGCTATAGTAGCAGCTCCCGGAGGCCTGACTGTAATTCCCACGCTGCGGCTCTTCCCCTTTTCCGATATCGTCGTCCTCCATCCTGAAACATGGCCCTGGTTACATGTTCTCGACTGGTGAGGAAGTCGGTAGGTAAACTGTCACGTGACCTTTTGGATCTGTCACGGTTTGCCTTTGTCACTCTCCAGTTTGAACTCATTTACCGAATATCGTGCCGGTCATTACCTTGATAATATTTTAATTATTTCACTCTCCACAGAAACAGTTTAGAAACGTTATGTCAGATGTAGTTTACCTCGCCATTTATTTTCAGTTTAAAGTCGTTATTTTAAACAGTTGTTCTGTTATTGGTCCAAAATGCATTCAAAACATCCTAATTATTCACAGCGATGAGTTTATAAGTGCTTTTTCACAACTCTCAGAGACCAGAACAGTTTTGCCGTGTGTTGTAAAACGAATACAACTAGCACAGCTAAGGCACACCTCCTAATTATAAATACAAAATTTAACTCCTAATTAAAACCTACAGAAATCTTGAAATAGAGTTTGCAACAGATATCATTTTTAAATATCATACCTACACTAAAGTTTGCTATATGGTTTTGCTTATTAGCTGCTAAAGCCAAAAGAAATATTCGATATTCTTGATTGTAGCATGACAACAGTACTTTGTTGAAATTGGCAAAGTGTGTCTCAGATAAAATGTCCCTGATCTGTGGGCTGGTAAACGTCTGCAGCTTTTTACATTCTGAAAAACATTGTAAAAAAGTCAAAAAGTTTAAAGACCAGTCAAAACCAGACTTAAAGAGACTCAATCCATCCATGCATGTGTTTCCAGTAGATTTAGACTACTGTAACGTCCTGCTCACTGGCCTCTCCAAAACGAGCCTTAAGACAGAACAGTACATCCAGAACACTGCTGCTCGGGTCCATCCTGGACTAGAAGCAGGAAGTACTTCACACATGTGTCCTGTGCTCAGGTCTCTGGCTCCTGTGGCTCAGAGAACTTTTGCAAAGCAGCTCTGTGTGAACACGCACTCTCCATCCATGGACCAGCACCAAAGAACATCTCCAACATGTTAGAATTGGGCCAGAAGCCCTGAACCATCTCACACTCTGAGGACTTCAGAGACCAGAGCCTCCCTGCTGTCCCAGAGTCAGGACTAAACATGGAGAATCAGGTGTTCAGAGCATTGTTTTTATGCAGGCTAAAACCTGGAACAACCTGAAGATGTGAGACAGGCCTCTACTTTGACAATGTTTAAATCCAGCACTCAAAACGGTTCTGTTTAGCTGCATATGACTGAAAGGGTTTTATCTTCTGCACTTTTCTGTTTCAATGTTAACTTTATGATGATTATTTATGATTATTAACTTTTTGATTTTGCATGATTTTAATGTCTTTCTTATTCTATAAAGCACTTTGAATTACTTTGTGTACGAAAATTGTGCTTACAAATAAACAACTTGCCTTGCCATTCAAAAGTAGATTTTAGTTCCCCTTTGTATCATTTGTGATCTGATTTTGTAGAGAATCTGACTCAGCGCTGCTCTTTGTGGTGGGAGAGTTTTTTACTGTAGTGTTCCCAACCAACCAATCCATTCTCTTGAAACTCTTTGAAGGTAAAGAGAAGGCCACTGAAGCCTCTAAGCTCTACAACGCCCCTGTGCAACAAGGGAGGGGGGGGCAATGAGATTCACCATGACCACACTGGATGAAGTCTTGTAAACATGTGTATTTCCAGAGCATGGACGAGGTAGGCCACCTGGCTGATGTCACGATGTGCCTCCTCCAGGGGTAAAGTCCATATAGCTTCACCAAAACTTGTAAGGAAAAAGTCAGATACCGGGAATTATCATGAGAGGTCCTCGATATAATGTAAGCTTTTCTGACACCTGATTGGAACTCCATTTGGATGTTATTAACCTGTCCAATAAAGTTTGGGCCGAGCCAAGGGTGAAGCCATAGACTGTATATAGAAATGGACATAGCTAACCTGCTAGCCGCCCACGTTTCAAATAGGAAGTGATCATGGGCGCTCTTCCGACTCCAATCAAGTGTTGGTTTTAAAATGTCTGTATTAACGGGGTTCGAGGTATGATCCTGGTGTGGCTTATTTCACTTTGTGCTGTCACTAAATCAAATGGGACAAATCAGCTGCCGTCTTAACGCGAAGGTCGCTCCTACTAGAGTTAGCGACAGGTTTTGATTGACAGCGTTGCTAAGTGCCAAACCAGCGATGCGGGCAGGATTGAGCGTTACCTTCAACAATCTCGCTCCGGATTGGGCTCTCGGCTTGGCTGTTGACGATTACTCACGTCAGTCACGATTCTTTGCTCCAATTTAATCATCGTGTACGACTCTGCGTTTAGTTTGACTGGAGCGCCGAGCGCTATGGGTGACGGCACGCTCAACAACGTAGTCCAAACTGTGTGGTCTTTACAATGGTCTACAGTCCCTTCTCACCAATCAGGACGCAGAAACACAATGTGCGCTCATACACTGTAAAAAAAAAAGGTGAGGGTGCCAAAAGGATGAACGCGATATAGCGAGGGACCCACTGTACGCTGCTCCGGTATGTTTGCAGTTGTTTGTGCAAAACCCAGGAAACTTTCAAACGAGAACAGAAAAAAAAGAAACAAAATATATAACCACATGAGGGGAGTGGTGGAAAAACAGCAGCTCTCAGTCTCACCTCTGTTAAAACACACCGTCTCTCCCAACGGGTGTCATCTTCTGCAGAGGCACTCGGAGGGGCTAAAAAGCCGGCGTGACAGCAGCCCTAAAATGAGCGAGCTCGGATGCGGGTGCGGAAAAACCCTGGCGCCCGCGGAGGGGAGGGAGGGAGGGGGTGAATGGGGGGGGGGAGTTTGGACGAGGTGGCGAAGTGGAAAGTGATTGTGTTTACACAACCGTGTTACCGGTGCGACTGGCAGTTCTGAGTCACGGTGGCGTGCAGGTGTTTTCAGGACAGATTAACGAACCTTAATACCTCCATGATCATGGAAGCGCGGGAAGGAAAAAATATGCACTGGCTGTTCGGGGACTTTATGCTGTGCTCAAATCTGCTGTTTTGGTTTTAGGGAATACACGAAATAAGGTGTAGTTAGAGAATTCTTACCTTTATATTATTGTAATGTATTAGTGTTGTCCTGTATTACGCAAAAAATGGACTCTTGTGAGTTTTAAGCATGTTTATTATATTGTTACCTCCTCAAAAAACACCCCCGAGGTTGTGTTTGTTTCATTCACCACGTTTGAGTAACACTTTAGTATTAGTCTGTCTGCATATCCAAAGGCTCAAAATGCTCCGTTCCACCTTGTGATGTCATGAAGTGCTAGTTTTCAAAGTAACAGCTACATTTTGTCTTTTGTTCAAGCAAGTTTGATCATTCCACGGCTGAAATTATCCAAATGATTCTAGTGAAGGGCGTGCGGAGTTTTAAGAACACAGTGGAGCGCTTCCTGTATTGCCACATGATGACCCATCACAAGGTGGAACAGAGTGTTTCCCCCTTTTTTGAGGAGAAGAACTCAGGTAAATTTGCAGGATTTGTGGTGTTAAAACATGTTGTGAATGAAATAAATACAACAACCACTACCAGGTCTGTTGTGATGAGGAAACATTAGAACATAGACCAGAAATTAGCGTAATATTAGCCCATTAACTTTGTATACAGGTGAAAATGAAAAAAAAAGAAGCAGTGAAGAGTTCTAAAACACTTTTTCTGCCCGTTTAAACCTTCATTTAACCTAAATAAAGGTGTCGTCGTCTTGTCATTTCATTTTTATTTGTCAAATATTGTGTAAATTTTGGCCCTTGTTAATGTGGTTGCTAAGTAACAGTTATGCAATTACCTCTACACATGTCACAAGCTGCGGCCCGTGCGTCCAACCAGGAAGTACAGTTATGAAAACTGGGGGCCAAATTAGTTGAAATAGATCAAAAAAAACACTTATTTTCTGATCTAGGGATGTTATTTTATGTTGTTTCCTCATCAAACCAGACGTGGAGTTGTGTGTCTTGTTTCATTCATATATTTTTAACACACAAATCCTGCATTATTTAGGCTTAGTTTCTTCTTAAAGCAGAAAACGCTTTGTTCACCTTGTGATGTCATGGGGTAATACAGGAAGTGCTCCATTGTGTTTTTAAAGTCCATACATCCATTTTCTTCCGCTTATCTGGGGCCGGTCGCGGGGGCAGCAGTCTAAGCAGGGACTCCCAGGACTTCCCTCACCCCAGACATGTCCTCCAGCTCCTCCGGTGGGACCCCAAGCTGTTCCCAGGCCAGTCGAGAGACATAGTCCCTCAGAAAGTAATTTTGGACGCTTGTATCCACGATCTTGTCCTTTCAGTCATTACCCAGAGTTCATGACCATAGGTGAGGGGGTAAGAACATAGGCTAACTGGTAAATCAAGAGCTTTCTCAACAGGGGAAAAACAGTAGTTCAAGTATCTCGGGGTCTTGTTCACGAGTGAGGGAAGTGAGGTGGAACAGAACATTTTGAGCTTTTGGAGATGTAGACAGACTAGTAATAAAGGATTACTCAGACACGTGAATGAAACAAAACACAACTCCAGGTTTGTTTGAAGGTGAGGAGGTAACATGTCTAACATGGCTTAAAGCTCACAGAGACTATTTGTGTGTAATACAGGACTTTAAAATCAGTTTCAGTTTCTATGGTCAAATCTCTCCAGGTTTACCAATAGCAGCTGCACTCAACTCCTACAAATGTAGCTAGCGTAAGTGAAAAATACTACGAGAGGGTGTAAAACTGTCACAGACGCTTGACCAGTTTTGGGATCCGCGGGGCTTTCCTATTCTTTCTTCTTCCTCCTCCTCCTCATCCTCACTGCCTGTCTGTGATGATCTCCAGGTCTAAACTAACTCCGCTCCAGTTCCCCACGAGGACGCGTAGTGACACTCACCACTCTCTGCTTGACTGTCAGCGATTTGGCTGCGTATCACTCCCATAATCCCCCTCTTCACCTGGGTACCTAGAGAGCAGCTTGGACACGTGTCGACTTCGCGCAGCGCGTGTCATTTGTCAGCCTAATGGAGAAATTTGTAAGGTATTTACTATTGGACATGGTGGGGATGTGTAAAAACGCACATCATTTTGAGGGAATGGGAGTTTGGCCGGAGCTTACAAAGTAGGGAGTCGAACAAGCACTGTTGGCGCGGAATAGCAGGCATATGGGTGTCGAAGACAAAGCCGCGCATGGGCTCCAAGAGCATCAGTTCTCTGCGTGATATATCTGAAGCTTGCGCCCCCCTTCCTCCCCCCCATTCCTCCCCCCCCGTTATTTTTCTTTTTTGGGTGGGAAGGATGTAGGTCGCAAGGGAGCAGGGAGGTGAGGGCTTTACTCAAAACAGCATGAGTGTAGCTTCACACTTGTATTAAGGTGATGATGGTGTCGAACCGTGGTTCATGCAGACCGTAGCAGCTGCTTAGCCAGGTCGTCACGCACTTTGACGTACAGGGGAATGTTAAATATATAGCGAGGTCGTTCCATCAGATGGTCTCCATGGAGATAGATTACTGTTCTTGCCTTGGAAAGTTCCCCAGTATGCAATTAAACATGTGTTCAGTTTATCTGCTTAGCGATTTCACCAAATGGTCGTGTATGGAAAACTGAACATGATTTGATAAAAGTAACAATCCAGGGTGGAGCCTGGGTGAGTTATGCAAACACACAAAAAGATGAAATCGCATAAAGATGACAAGGTTTAAATCTGTCACACTGGGACAAATCGTTGTAGGAGGTGAACGACGTTTGCTTCTTCACAAGTTCTGGTCCAGCATTTACTGCGGCAATTACCTTGTATCTATTTCAGCTTGTTCAGCTGAAAAATGGGGACAACACAGTTGTACACTAGTTTCAGTGTAGTTAGCCCCTCACTTTCAGACAAGAAACTGGATGAGACAGCAAAACGTTCTTTGTGCTTTGGATCATACCACGGACGGAATGGGGGACAACAAACAAAACACAAAAAGGCTTATAGTCTTGTTACAAACGATGGACGAGGACAGGGCCCAGTGTACCGCCCTGGGTCCGCACTGAATGGGCAGCCCTCCACCGTCCCCAAAACAAGTCTCCCCTCAGTCTCCAGCCAGGTCTTCATCAGAGAGTAGCCCTGAGTAGTTATACCAGAATACAAAGCTACACACCTATTCAGGAGCCAGAGTGACAGTTTGCATCGCGACAGCTTCCTGTGGGATGAGGAGGAAGCCGTTAACACCATGTTAATGTTAAAGTGAATGTCCGGGCCTGACAGGACTGACACAGACCAAATGCATTTATACAAAGGCATAGAATAAGAACATTTTCTTCCCATTATGATACCACAAACATTTTCATTCACAGGTGCTGTTACTCAGAAACCTCTTGAAACCCTGCATCACTGTATACACTGTACATAACATCATACTGTCCGTGAGTCGCACTACCTCACAGATCTGGAACTTGCATACATGTATCCATGTCAGAACATGACACCAGTGCTTTAAGTACCGGGTCATTAAAAACAATCCCACATGCCCTTCACACAGGTGTAGACGCAGTTAAGTCTGGTCTTTTTGAGTGTGTAGTAGATCCACATGGTCCGAAAGTGTAGTAGTAGTTTAACTTAAGGAAAAAGATGGCAGCGTGATGATGAGGAGTACCCAAACTCCAGGGTGAAAAAACAACATGACAAAAAAACAGCTATAAAACAGAAAATGCTAACATGTCTTCACCCAATCCTGCTGATGGTAATCTTTTAATAAATACCAAACCGCTGTCTTGCAAGCAGTGATGGTCATAAGTGCAAAAAACTCTCGGTGTTATCTACACAAACACAGAGAAGTCAGGCTAAACACAGAACATGGAAGTAGTTTGTCTTAATGCCAGCTTCAGATATAGATTGATTTAAGATGGTGGCATGTGAGCATTCGACGGCAAACTGTCAGCCCCACAAAACAGACCGCTCCGAGCCAAACAGAATAAGTTACGCGATGCCAGCTTTAAAAACTCACAAATAAAAAGTGAAGTCCTGCAAAACCCAGCAGAACTTACTTCCCAACATAACACTCAGCATTTATCTATGTGCAGAAAATAAAGTAGTAGAGTTAAAAGGACTCCCATAACAATGCTTTACAATGGGACCCCGACTGGGAGCAGCACTTTGTCTTCTGGCTGTCGGATGTGCAGACGAGCCACAGCCTCTAATCCAACATGAATAATTAAAGAGCACACAACGCCTTTGCCTTTTCTGCAGGGGTCAGCGCGCAATCACACACAGAGAGAGGTCCACAAGCCAGGGACAGCGGGGAGGGGAGGGGGCAGGTGAACCCAAAATACGACCGGAGAGGAGGTGGTACAGGGAAAGGGAAGGGAGGGCCCAGTAGGGTTTAGACGGGACAACCAGCATCTCGAAGTTGAAAGAAATGGCTTGATTTGTGGGATTTTTTGGAACTTGGGAGAATCCTACTCTGGCAATGATAGTTAGATTTATTTGGCCAACAGTTTTAATTGCTGCTACCCAAAATACAACAAAAACAAAAAAAAATAAAAACAAAGCCAAATTCAATCATGTCCAAAAACCCAGGGGGGGTACAAGTACCAGAAGTATGTTTATATGTATTTTGGATAAATAGTGAGCCCCATGGGTCAAATTTGGCCACACAGGAGTCAAGGACCCACTTAAAACCCCATTGAGCACTTTGGGATGTGGGTGGAAAGAAGTGTGCTTTGGCAGCGTCAGAACTCGACAATCATCAAGCAAACATCTTGGTGAAAAATGAATGCCGCACTGGATGGAAATAAATCTGTGAACATTGCTGAAGCGAAATTAAAAATGCAAAGCGTCACCGCGAATGTGACATAATCAAAGGTAAAGGCGAGAAAAACAAAAATATTTAGAGTGGTGGTGACCCTCTTATTTTTTTGGTAGCAACTTTTTTTAGGCAAGGCAGTGTATTTACTTTTCTTTACCCCATAGAGAAGGTCACTGATAAAAAAAAACAAAAAAAATTGAATTCTTACCCTCAAGTGCTTTAAAGCTGTCACAATAAAATAAGTAAAACACGACAATACATAATTTTCTGATCTATGTTTATAATGTGTTTCCTCATCAACAAACAGAACTGGAGTGAGAGGTTTTGTTTCATTCACACATGGTTTAACACACAAACCCTGCAGATTTAGGCTGACGTTCTTCTCTCAAACAGCGAACAACACTTTGTTTCCACTCTTGTGATGTCATCAGGTGGTAATACAGGAAAGCGCTTACTGTGCTTTAACCTCCAAACACCTTCACTCAGAATCATTGGATGATTTCAGCGAGGAAATCACAAATCTCTACCGAATACTAAAAGTAAAATGTAGCTGTTAACTTGAAAAACTACCACTTCATGACATCCGAAGGATGGAACAGGAGATTTTGAGCTGTGAGAGATGTAGACCCACACGATATAAACAGGATACTCAAACATCAACAGCACAACTCCAGGTTCTGTTTTGATGATGATGTAAAACCTATTTTAACATGGCTTAAATCTCACCATGAACCATTTTGCGTGTAATTATAGGACTTTTAAATCAAGATCTGCACTTTGAATGAACAAATATGAGACGCCCTTTTTTTTGTATCGCACAAGTCTAAGGAAACGAAAGAGTGGTGAGTCCATCGAAAATTCTTGTGGTTTGTGGATTAGATCTTAGCACAAAAAAAGCTGCCCCCAAGTACAGCTGCAAAAACTGCATGTAACGCCCTGCTTTCAGCCTGTGTTTAAGCGAAGGGCCCGGCACCACACCTCGGGGGACACGGCGCTCGTGATGTACTTGTGTATGCATGAAGGATATGGTATGTGCTTTTGAGGATTGTCTCGTTTAGTTACTGGGCGTCCCACGGTGAGCTGGTAAAAAGCAGTGAGTCACGTCCCGATACTAAAACGTTACAAACGCTCGATTTCGTATTGCTAAGGAATAGACTCGATACTCAATACTGATTCTGATACTACAACTGATAGTAAAAAACACTTATTTAGACAACAGAATGGGATTTTCAAACAGTAAAATCATAGTACTTTTTATGGTACAATGCTGTTGTGTCGTGGTTGTTATATCTTGCAGGTGGTGGGAGCGTGACAAAGTAAAAGTAGTAAAGTACTGTACCTAGGTATCTCTACTTTACTTGCGTACATTTTGCGTACAGTGGATACTTTTTTTACTTTTACTACATTCGAGCGCAGGTGTCTATACTGTACTTTCTACTCCACTACATTTTGTGAAACGGGGATGAAAAAAGGAAAATATGTATTTTTTTGTATGATCGTTGCTGAGAAGTCTGCGGGTTTATTTTTCGTAATTGGAGCAACAACTAAAATGCTAGACAAAAAAATAAAAACAGCTGAAAAAACGATCGATTCACTTGTTTCTGTTGAACAAAATCAGCACAAATTTCAGGCACACCAATCACTGCATTTGAAAGCTTTATTGACCTCGAAATAGTGCAAAATACTTAGAAAGAAATTACTAGAAGAAAGCAGTATGTAAATGTTGTGTATAAAGACATATTCTGTAACTTTGCTGGTTCAGGACTTGTCTATCATGCTATTGCTTAAAAAAACTTACCATTGAAAACCTTTGCTCGCCTCTTCCTGAGTTCTAACTGTATAAATTATCTGGTTGTATAAAGAAAATTTGCCACTTATTAAGACTGAAGTATAAAATGAGGCTGAACAAATGGATGCTGCTTAATGATTACATTGTGTATAGCTGTGTTTAAAACTATTATTCATGGCATCGATATCTGAAGGTTGGCGGTTCGAATCCCACTTTGGACCTAAATCATCACGGTCGCAGGTTGACGACTGGTGCGGATGTCGTCCAGTTACCACAGTATGAAGGTGCCGTCGTTGTGTGCTTGGGCAAGACACATCTACGGAGCATCTCCAGAACTCCGCCCCCAGTCTAAACCGCCAGAAGCTAGAAACAGTTTCCACGCCTTTATTCTCCTCGGGTGGGGATTACTGCAGCGGACTGTTGTTGGAATTTCCTGCGAGGGAAGATTCGCAAAGAAACTTCCTACCTTCGCGAAACGGAGCGCCGCCCAGAATCCGAAATGGAGGTCAGGAATTTGAACATATT
>JAIEZT010001058.1:0-20000 GCA_019594935.1 Periophthalmus modestus | reverse complement strand
ACGTCGCCCACAGACGTCTGCTCTGGTCAGGTGAAGCTCACTGAGGCTGGAGCCGTTAGAGCGAGTATCATGGCAACCAAAGAGCCAATCAGCAGAGAGGATGTTGAAGGTAATGCCTCTTCCTGGCTGCACTGGTTTTGCTAACACCAGTGAGAACAACCTCGGGGAGAGAAGGCGGCTGATTTGTCTGTTAATGATGAGGGACAAAATAGTGAAATAAAAATACAAAGATCATGTAGAGCAGGTTAATGTGATAATAACGTTTTAAGACCAAAATGACGAGTCTGACAGCCGCAGTTACAGAGAGACGGGCCACGGGTTTTCAATAGAAAGTGAACTGGAGTGGATTGGAGCCGGCAGAGTGCCCATGTTCACCTCATATTTGGAACACGTGGCTAGCAGCTATATCCAATTATATGTACAGTCTATATTTTTTCACAGCAGCTTCAGACGGTGGTGCCACTGTTCAGCCTCAAAGTCGTGATTGTCGTCAGCTGAACTCGTGAGATTAATATCGCAGGTGGTGACGGGACTTTCGGCCACGTTATGGGATCCAAATGTTTTAGATCTGTTCAAAGAGGCGACAGATGCCAGTGTGAAAACTCATTTTATCTACAAACGTATCACAGAGATGAGACAAACCCTCAGATGTTTAAAATGGTTCAAACTGAGAGCGGAGAGTGTTGACCCTTTGGAGGAGGAGGCGTCACGTCACTGATGGACCATTTCTGGATCATAACTTTGTATATTTCTTTAAAAAAACTTCCACAGAGTTACACGAGCCCTGCCCGTCTGAAATGATCTGTTCTGTAACCACTGACCAGACACATTTATCTGTTCTGTTCATGCAGCTAACGTGCAGTTCCGGTTTGTGTCCACAGGTGGTGCTGATCCTGGCCTATAGTACCATTATAGTCCTGGGGCTTATGGGTAATTCTCTGGTGATTTACGTCATTTACCGCTTCAAGACGCTCAGAACCGTCACCAACTTCTTCATCGCCAACCTGGGGGTGCTGTGGGTGCGTATGTGTTTGACGAGCGAGTGTGATACTAAAGCCACTTTCAGACCATGTTTCAAACGTTGTTCCCTCGTCAAAATCCTGCCTGATGCATGTTTGAGTAATCTAGTGATCTCTCCCACCCTATTCAAACCCTCCTTATGGTTCCCTGTAATATTCAAAAATATACAAAACAGAATAAATATACAAAAACATGATCAAAAACTGCACACTATGACTCACAAACCTGGTGTATGTGCAGTAGTTTCATTAGTTTGATGCAGCTGATTGTGATGTGATGGTGCTCTGAAGGGGGAGGGACTTAGCACCGAGAGCAGAGGGAGGGGAGACTCAGAGCCTTGGTGATATAAAAATGTGAGGTGGAGGTGTAGTGTGGAGGTGTAGTGTGGAGGTGTAGTGTGGAGGTGGAGGTGTAGTGTGGAGGTGGTGTGTGGAGTGTGGAGGTGGAGGTGTAGTGGGAGATGTGGAGGTGTAGTGTGGAGGCGGAGGTGTAGTGTGGAGGTGTAGTGTGGAGGTGTGGAGGTGTAGTGTGGAGGTGGAGGTGTAGTGTGGAGATGTGGAGTGTAGTGTGGAGGCGGAGGTGTAGTGTGGAGGTGGAGGTGTAGTGTGGAGGTGTGGAGGTGTAGTGTGGAGGTGGAGGTGTAGTGTGGAGGTGTGGAGGTGTATTGTGGAGGTGGAGGTGTAGTGTAGAGGTGGATGTGTAGAGGTGGAGGTGTAGTGTGTAGGTATAGTGTGGAGGTGGAGGTGTAGGATGATTCTTAGAAAATGAACAATTTAAAACTAAACATTGCATCTTCTGAATAGACGTCCTCAGTCTGTAGCAGCTGCTCTGTCTGTTTGAGCCTGGATCCTGGTCAGGAGTACCCAGCTGGAGTCTTCAGATCTGAACCAGGATGTACGTTAGCCGTGTGTTAGCCGTTCGTTAGCCGTACGTTAGCTGTACGTTAGCCGTTCGTTAGCCGTTCGTAGCTAACGTGTTATTTTATAGGTTTTCCAATATCAACTTCCTCCAGACTCGACCTTGAATCAAAACTTTTAAATAATGTCACTGTCACTGAGGCATAAACCGAGCTCATAAAAAGCAGCTGGAGACATTTTCAAAAATCCCCCGAGAGATTTTTAAAACGGAATGACGTTCACAAACTAAAACTGGTGCCACACGACTGAGAATACGGTTTATCTGGCAATTATGTAAATATGAAAATACAGTTTATCTGGCAACTCTGTAAAAATGAGGATAAACAAAGTGAGAAGGTTTTTATCTGGCAACTCAGTGAAGGTCATTCTCCTGCTTAGTCCTGTGGTTCCCAAAGAGAGGGACACGAACGCTAAGTATCTGAGGTATCTAAAGTATCTGAAGTATCTGAAGTATCTGAAGTATCTAAAATATCTAAAGTATCTGAAGTATCTAAAGTACCTAAAATATCTGAAGTATCTAAAGTATCTGAAGTATCTAAAGTATCTAAAGTATCTGAAGTATCTAAAGTATCTAAAATATCTGAAGTATCTAAAGTATCTGAAGTATCTAAAGTATCTGAAGTATCTAAAAATATCTGAAGTATTTAAAGTATCTGAAGTATCTAAAGTATCTGAAGTATCTAAAATATCTGAAGTATCTAAAGTATCTGAAGTATCTAAAGTATCTGAAGTATCTAAAATATCTGAAGTATCTAAAGTATCTGAAGTATCTAAAGTATCTAAATTTACCATCAGCGCTCGCATCTCCACAAACCCGACTCTTCGCACTAGTTTCCATGGAAATGTTCTTTGGCTGTAACTTTCCGCAGTGTGACATAAAATACATCGATCTCCATGGAGACTGTTTCCAGGTCTGGTCTTAATTTTCTGTGCAGCATTTTACTGTCTCATAACCAGGATGTGCGAGTTAGCATGCTAGTCGTGATGGCAAAACTGAGAAAAACATTTGGAGCAAACTGTTTAAAATGAGCTGGTCACGTTTTTCAAGTTTTTAAGTCGGTAAAAATGTGATTTCCTTTGTCACGGCCCCGTGTCTGTGCGTCAGAGCGCCCCACGTCAGAGCGCCCCGTCAGAGCGCCCCACGTCAGAGCGCCCCACGTCAGAGCGCCTCACGTCAGAGCGCCTCACGTCAGAGCGCCCCACGTCAGAGCGCCCCACGTCAGAGCGCCCCACGTCAGAGCGAATCACGTCAGAGCGCCCCACGTCAGAGCGCCCCACGTCAGAGCGCCCCACGTCAGAGCGCCCCACGTCAGAGCGCCTCACGTCAGAGCGCCCCCCACGTCAGAGCGCCTCACGTCAGAGCGCCTCACGTCAGAGCGCCTCACGTCAGAGCGCCCCCCACGTCAGAGCGCCCCACGTCAGAGCGCCTCACGTCAGAGCGCCCCACGTCAGAGCGCCTCACGTCAGAGCGCCTCACGTCAGTCAGAGCGCCCCCTGGAGGTCAGTGCGAGTCAGCAGCTGTCAGATCTGAACCAGGACAGAACCGGTTTTTGTCTCTTTCACATTTTCAGCGACAGACGACGATTTCAGTTTCAACATTTGTAAATTTACCTTTTAGATATTTTAACAGAAAGTAGAAAATAATCGATAAGAAAAACTGTCTCTGTATAAATGGATTTAAACCTGTCAGACGCCACGGTGCAAACAGGAAGTGACCAGAGCGTCGCCCACAGCGTCGCCCACAGCGTCGCCCACAGCGTCGCCCACAGCGTCGCCCACAGCACCGCCCACAGCGTCGCCCACAGCGTCGCCCACAGCGTCACCCACAGCGCCGCCCACAGCCTGGAGCCGGACGCTGTGGGCGACGTCGTCCTCGTCTGAGAGAATGACATCGCCTCCCTGAATGTGAAAACTACCCTCTGTGTGTTCAGAGTCGTGCTGTGTTCATCAGCTCCACCCTCTGTGTTCAGAGTCGTGCTGTGCTCCTCAGCTCCACCCTCTGTGTTCAGAGTCGTGCTGTGTCCTCAGCTCCACCTCTGTGTTCAGAGACGTGCTGTGTTCATCAGCTCCACCCTCAGTGTTCAGAGTCGTGCTGTGTTCCTCAGCTCCACCCTCTGTGTTCAGAGTCGTGCTGTGTTCCTCAGCTCCACCCTCTGTGTTCAGAGTCGTGCTGTGTTCCTCAGCTCCACCCTCTGTGTTCATCAGCTCCACCCTCTGTATTCAGAGTCGTGCTGTGTTCCTCAGCTCCACCCTCTGTGTTCAGAGTCGTGCTGTGTTCCTCAGCACCACCCTCTGTGTTCAGAGACGTGCTGTGTTCATCAGCTCCACCCTCTGTGTTCAGGAGTCGTGCTGTGTTCCTCAGCTCCACCCTCTGTGTTTCAGAGTCGTGCTGTGTTCCTCAGCTCCACCCTCTGTGTTCAGAGACGTGCTGTGTTCATCAGCTCCACCCTCTGTGTTCAGAGTCGTGCTGTGTTCCTCTGCTCCACCCTCTGTGTTCAGAGTCGTGCTGTGTTCCTCTGCTCCACCCTCTGTGTTCAGAGTCGTGCTGTGCTCCTCAGCTCCACCCTCTGTGTTCAGAGTCGTGCTGTGTTCCTCTGCTCCACCCTCTGTGTTCAGAGTCGTGCTGTGTTCTTCTGCTCCACCCTCTGTGTTCAGAGTCGTGCTGTGTTCCTCAGCTCCACCCTCTGTGTTCAGAGTCGTGCTGTGTTTCCTCAGCTCCACCCTCTGTGTTCAGAGACGTGCTGTGCTCCTCAGCTCCACCCTCTGTGTTCAGAGACGTGCTGTGCTCATCAGCTCCACCCTCTATGTTCAGAGAGAGGTGCTGTGCTCATCAGCTTCACCCTCTGTGTTCAGAGTCGTGCTGTGCTCCTCAGCTCCACCCTCTGTGTTCAGAGTCGTGCTGTGTTCCTCAGCTCCACCCTCTGTGTTCAGAGTCGTGCTGTGCTCCTCAGCTCCACCCTCTGTGTTCAGAGTCGTGCTGTGTTCCTCTGCTCCACCCTCTGTGTTTCAGAGTCGTGCTGTGTTCCTCAGCTCCACCCTCTGTGTTCAGAGACGTGCTGTGCTCCTCAGCTCCACCCTCTGTGTTCAGAGAGGTGCTGTGCTCATCAGCTCCACCCTCTGTGTTCAGAGTCGTGCTGTGCTCCTCAGCTCCACCCTCTGTGTTCAGAGACGTGCTGTGCTCCTCAGCTCCACCCTCTGTGTTCAGAGACGTGCTGCTGTGCTCCTCAGCTCCACCCTCTGTGTTCAGAGACGTGCTGTGCTCCTCAGCTCCACCCTCTGTGTTCAGAGAGGTGCTGTGCTCCTCAGCTCCACCCTCTGTGTTCAGAGTCGTGCTGTGCTCCTCAGCTCCACCCTCTGTGTTCAGAGAGGTGCTGTGCTCATCAGCTCCACCTCTGTGTTCAGAGACGTGCTGTGCTCCTCAGCTCCACCCTCTGTGTTCAGAGTCGTGCTGTGTTTCCTCTGCTGTGTTTCCTCTGCTCCACCCTCTGTGTTCAGAGTCGTGCTGTGCTCCTCAGCTCCACCCTCTGTGTTCAGAGTCGTGCTGTGTTCCTCAGCTCCACCCTCTGTGTTCAGAGTCGTGCTGTGCTCCTCAGCTCCACCCTCTGTGTTCAGAGTCGTGCTGTGCTCCTCAGCTCCACCCTCTGTGTTCAGAGTCGTGCTGTGCTCCTCAGCTCCACCCTCTGTGTTCAGAGACGTGCCGTGTTCCTCAGCTCCACCCTCTGCTGCGTGTGGAGTCGGGGCAGTGGAGCGGGTCTGAGTCGGGTTTATTGACGTGCCACATTCAGTATTCTGTCTGCGTCTGGACTCTACACCTCTGTGTCCTCTACACCTCCTTGTGCCGCTGGAAATGTTGATGACTTTGCCTGGAATGTTCCACAGTTCGGCTTTAGATGTTTCCACTGAGATAATGAGACGTTACAGAGCATCATTCAGAACTAAATATCTGTCTTATTTTACCCAGGGGAGTCGTGTTATTTGTTAATTCTGCATAAATCTGAACCTTTCCTCAGTCCTGTTTTATATTTTTTACCCATAATCCTCGGGTTTGTGTAACAAGAACAGAACAGGGTTAACTCACCTGTCAATCACACCCATCGAAATCTGGCAGGTGAAATCCACTTTGAGACAATACATCTTTATAAAGTATTGTAAAAGTGTCACTGAGTAATGTCTCACACTGTTCCTGACAAATCCAGGCTGTTTCTCTCTGTTTTTTGAGGAACAGTCTGGTCCTTCTGTCGCTTCCATAAAACGTCATAAAGAAGCGACAAAGTGAATGTGGCGTCACCACAGAGTCGGCTCCAGTCAAAAGAACCTCATCCAGGCCGGAGCAGGTGAAGGAGACAATCTGGAGCTGAGACCCTGAGTATCATAGCAACGAAAGAGCCAATCAGGAGCGAGGCTGTTGAAGGTCACGCCCCTTCTCACCCACATCACTGGTTTAACAGGGAGCAGACGCTTAGCAAAAAACTGTCAATCAAACCTGTCGCTAACGCTAACAGGAGCGACGTCGGGGACAGAAGGACCTGATGTGTCTGTTATTAATGTTCATATGTTGATTTACAGACACAGACGTGAAATAAAAACCCCAGGATCATGTAGAGGGTTAATATGAACATTTAAAATGAGTCTGACAGCAGCAGTTACAGAGAGAGACACAGTTTTTCAATAGAAAGTGAATTGGAGCCAGAGTCGATGGAGCAGGAAGTGCGACATGATCACTTCCTGTGTGGAAGGCGGCGGCAGCAGGTTAGATCTGTGCATTTGTATACAGAGTTTATGGTTGCCTCTTGAGCCTGGCCAAAGGTCATCGTCCAATCAGATCTGTTTTTTATCAGTGACAGTGAAACGAAGGAGCTCATTGGTCACCTGTGATTTACAAAAAAAAAACATTTCTTTTACCTCAGATTAACAGAGTTTACTGCTTCTCTCATTGATTCTGCAGAAATCCACCATGTTTTCAGCCTCCTGTCATATTTTTTTCCTATACGCACAAACCATGACTGTCCCTGATTGGCTAATCCACCTGTCAATCACGCCCATCTGACCCCGGAGACGTTCACCTCGGACCGAACTCACGACTTTTAAAGTTTTGATCAAATGTGTGTGGATCCCAGAGAAGCTGCAGAAGCAGAAGTGACTCAGCTCATGTAAAACTCTCTGGAGTTTATGTTAAGAAACTCTGTCCCTCTGAAACATGCCTGTGACCTTTGACCTTTGACCTCCGCTGTTTTGGAGAAGGTCGCTCTGCCGACTCTTTTTATTCTCAAAATGCCTGACCTCCAAAAAGGTCAAGATTTAACTGCCGTTGTGTTTTATTGATTTGAACATGTTCCTCATTAAAAACACGCAGGGTCGCCTCTCCACAGATCTGACCTGTAACCTGACCTGGTGGTGCCATGGGCTTCTCTCCAGTTAATGCCAAACTGTGGAACTTTCTAGGCAAAGGATTTTGCCAGAACTAAACCAGGACTAAACTGGTCTAAACCCGGACTAAACCAGGACTAAACCAGGACTAAACCAGGTCTAAACCCGGAATAAACCTGGTCTAAACCCGGACTAAACTAGGACTAGACCAGGACTAAACCAGGACTAAACCAGGACTAGACCAGAGATAGTCTACACCGGATCTAAACCACATCTTTGCCCCAGGATTTCTTCGAGTGCATGAGTGACAAGGCCGGCTCTATTTTCTGCGGTGGATTAAGCCACTCCGAGGCGTGTGTGGTGTGCAGTGACACAGATGTTGGAGCAGATGTGGAGACCTCGAACGACTCGGATTAAAAATGAATCACACACGTGTTTTCTGTGAATGAAACGGATCCTGAGAAATAACCACCAAACAAGGACTAAACTAGGCCAGACTGGGACCAAACCAGGACCAAACCAGGACTAAACCAGGACCAAATCAGGACTAAACCAGGACCAAACCAGGTCTAAACCAGGACCAAAATCTTAATAAAAACCAGAACTAAAATGCAGGACTAAACCAGGATCAAAGTAGCACTAAACAGGAAAGTAACATGGATTCAACCAGGACTAAACCAAGTCAGAACCAGAACTAAAACCAGGACTATAAAACAAGACTAAACTAGAACTAAACCAGGACTGAAGTCAGGACTAAACCATGACACCAGAACCATAAATCAGGACTAAACCACATCTGAACCTGGACTAAACCTGGACAAAACCAGGACAAAACCAGGACTAAACTTGGACTAAACTAGGACTAAAACCAGGACCAAACCAGGCCTAAATCAGGGACTAAACTAGGTCTAAACCAGGACTAAACCAGGACCAAAACCAGGCCTAAATCAGGACTAAACTAGGTCTAAACCAGGACTAAACCAGGACAAAACCAGGACTAAACCTGGACTAAACCTGGACTAAACCCTGGACTAAACCTGGACTAAACCTGGACTAAACCAGGACTAAACCTGGGCTAAACCTGGACTAAACCTGGACTAAACCAGGACTAAACCTGGACTAAACCTGACTAAATCAGGACTAAACTAGGTCTAAACCCAGGACTAAACCAGGACAAAAACCAGGACTAAACCTGGACTAAACCTGGACTAAACCTGGACTAAACCTGGACTAAAACCTGGACTAAACCTGGAGCTCTTTTGCAGTGTGGTTTTCTCTAAAAGCTCAGGACTCTTCACGCTGCAGCTCTGGCTCAATCACCTCGGGCAGATTTTAATGAGAGAAAATAAAAACCACACTTTTTTCTGGAGTTTGGGGTTTGCAGTGGGAAAAAAATGTCATTCTATCCGTGCCCCTGAGCACTTTGATATTTGTACTTAATTAAAACTTATAAATATATCAGACATTTTTAAAGGACGTGATTTTACTGTCTTAAATGTGAAAAACAGAACTAGTTCATTTTAGACGGTTTGAAGTGGCCCAAAGTTCTTCTTCTTAACTTATCAGAGCACCCTCATTATTCACCATGATGAGTTTATAAGCACCTTTCACAAGAGTTTTTACTGTGATAGTAAACAACAACATGCTAACGCGCACTTCCTGGTTCTCACACATAAAACTTATTAAGACTTATTTTGACCTCAAGAACTGCACATACAAGATATAAGGACTAAAGCGGGACTAAACCAGGTCTAAACCAGGACTAAAACCAGGACTGAACCGGGACTAAACCGGGGACTAAACCAGGACTAAACCAGGACTGAACCGGGACTAAACCGGGTCTAAACCGGGACTGAACCGGGTCTAAACCGGGACTAAACCGGGACTAAAGCGGGACTAAACCAGGACTAAACCAGGACTAAACCAGGACTAAACCGGGACTAAAGGGGGACTAAACCAGGACTAAAGCGGGACTAAACCAGGACTAAACCAGGACTAAAGCGGGGACTAAACCAGGACTGAAGCGGGGACTAAACCGGGTCTAAACCGGGTGGACTAAACCGGGACTAAAAACCGGGACTAAACCGGGACTAAACTGAGACTTAACCAGGACTCAACCGGGACTAAACCGGGACTAAACTGGGACTTAACCAGGACTAAACCAGGACTAAACCGGGACTAAACTGGGACTTAACCAGGACTTAACCAGGACTCAACCGGGACTAAACCGGGATTAAACCGGGACTAAAGCAGGACTAAACCGGGATTAAACCGGGACTAAACCAGGACTAAACCAGGACTGAACCGGGACTAAACCGGGTCTAAACCGGGACTGAAACGGGGTCTAAACGGGACTAAAACGGGACTAAAGCGGGACTAAACCAGGGGACTAAACCAGGACTAAACCGGGACTAAAGTGGGACTAAACCAGGACTAAACCGGGACTAAACCAGGACTAAACCAGGACTAAAGCGGGACTAAACCAGGACTGAAGCGGGACTAAACCGGGTCTAAACCGGGTCTAAACCGGGACTAAACCGGGACTAAACTGGAACTAAACCGGGACTAAACCGGGACTAAACTGAGACTTAACCAGGACTAAACCAGGACTAAACCGGGACTAAACTGGGACTTAACCAGGACTCAACCGGGACTAAACCGGGATTAAACCGGGACTAAAGCAGGACTAAACCGGGATTAAACCGGGACTAAACCAGGACTAAACCAGGACTAAACCAGCATGACTCCAGTTCTAGGTCCTGTCTTGTAGACTTGTCTCTGTCTCTGTTCTGGACTTGGATCTAACCCGGTCTTGGTCTGGTTTTGGTCTCTGGTCTTGTGTTTTCAGCCGACCTCCTGGTGAACGCTCTGTGTCTGCCCTTTACGCTGGTCTACACTCTTCAGGGGGAGTGGAAGTTTGGGAGTGTTTTGTGTTTTCTGCTGCCGTACGCTCAGGGCCTCGCCGTCCACGTCTCCACGGTAACCCTCAACGTGATCGCCCTGGACCGCCACAGGTACTCAACCGGGACTAAATCAGAACTAAACCAGGACTGGACCAGGACTACACCAGGACTAAACCAAGACTTAACCAGGACTAAAGCAGGACAAACCAGGGGTAAAAACAGGGCTTAAACTGGACTAGAACTAAACCAACAACATTATACCAAGGTCTCCAGAAGGACCAAACCAGGACCAGACTAGGACTAAACCAGGACTAACCCAGGTCTGACCCAGTCTCTTGTCGCAGGTGTATCGTGTACCATTTGGAGACTCGGATGCGTAAAGACGTGTGTTTTGGCGTCATCGCTCTGACCTGGGTCCTCAGCGCCGTCCTCGCCAGCCCCCTCGCCATCTTCAGAGAGTACGGCTCATTCACCCTGGACGGGCACACCATCCAGGTACTGTCCTACAAAGTACACACCATCCCGGTACTGTCCTACAAAGTACACGCCATCCAGGTACTGTCCTACAAAGTACACACCATCCAGGTACTGTCCTACAAAGTACACACCATCCAGGTACTGTCCTACAAAGTACACACTATCCAGGTACTGTCCTACAAAGTACACACCATCCAGGTACTGTCCTACAAAGTACACACCATCCAGGTACTGTCCTACAAAGTACACACTATCCAGGTACTGTCCTACAAAGTACACGCCATCCAGGTTCTGTCCTACAAAGTACACACCATCCAGGTACTGTCCTACAAAGTACACACCATCCAGGTACTGTCCTACAAAGTACACGCCATCCAGGTACTGTCCTACAAAGTACACGCCATCCAGGTACTGTCCTACAAAGTACACGCCATCCAGGTACTGTCCTACAAAGTACACACCATGCAGATACTGTCCTACAAAGTACACACCATCCAGGTACTGTCCTACAAAGTACACACCATCCAGGTACTTTACTACAAAGTACACACCATCCAGGTACTGTCCTACAAAGTACACAAAATTCAGGTACTGTCCTACAAAGTACACACCATCCAGGTACTGTCCTACAAAGTACGCACCATCCAGGTACTGTCCTACAAAGTACACACCATCCAGATACTGTCCTACAAAGTACACACCATCCAGGTACTGTCCTACAAAGTACACACCATCCAGGTACTGTCCTACAAAGTACACACCATCCAGGTACTGTCCTACAAAGTACACACCATCCAGGTACTGTACTACAAAGAACACACCATCCAGGTACTGTCCTACAAAGTACACAGAAGTAGACCAGGTGTAAACCGTCCCTGTCTCCTCAGGTGTGCACAGAGAAGTGGCCGGGTAAGAGCACGGACGGGACGATCTACTCCATCTCCATGTTGATTCTTCAGTACTTCCTTCCTCTCTCCATCATCTCCTTCGCCTACGCCCATATTTGGTCGAAACTCCGCGGACACGTCAGCCCGGCCGAAAACGCCAGCGCCAGCTCCGAACGGCACCATCGGCGACGCAAAACCACCAAAATGCTCGTGACTATGGTGGTGGTTTTCGCCGTGAGCTGGCTTCCTTTCCACGCCTTCCAACTCGCCACCGACATCGACAGTTCGGTCCTGGACATGCGAGATTTCCGGTTACTCTACACGCTTTTCCACGTGGTCGCGATGTGCTCAACCTTCGCCAATCCGCTCTTGTATGGATGGATGAACCGGAATTACCGCGCGGCGTTCCTGGCCGTTTTCAAGTGCGCCGGAACAGAGGCGGAGGGAAGAGGAAGGGGCGGGAGGTTGGATAGCATTCATCCAATCAGCAACAAGAACCAGAAAAGTGGGCGGGACAAGAGTAAGAGTCAAAAGGAAACACAGGAAGTGACAGTGACGAGGCTCAATGCAACTGACGTGTGAGGTGAGGAAGGAACGAGAACCAGGTTTAGATCAGGACTAAACCGGGACTGAACCGGGACTAAACCAGGACTGAACCGGGACTGAACCGGGACTAAACCGGGACTGAACCGGGACTAAACCGGGACTAAACCGGGACTGAACCGGGACTAAAACCGGGACTAAAACCGGGACTGAACCGGGACTGAACCGGGACTAAACCGGGACTGAACCGGGACTAAACCGGGACTGAACTGGGACTGAACCGGGATTAAATGAGGACCGAACCAAGACTAAACCGGGACTGAACCGGGACTAAACCGGGACTGAACCGGGACTGAACCGGGACTAAACCGGGACTGAACCGGGACTGAACCGGGACTAAACCGGGGACTGAAACCGGGACTGAACCGGGACCTAAAACCGGGACTGAACCGGGACTAAACCGAGGACTAAACCGGGACTAAACCGGGACTGAACCGGGGTACTAAACCGAGGAGACTAAAACCGGGACTGAACCGGGACTGAACCGGGACTAAACCAAGACTAAACCCGGGACTGAACCGGGGGGACTAAACCGGGACTGAACCGGGATTGAACCGGGACTGAACCTGTACTGAACTGGGACTAAACCGGGGCTAAACCGGGACTGAACCGGGACTGAACCGGGACTAAACCGGGACTGAACCGGGACTAAACCGAGACTAAACCGGGACTAAACTGGGACTGAACCGGGGACTAAAACCGAGACTAAACCGGGACTAAACCGGGACTGAACCGGGACTGAACCGGGACTGAAACAAGACTAAAACAAGACTAAACCGGGACTAAACCGGGACTGAACCGGGACTGAACCGGGATTGAACCGGGACTGAACCTGTACTGAACTGGGACTAAACCGGGGCTAAACCGGGGCTAAACGGGACTGAACCGGGACTGAACCGGGACTAAACCGGGACTGAACCGGGACTGAACCGGGACTAAACCGGGACTGAACCGGGACTGAACCCGGGACTAAACCGGGACTGAACCGGGACTAAACGAGACTAAACCGGGACTAAACCGGGAACTGAACCGGGACTAAACCGGAGACTAAACCGGGACTGAACCGGCACTGAAACCGGGACTAAACCAAGGGACTAAACCGGGACGGACTGAACCGGACTAAACCGGGACTGAACCGGGATTGAACCGGGGACTGAACCTGAACTGGAACTGGGACATTAACTATGGCTAAACCGGGAAGGGGGCTAAACCGGGACTGAACCGGGACTGAACCGGGACTAAACCGGGACTGAACCGGGACTAAACCGACTAAACCGGGACTAAACCGGGACTGAACCGGGACTAAACCGGAGACTAAACCGGGACTAAACCGGGACTGAACCGGCACTGAACCGGACTAAACCAAGACTAAACGGGGACTGAACGGGACTAAACCGGGACTGAACCGGGATTGAACCGGGACTGAACCTGTACTGAACTGGGACTAAACCGGGGCTAAACCGGGGCTAAACCGGGACTGAACCGGGACTGAACCGGGACTAAACCGGGATTAAACCAGGACTTCTAACTTGGTCAAAATCCAGACCAGTGTGACCAAGATGGATTCAAGACCAAACTCTATTATATATTTAAAATAACTGTTTAAAATGATCTGTTCTGTTTTCCACATTTTTAAGTCAGAAAATCTTTGACCATTATATCGTACAGAATCATTTTAACCACCCTGTTTTATTCCAGAGAAACAAAGCATCAAATCCACGTCCAGGAGCAGATCTGGATTAGACGGGTTTTTTCTGGAGGCAGGACCCGAACAAAGAGACTGGAAATAGAAGAATAAAGGAAGACGACAATATGGCCGACGAAAATAAACGAACAAAGAGCGATGAAAGTGACGCCGGGCGACAGATGAATGTTGGACCTCTGAGACTCGGAGGATTTGAACATTTCTGTGGGATTTCCAACAGAAATCAAGTTTAAATATTGTGTTTTTGCGAAGGAAATATTTACAGAAAAACTTTTGATGGATTATGACTCGAAAGTGTTGGTGTTTTGAAAGAATTTGTGACGGATAAACCAGGTTTAATGTAACAGTAAGAAAAATCTGAAAGAGCAGAACAGGAACAGAAGTTTAAAAAGTACTAACTGAAAGAACAAAACCTGAACTGAAACTGGACTAAACAAGGACTAAACCAGGACTAAACCAGGACTAAACCAGGACTAAACCAAGGACTGAAACAGGACTAAAACAGAACTGAACCAGGACTGAAACTGGACTAAAACAGGACTGAACCAGGACTGAAACAGGACTAAAAACAGGACTAAACCAGGTCTAAACCAGGACTAAACCAGGACTAAACCGGGACTAAACCAGAACTAAACCAGAACTAAACCAGGACTAAACCAGGATTACACAGGACTGAAACAGGACTAAACCAGGACTAAAACAAGACTAAACCAGGCCTGAAACAGGACTAAACCAGGACTAAACCAGGCCTGAAACAGGACTAAACCAGGACTAAACCAGGATTGAACCAGGTCTAGACCAGGACTAAAACCGGGACTAAACCAGGACTAAACCAGGACTAAACCAGGACTAAACCAAAATGTTCCTGTCTGCTGTTTCAACTCTCGACCTTCTGTCCGAAGCTTCACTGTTGCATGAAAAAAAACTACAAGTGAAGAGATGCATGATGGGAAGTGTAGTCTGTGTGAACTACATATTTATGGGACAAAAGGGCTTCGTTAAATGTGTCCTTGTTTCGTCTCCTTCTCCGTCTCCTTCTTCGTCTCCTTCTCCCGTCTCCTTCTTCGTCTCCTTCTTCGTCTCCTTCTCCGTCTCCTTCTCTTCGTCTCCTCTTCGTCCCTCTTCTTCTTCGCTTTCGTCTCCTTCTTCGTCTCCTTCTTCGTCTCCTTCTTCGTCTCCTCACTTTTCTGCTCAGACATGAAACAGATTTGAGTTTTCAGTCACAGACGACCGTCCCGTTTGACTCATCGCAGTTTAAAAACATTTAAAAGTGTCAGACGATCGAGCTCACACGGGTTTAACCTGCTTCTCTCGGCCTTTATTGGTTTGTCAGTTAAAAGCTGCACTACGTAGCTTTTTTTGTCCCCATGGAGATGTCATTGTATTTCCTTTAATGTTTTTATTTCATTTTTTTAAAGTTTCTTAAGCCTCAAAATGATAAAACCACAACAAGTGCCAGAGCCAGAGCTTTTGCTTTGACGTCGACAAAACGATTTTATTTTACACCAGGAGTCGAACCCGCGACCTCCTGGTGAGAGGGATTTAACAGGACACTGGCTTTTTTGGCAGATCTTGTTTTGTCAGTGGGAAATATTTGACGTGATTAAGTTGTGTTGAGTTTTGAGTTGCCAATTTAAACATTTTCCTTATATTTTTGATGTTTAATACCTGGACTTTAATCAGTGATAAATAAAACATGACAAAGACTTAAAAAACTACCTGAAGAGTGGCGCTTTGCCACTGAAATAAAAAGTAAAAGTAGTTTCTCCAGGGACACAGAGAAGTCACACAGTGGAGTATTTCCGTCACGAGTCTTTGTTCCTGCTTCATTAGTGTTTGTGATTAAAGTGTCGTTACATAATGAGACGGTTCAGGGGGGAGGAGCCTTTTTCAGACGTGAAAGTGATGAATGTGAAACCTGTAAAAAACTCTGTAAATACTGTAACACCACGAACCGTCAATGTAAGTGAGCACAACCCACGACGTGTCCGTGCTCGTTATTGGTCTACTGGGTAAGACCTGGTTTAGTCTGGTTTAGTCCTGGTTTAGTCCTGGTTTAGTCCTGGTTTAGTCCTGGTTTAGACCTGGTTTAGTCCTGGTTAGGTTTAGACCTGGTTTAGACCTGTTTAGACCTGGTCAGTCCTGGTTTAGTTCAGGTTTTGCCTAGTCTAGTCCTGGTCTAGTTCTGGTTTAAGTCCTGGTTTAGTCCTGGTTTAATAATCCTGGTTTAGTCCTGGTTAGTCCTGGTTCAGTTCTGGTCTAGTCCTGGTTTAATCCTGGTTCAGTCTGGTTTAGACCTGGTTTAGTTCTGGTTCAGCCCTAGTCCTGTTTAGTCCTGGTCTAGTCCCTGGTCTAGTCCTGGTTTAGTCCTGGTTTAGTCCTGGTCTTAGTCCTGGTTTAGTTCTGGTTTTTTGCCCTAGTCTAGTCCTGGTCTAGTCTGGGTTTAGTCCTGTTTTTAGTCTGGTCTAGTCCTGGTCTAGTCCTGGTTTAGTCCTGGTCTAGTCCTGGTTTTGCCCTAGTCTAGTCCTGGTCTAGTCCTGCTTTAATCCTGGTCTAGTCTGGTCTAGTCCTGGTCTAGTCCTGGTCTAGTCCTGCTTTAATCCTGGTCTAGTCCTGGTCTAGTCCTGGTCAGTCCTGCTCTAGTCCTGCTCTAGTCCTGCTCTAGTCTGGTTTAGTCCCTGGTTTGTCCAGTTCAGTCCTTCCTGTTGGACGCTGCTGTTGTTCTGACCCATTTTAAAGTGCAGTTGCTTCTGGACAAATATATTGATTCATTTGTTCCGCTGATTTGAGCATCACTAAAAACATCATGGAAAGGAACCATTCAGGCGTTCAGCTGGTAGACCGCTGACCACAGCCGTGACCTCTGGACCTGCTCAAGTCCGGGTTTAGTTCTGGGTTAGACCTGGTTCATGGAGATACCTTTAATGCTGTACTGTGACATATTACCAGGAAACCAGGTCTGAACCAGGATTAAAAGGACTAAACCAGGACTAAACCAGGTCTAAACCAGGACTGAACCAGGACTCTAAACCAGGTCTAAACCAGGACTGAACCAGGACAAAAGAGGACTAAACCGGGTCTAAACCAGGTCTAAACCAGGACTAAAAGGGGTCTAAACCGGGGACTAAAACCAGGTCTGAACCAGGGACTAAATCTGGTCTAAAATGAGGCTAAACCACATTAAACCAGGTCTAAAACCTGAACTAAAACATGTCTGATTAAGCTCATTTAAAACGGAAATAACTTGGATGTTTGCAATTAACCAAGTGAAAAGAAACAGACAAGAGCCGATGGTGTTCTTATAGACCCCCCGAGACTGAAACGCCTGAATGGTCTCAGTAAGGGGGCTCTGAAACAGCTCTGACCCCCCGTAACCCCCCTCTGTTGACACCCCCCCCTGAAAGGGGCTCAGCAGCAGGCTCCAGAGCAAATGAAATGTTTACAGCAACGACAATCCGTCGACAGATTTCCCCCGAGAACGGCTCTGAACGCCCGAAAGGTCTGAGTAAATGAGGGGTCAACTTCACCGATTTAAAGAGAAGCAAGAAAGAGGTCGACAGGGACTGTGAGAAACACGGGGATAGTCCTGGTTTAGTTCTGGTTCAGACCTGGTTCAGACCTGGTTTAGACTGGTTTAGTTCTGGTTTTAGTCCTGGTTTAGTTCTGGTTCAGACCTGGTTTAGACCTGGTTTAGTTCTGGTTTAGACCTGGTTTAGTCCTGGTTTAGACCTGGTTTAGTTCTGGTTTAGACCTGGTTTAGTTCTGGTTTTGGACCTGGTTTAGTCCTGGTTTAGTTCTGGTTTTGGACCAGTCCTGGTTTAGTCAGGACCTAGTTTAGTCCTGGTTCAGACCTGGTTCAGACCTGGTTTAGACCTGGTTCTAGTCCTGGTTTAGTCCTGGTTAGACCTGGTTCAGTCCAGGTTTAGACGTGGTTTAGTCCTGGTTCAGACCTGGTTTAGTCCTGGTTTAGTCCCAGTTTAGTCCGGTCGTTCAGTCTTTGTTTAAATGTGCGTCTGTCTGATGTTTCTGGTTTGACTCAGTTCAACATTTATGATAAATATAAATACATTTTGCAACAAGTTGAATGTAAAGGAAATACTACTTCTTGTGTTCTAAAAAATATAAATGACATCACACTAAAGACTGCACAGCCCGCCCACATCTGAGGCCCGCTCCACAGCCCCGCGCCCCTCTGAGGCCCGCTCCACAGCCACGCCCACTCTGAGGCCCGCTCCACAGCCCCGCCCACTCTGAGGTCCGCTCCGCAGCCCCGCCCAACTCTGAGGTCCGCTCCGCAGCCCCGCCCACTCTGAGGCCCGCTCCACAGCCCCGCCCCCTCTGAGGCCCGCTCTGGTTCCAGAAGTACATTTTCTGTTAATTTTTCCTTTAGAGACTTTTAGAAATTCAAATAATAAGATTTCAAGGACATTGTCAAGGCTAACCAGCTACGTGCTAACCAGCTACGTGCTAACTCATGCGTGCAAACCAGTGCAAACCAGATACTGCTGCTACATAGCTAACCAGCTACGTGCTAACCAGCTACGTGCTAACCAGCAGGCTAACCAGTAAGCAAACCCGGTTGTTTGTCGGGCGAGTTCTCAGACTCATTATCTCAGGTTTATTTCTGTCACCCACAGACGAGGCATTTTAAACTGGACGAGGGGCTGGGCCTTTGTGACTCTGTTTTTTAAAAATAATTATCCAAAAACTGAAATCCACAACGTGTGAATCGTCTTAAAATATATTTGTTATTAGCTCCACAAACGTTGCACAAACGGCTGCTCCGGGTCGAGTCCTCTCTGACAGAAATCAGACTTTTAGATTTAAATAACGGCACGAAGCCTGAAGATGTGAAAAAATCATCTCACTTTTGTTTATTTTCACAGTGAAGACGCTGAAACTTTGTGCCAGTTTTTGTTTCATGTGGACTAAACCACAGACGGTGGAAAGACGTGACTGAGGGAGACGTCGCCACAGCCTCAGCTCCGACGAAAGCTGCGTCGAGGTTCAGACCCGGTCTCACAGCAACTGAACAGCCAATCAGGAGAAAGGCTTGTTGAGGTAAACACCGCTTCACTCAGACCTGGTGTTTTTCTGTTTCATTCTCACTTGTTAACACAAACCTGCAGATTTAGGCTGTAGGGAAAAACACTCTGTTTCCACCTTGTAATGGCATCATGTTGTAATACAGGAAGTGCTCCACTGTTTTTTTAAACTCTTCCCACCCCTTCGTAGAATCATTCTGGATCATTTCGCTCTTGGAGGTGTCAATCTACTACTGAACTAAAGGTAAAAGGAATGTTAACATGAAAACACCACTTTGATGCCATCACACTGTGGACCGAGCGTTTTGAGGTTTGTAGAAGATGTTACAGACTAATTAAGAAAGTGTGACTCAAACATAGTGAATGAAACCAAAACGACGCAGCCATGTGTTTTTGAGGAGGAACATTATCGAACATGGATTAAACCTGGAGTCGGTTTGTGTTGTGATATCAGATTTAAACAGAAAAATTCCGGTTGTAAAGTCTGACCCGTCTCCAGCAGTTTGTCTCAGGGGATTAAAGAGGTTGTGTTGTGGAACGCGCGCTGTTGGCTTAAAAAATCTAAACTGTCCACGGGGGGGTGGGGGGATGGGGGGGGGGTTTTTTTTTTTTTTTTTGGGGGGGGGGGGGGTGGGGGGGGGGGGGGGGGGTGGGGGGGGGGGGGGGGGGGGGGGGGGGAGGGGGGTGGGGGGGGGGGGGGGGGGGGGGGGGGGGGGGGGGGGGGGTTTTTTTTTTTTTTTGGGTTGGGGGGGGGGGGGGGGGTTGGGGGGGGAAACCTGTTGTCGTACAACGCGGAGGAGCCGGCCGCCCGTCTCTCCAAATCCGCTTTTGTTAGCAGAAGGACACCTAATCCGGGACTTCAACGTCTGAACCACGTGCAAGGGGTCAACGCTGCTGAACCTTTTCACTCCTGTGGTAAACAAGAGACCTAAACCAGGACCCTAAACCAGGACTAAACAAGGTCTAAACCAGGATAACCAGGACTAAACCAGGACATAAACCAGGACCTAAACCAGGGTTCTAAACCAGGTCTAACCAGGCTAAACCAGGTCTAAAAGAGGACCTAACCCAGGACT
>JAIEZT010001057.1:0-23725 GCA_019594935.1 Periophthalmus modestus | reverse complement strand
GTTGCGACCTTTGGCCCTGTGGAGAGACGGCTCTTCCTCGTGTTTCCCGACCAGGTCAGATGGACCCGTAAGCAGGCAAAGGTTTAACAATAAACGTACGATAGCGATCTAACACCCCGCCAAATCGGCCCCACCTTATATACGATATATAGATCTATATATATAGATATATATATATATATATAAGGACTATTTATTATACCTTACTACCCCTATATAATACTAAGCTACACAATTTAGCATGTATGTTGATACCATGAAAATCTGATCCTTAATGTGCCTTTGGAGCTTGATAATCTGAGTCAAGTATGCATTATTAAACGAGAATTAGATGTTCAACACGTTCACATGTATCAAAGTTAAATGTATACAAACCTAAATGGCTTGACTATGCTGCCTCCATGCAGTGCATCATATCCCCCCTCCTGTATATGAAATATTTATTCAGCTTTTGCTTGGGTGAGCAAGGTTTTCAGTATTGGGACATTGCCAACACAATGAAACCGTATTTAGCTTATAGGATTGCATTTTGAGCTAGTGGTCGTATGTACGTTACATCTATTTAATGTACACCTGAGAAGGTAATGACTATGTCAATGAATCACCAAAAAAGAAAAGAAAAATTCATAATCATATTTATGAAATATTTTTGAGTGATGGTGGCCATCACCCTCCTTCACCTTTTTTATAAGTATCACAGTGTAGTCATTGAACATTTTATATGTGGCATTTAGTGAATATGCAGTGATATTTTGTGTTGAGAATCATACCTTGAAAAACATATATTTTGTGCAATTGATAATGCATTCTCTCTACAGATTTCTGACACCTAATGTGGACATGATGGTTCGTTGAACTAGTTGTCTTCCATAGAGTACGAATATTGATGTACTCCGATGCTAGCTCTGTTGGCAGCTCAGTCACTTTCAACATTCTGTATCGACATGCAAGTAAGCTAGAGAAGCGGACCACAGGAGTTGCGAATAAGCCTCTAGTCTAACTGTGGAATCATCTGCAACCATAGCTGGTAATTTGTACGCACGGGTCTCGCGAATGCGATAAGACATCTCCTAAATCTTACTCCTAAATTCTAGTATCATCATTAGAACAAAAATAGATAACTTCTTTTACATTTAGATAAATAAGAGTTTAGTGATTTGATTATTGAAATCTGAGCTGATTATTCGACTTAAGAAAAAATTGTGAAAAAAAAAAATAAAGAAGTATGTGAACAGCTCGCGCCATATTTGTTTTGACAGTGAAATTGGCTTAATTAGTCTCTCTGATTGGTTCATCACGCCCTCTGGAATCCGCGATTGCCAGGATACGGTGCATCGTTGTACGCGATCTTTGGAAAGTTTTGTCAAAGCATAAGTGGTTCTTGGTTGGGGACAGGTAAACACCACCTGGAAATGTTTTATCTTTGGCAAACATCCTATCAGAGTAAACAATGCTGCGCTAGTCTCACAGGAAAAGTTACACATTATACTTTAAGAGCAAAAGCAAGCAAGGGCAGAATAATTCCAGGAGTGTCTTTCGGTCGGAGAGTGACATTGATAGCCTTGACGGAGGCTGGGGGTTTTGCGCAGACATGATGGAGATTGTGGATGCAGAAGGGTTTACGAAAGAGACGATGTGCTTGCTGATTCGGTGAGAGGGAAAAGTAGTAGTACTGTGATTGGATGACAGCAGCAGACAGAGGACAGGCAGATTTACTTAACAATTATGCAGGAAATACTCATACCTCTTTGTTTTGAAACTTGCACTACGCCACTTCATTTGAACTTGTTGAAATCATCAGATCTTCTTCATACCCCTAGTCGTAATATCAAACATCAATCGGGCGCCAAATGAAAATTCTTGCTTAAGCTATTAATAAGCACTTTCGCCACTAATGTACCATCTTCTGCCTTTAAGCATCCACCCTCATGTTAAAGGGGCCTATTCCCCAAGCTCTTGGGGCTATGACGGCAGATGTGGTCCAAATGTTTGTCTGGTCGTGCGGTTTGTTTGACATGGCGGACGGTCCGGTTGCCATCCGCGGAAAGGCTGGATTTCCCACACGGGTCAATTACGGAGAAGGGATTTTTTTTTAAATGGAGCTCTCTCAGCGAGGGGAGCCTCGAGGTTTTGACTGTCGACGGCTATAACTACTACTGCGCTGCTTGAAAGAGCGTAGTGGGTAGATCTGTGCGGTAGGTCCACTGTTTTGAATTTCTAAATTTGCAAATTGTTAAGAAGGGTTTGTGGAACAGGAATATGACTTGAAAAATGATTGAACTGTGGGAGATGGAAAAATTAAAACTTGTATAGGTTTTAATCCTTAATTTTACTTCATGGTTCGGTATGAGCAACAGATTGTGACATGTTGCAGAGGTAATTCCATATTATTACCTAGCAATCCATAGCGTTACCAAGGTCAAAAACCTTGTCTAAAGTATGCACAATAGTTATGATTAAATCAAATAAAACATAAATGAACAGCTTAATTTTGTTAAATGAAATGTTGCCAGAAATATACCTTCTTGCCCTTCCTGCGTTTTGGATATAGAATGCCCATGTTGAACACAAAATGGTATTTCGTTTAGGAAACCACCCCTACTCCTGGTATTTTTGTACTGTTTGCTTCTCAACTATTTTTCCACAAACTACCACTTAAGGATTGTCCAAATTTGCTGACATATTTCCACAGATACTGTCCACTGCTGTCCAAGGTAAAAATCAGAAAAAATATGAAAACTGTCACATGCAATTTAAGCATTTCTTAAATTCTTTATTTTATTCTTTTTCTGTGTGATTATGGCATCTCTCCCAGATGCGGGGAGGAGCTATATTTTACTATTATCACACTGTACATCTTTCAGAAGAAATTTCGAAGGTAAATTGTCACATATTGCATGTGATCATTTTTTATTATTCTGACACTTTCGACCCAAAACTTGTTCAATTCTTTTTGCTTACATTGGTATCCACGCCAGACCCAAAATCTGTATTTTACAGAAATCTGTATTTACAGTTTATCTTAGTTATCCCATTGTATTAAATATTAGTGGCCTAAAGAATGTGGTGATGCCTTCTGAAACCAACAATACACTCAGATTGCTGTAATGTTCTTTGATAACAAAAGTCGGATGCCAAAAATAGGACAAAAGTTTAATTTCTGCACGGTTGGTATGAACAAATGGAGATCTAACTTGGAGAGCTTACAGCTTTTATAGGCTTATAGCACAAGTCATTTCCAGATTATTACAATCTGCTTTCATACGTATCCATTTTAAAGTTCTTTTCACATTAGCATCAATCTGCAAATTGTTCTGTCTTGTCATGTCAAAATATTCCACAATTTATGACTTCTGGAGTTGTGATTTAAAATACCGTGTCCAGACGACCAGCCAGATAAAGTTATATTAGCATTGTAGGCCCTAGTAAAACTCTGTGGCTTATTAAATATTCCTATATGCTTCTGAAATGCCAACTAACGAAAAAACAATAAGAGGAACTTTACACTCTGGATATGGTGCAAGATACACCAATAACTGTTGGGCTTATACATTGATTGAAAAAGTTAATGTAATATTTAGTAACCAGGTGTTGGCCAGAACATCTCAGAATTACTTTATATCTATGCAAAGCTTCTGAAGTAGTTACCTAAAGGAATAGGGAAAGGAATAGCATTGTAATATAAACTGTGTAAATAACTCGCCCGTCGTATACTGTTACGATGTTTTTCTTTGTTTCTGTAATTAATGTGAACATGAACTGTCTCACAAAATGAATAAATAATATGGTGCATCTCTACTTTTAATCACAGATTAAACTAAACGTTTGCTCAAATATCTTCCAAAGTCGTTGAAATACTGTTGCATTAATTTATACTATTTTTTTCCACATTTTTTTTTTTTGACGATCATCAGCCCTTTTTAGATGGGTTCCCACAAAATATTAAGCTGCTGTGTCAAACAGCAGATTCTAAATGTTGCACTTAATTATGTGATGGTGTCACTGTCACTTTGGATTTGGTGCAATAGTCTGAAAAAAAAAAAAAAAAAAAATGTATTTTCAGTTTGAAAGCTGGATGGGACTCAATCTCCAATTCATCTTTCATTATAATAATTGCTGGAAGAGAAATCATGACAACAGCACCATGACATACTCTTTTCTTTTGTGGTTATATAGCACCCTGACTCCCACAGAAATTATAACAGTAAAACCTAATTGGCAGTTTATCATTATCTATCTATCCATACATCCATCCAGCCATCCATCCATCCATCCAGAATCCATCTATCTTTTTTGTTCTCATTTGATTTTCAACTAAAATTAGTGGGAGTGCCCAACTGAAAACTGTTGCTAGCATGTGACTGCAGCTATGTGAGAGACAAAAAAAACCGTACCAATAAACTCACTGTTGTAGTTCCAGTTTACGTCAGTTCTTCATGGTCAGATTGTGTAAAAAAAACACTAAAATAAAAAACACAGATTTAAGTCTAACAGACAGAGCAGTGTCTACAGTTAACTTCACACCACCGAGGAATGTTGATGACATCAGCTGCAAAGTATTCAATGCAACTTTTGTAAAATACGGATTCTACCAATATAATTTGAATTAGACATAAATAGCACCGTGGCTTTGAATGTGAAACCCTAAAATACCATATACAGCATTCATAACATTTCAAAATGTCATCATTTTAATCAAACTTTTTCCAGAATCCCAAACTGCAGGAGACCTATACTTGTCTACAACAAAAATTTGTCAGTTTGTCCATATTCCTCAGTCAAAACCCACATTGCCATTGCAGAACCTGATCACTTTTTCCAATGGAGATATTAGATTTGTCCTCTCAGATGTCCACAGGCCCACGGGGAATTCTCAGGACACGGTCTCGGATTTAATCTGCTGTCACCGCTCGCTGCCAGCGAACCCTTAATGCGACCAAAATAGCACACAGAGACAACAAATCCAGGAGGGAAAAAAAAAATCAAATCTTGAGTAAATTAACACTACGGTCTTATTAAATGTATGTTTGAGGCTATGGAGAAGTCGTGAGTCAATGTGTGTGTGAATTGAATTGACAGGAACATGCATGACGTGGGCTGTATCTTGGACTTAAATTAGATTCTTGTGTCCCCAGGGCCCCCGAGTGGTGCGGCGCTGCTAACTAAAAATGTTTGTAATGACTGCATCGAGCTTGGGTTTGTTTCTCCTTCCAGGAGGAGGTTTGAGGCTGAAAGGAAAAATCAACAAAATCAAAAACCCTTTTTTTCTTATTTTTTTGGCAGGATTTTAAATATCTGATCTTAAATTCTCTTTCCAAGGAAGAAATGTAAGACGTCCTATATGTCTGTTATAGTCTTAACCTTATCTTTCTTTCAAATCGTAAATGTTTAAGCTCATCTTTTGTTTTAATGGACGCCAAGAGCTATGTGGTCTTGGTGGTGTGCTTTACTGTAACTTCTTATATTTAAAAGAACTCTTGACAAAAAAACTTTCACTTCTTTGAGCTGCAGAGACCGCCACTAGCACTGATGATGATGGGTGCCAGGAGTCAGGATTTAGGTAGTAGTGACATTTCTGGTCAGAGAAAGTTCCTTATCAGCATTGAAACTGGCAACCCACATGCATTACAGTTCTTTTAACATGATTTATTCAACCCTATTTCAGAGTTAAAGAACAAAAAAAAAATGGATCAGGATGAGGACTAGGAATAAAGGTAATGAGGTGAATTGTGTGAAAAATTAGAACACTTAGCGCTATAGTGCAACATATAGTAATATTTATATTAGAGCATATATACATAGAAACTTACGGCAAAGGAAAAAAAAAACATGGCTATTGCTAATATGTTTGATAGATGTTTCTAAAGGTTTGACAAAATACTTATATGTTATCAGTTGTTTGTCATCTTTATATTCACATTTTAGTTACTTTGTGGCTAACACTCCACTTGGACTTTGTTTTTATGCACTGTTTCAATTCAGGTTACCATCTGTTTTACAAAATTATGTACTGATTTTATGTTGTTTTTTCAGTGTATTTTTCATTTTTGTGTATACCAATGTAAAACTGTATATAATTTACAGAATTTGTCAAGCTTATCTTTGGATGTTTATAACAGGGGATTACTATCACAAATTGTGCCATAAAAAATATCCTTTCGCAACAATGAAAAATTTCTGACAACTTTGGGCCCACAATTTAGGGTCCAACATTACACAAGAAAATCCATCTTTGATTTATTACATGCAAATTGGCAGTATTGCAAAGAAATTTAAATCATACAAAAGTTAAAGTACCCCTTACTCCTTGGTGGAAGTTGATTTTGCAACTATTGTCGACTCTACCTGTAAACAATGCTTCTGAACGTATCCAATTGGATTCGGTTTCATTGGTGGTTTCCCGTTCCCTTCTTTATGATTTTTCAACACCTAACACTATGTCATCCACGGAATAGTCCGCCATCTTTGAATTACTTTGCGACCTTAACCATACTTAACCAATGTGTATCCTTTTGATTTCCTTTTTCTTATAGATGGACCCTTCAAAAGAATTACAATTGCTTTCTTTATTTCTCCCTTATCTTGGATGCTCAAAACAAGACAATTTTCAATTTGAGCTGCATTTTTTTTCAAACAAATTTCCCCCGTTTTCTGGGAGGTTATGAATTTTGAGTTAAAATTTTATCTTATAGATATTTTTTCTTTCCCCTCCCCCTTTCCTCCTAAAGGCACGAAGGCATTGGGACACGCTTATGGTAAAATCAAATCTGCATTTATATGGTAGATAATCATTCTAATTGTCTTATACTTTGGTTTGCCCATGGGTTTTCACGTTTACCTCGTTCTATTCTGTTTGCTTTACTCAAACGACAATCTGCCATCAGTTCCAGGTAGCTGACAAAAAACTCCACCCTCTCAGTTTTACAATAATTTGTTTTCGTTTTTGGTTTTTAAGCCCATCCCAAAAACTGAAACCCAAATGAAGAGGTCTGCCCCAAATAATATGTTTTTTGTTTTTTTTTTTGTTTTTTTTGGTTTAACTACTTTAGTTGTTGCCTTTTTTTTTAGAACTATCCGTATGAAGAAAATAAGAATTTATAAAAATGCAAGATCTTTTCAAAGTTTTGTAACTATGAGAGCTTTTGGTTTGTTGGCCTATGCTCCTTCTCTGGTTTTTGTACTGATGCAGTGGAGCACACACACAGCTGCTTTCCAGATTCAGCTCATAAGTCCTGCACGACTCCAGCGCGAACAAGGGTAAACAAAAGAACGGGTACTGGGCAATATGTTCTCTAAATTATTATTTTAGATTGTTCAATAATGATTAATCGGAGTGAGACCAGCATGCACTGTGAGAACTCAGGGTTAGCTTTATTTTTTTGTATCTAGAAATAATGGCGTGGAACTAGGTGAAATATCAATGAGATCTTAAGCTGTAGTATGAAAACTTCAGAGCCTGCATTTTTACCTTCTTCTCAGCACTACCACGTGGGAAAAATATGATTAGGAATAGCCTGAACAAGAGAGCGGTACCAAATATTTAAAGGGCAAATGTAAACCCTTACATTACATTTTATGTGACATTTTTGACTCATTAAATCAGTGTAAAAACTGTGCCACTTTTCTTGTGGTATTCAGGCAACATGGTATTGTCTGTCACTGGTCTGATTATTGAATCAATTTTTCAAAACTGCACACTGCCCAGATACTCAATGACTCCAGGTGTTCAGCGTCACTATTAGTAAAATGCATGTTACTTTGGAACAATCTCATTTTTATATGTGATCCAATTTAATATTTGGATAGAAAACTGTTGTCTACTTGCTCAAAGTCCAATGATACAATGATGCGCCTTAAACTGTTCACAAAACGATTAGAAAAAACAGAGTGGAGCGGCTCGTTTCCTGTATTAATATCGGAATTCAAGTAAAAGGCTAGCCTTCTTTGAGGAACTTCTATGGTCAAATACAATCTTTTTTTGTTCCTGTACTCAGTAAAAGTCTTTTCAGTAAAAAGTGTCAAAAAAAAATATATTCTATGATTGCACAGATAGTTATATAAGCTAAGTCAATACAGCTTGATAGGACACATAATAAAACATGCTAACAAGAAAACAAAATCGTATATAACTAAACAAGTTACATAAAGAGGTGCCAAATTGGACACAATGCAATGAACTGTGTCCTCAGTTCTGGCGTGGTTGTCGCATTGCTCACATCCCTTCAGAATCAAGAAGGAATCCTTATGTTTTTGCAATTTGATTGAACCCAAGTTTAAGTGTTGAGTTTAAATCTCTTCTAAAGGTCAAAAATGAGCTAGTTTAGTAGAATTGGCACCCAAAATAGTTAACATTAAAAGACATTCAAAAGTGTGAAGCAAAATGGAAGTTGGGACCAACTTCATATTATTTATATTAGAAACTTGAGGTTCAAGATCTTTATCTCGTCTCATTCCCACGGACCCAGCCTCCTGCGGTAAGGGTGTCTCGTATCACCGCTCTTAACAGACCACTACATACTACAACACAAAGATTGACCATGGAAACCATCTAGACAAACCTCTCGGAAGTATTGTGGCTTGTCAAAGTTATCGTAACAATAACTAGATGGTCATTTTAGCAGGTCAATGACTTATTTATGGGATACTGTCGAATAGTACCTGAAATATCAAGTCCGTGAGTCCATCTCTTAGCACCTTGATTAATCGAGTTTAAACTTTGTGACAGCATTTAGTCGTAAGTACAGGGTATCAATCTGTGCACGTACCCAGAGACCTTTCGACTACACTAAAGTACTAATACTCTGGACTTTGATCCAACTATGTTGGACCTTGCCTGCGTTTTATGGACTGAAGCTGTAATCCCATCCTCCGTCCTGAGATTCATTGAACTCTCGCAGACTAATTTACTTTTTTTTTATTACCTCCTTTTCTTTTTTTTTTTTTAAAATATTTTTGATTTTTTTTGTTGCTGATTAGTCTTTTTTTTTTGTTTTTTTATAGGGCACTCCTGCTGTAATTTTTTTAGCCAATGGTTCTTTTAATGTGATGATTTAGTGTCCTACAGGCCATTTGGCTATTAAGTTGGACTCACATGCGGCGCGATCCATTAGTGACTTGGGTCTGATTTACGATAGAGAAATCAACAGTAGTTGCACTCTACACTTCCCCAAGCTATTTGTATATGTGGTTTAATGTGCAGCATTGTGCAATTGGACCTACTGCTCACAAATTACAATCACGGTTTTCTATCATTTTAACAAGTTTCTTATAAATAAAACACGGTAGTAAAAATGAGACCATTGCAGAGATTATCAGATGCAAAACTGGAGAGAAGTTACTACTGAGCGGTTATGACACGTCTGCTACTTTGGGCTTTCCAGTGCAGTCCTTGGTGTCTAATATAACAGGCAATCCCCCCCTGGCCTATTTCATACAGTTAAGTGTTCACCTTGTTGGTATGAACTTGTGTAATTATAGAGTGATTTGTACTGTCTCAATTTATAACATGGATAACAGAACTAGTTCAGTTTGCCGTATCCAAAGCTATACCTCACTTACCTTATGGCATTCTGAGCACTCCTTAATTATTCACTGCGATGTAGTTTTAAGTCTCTTTCACAACTTTCAGAGACTAGACTTTGACGTTTCATGCATATAAAGCAAACACACCATTACGTGCTGTTCCCGAACTGCCTATTTTCATGATTTTTTATTGGATTCCATGCTACTACACTCGCAGCTGACATTCTTGCTCATAATACAAAGGGAAAAATTCAAGTTTACAGGTTTTTAATATGAGTATCAAATTTTAATGTGCGTGTACCAATAAACCCGGCAATAAAATCATCAAGAACAACATTCCTTTCCCCACTCCGTACAGACGGTATAACACTGGTAGCATGTAGAGCTATTAGCCCTTTGCTAAACACCACCAGCACCTATGAGCACTGAAATTTGCCATAGCCGCATATTTCACAACATTCTTGCTAGATACAGGCAGTGTGAACGACATTAGCATATATTCGCTTTCCACAGTGTGCGGGGGGGGAAAAGAAAGAACGAGCCCTTATGCACGGCTTTAAACTGCTTTTAGGTGGACAGAGCTGCAATAAATCGGATATTTTTTTCTGATAGTAATAGGGATAAAATATTTTCCGACTTGCAGATCCTCTCTGGATCAGGGGCGTTCCTTGTTCTCACTGCGAATGCTGTATCCTGAAGTGAGTTGGGGAGAGTCGAAGCTGTGTGCATTTTACACTCTCACTCATACTAACTTCTATCACTTCTACTTTACTGCAGGAACAGACTGTAACCCACAGCACTACGCATTGATGTATATATGGTTAGGTTTTTTGATATACTTTCTGGCTAACATATACCCCTACATACCCGACATATATTACTTGTGCTTTAAAATATCCAATATAGCTCATGGAAAATGTTAAGCAATTAACCCCTGTGTTTTTACTTGTGGGCCTTGGTGTTGATCTTTCTTTTGGTTTTATCTTGAATAGCATTATACTACTAATAATGTAATAACTGACATCACTAAATCGTCACTAAAACCCCAAGGGAAAATGCCAACTAGAGAGGAACAGACGTTTCCTGGTACTAAAAGAGCAATTTTGAGAATAAATATGTTTTTGACATCTATGGAATTTGTGACAGAAAAACTCGAAAAAATGTTATTAAACATTTCGGCTACTCTAATATCAAACTCGTGGCTTGCTATAGTACTTTTAGGTGATACCCTTTTCTCTCGCTTTTCCACATTCTTTAACAGAACCTCTTCCATACATTGTTGACATCTCATTTGGATTGGTATAATGGGACCATCCAAACCGCAAACTCACCACTCCCACCAATATATGGTGCATGTTTTTGGGCGACCAATACAATCCCCTGCTAGCCTTATGTTCACATGTTTAATTCACGCACAATTTGCTACCTTGTGTGTCAGTTATCACATTGTCGTGTGATCCCCTGGCAATTTCCCCTTGTTTTTCATGCTCCCTTCCAGTTGATTGGTTGATTTGTGCTTTTTTTTCTCTCGTTCCCGTAATAGGTTAGCTCAATTTGTGTTGTAACTATGGAATTCTCCCCCATATGTATTTCTGATTAAATCCATAGTAATTGTAGCATTTTAGATGCCATGGCTTGTAAGGGTGGTGTTTTGGTCACATTGGATGGATCAGTTTTGTTTTTTAACCAAAAACAAAACACCTGTGCCACTTAGAAAATATCGATTTTTTTTGTATCAATATTGCCGAGGAATTTTTATTAAGAATCCGTCATCATTTGATTGCATTAATCACCAAATCAATACTATAAACTTACTATCTTTGTTGAACTAGTACATCTAACAACCATTTTGGTGTCTGATCTTTTTTCCCTATTACTTACATAAATTATATTAATTCTTCGATTTTGTGTAACCTTCTAACCTAGTAATTCTTGTTGGAACTCTACTAAAATAATGCCCCTTGTTCGTTTATCCCTCATTCTCGCTAACTTTCCAAAAGTTTCTAGAATCAGATTTATGTATATATAAGTGTTGTAAGGGTTATGCTCCAGGATTTCAAAGTTTATTCAGATGCCAGACACCTATCATTGTAGCTCTATAAACAGTATATATTACCTAAGCTCTATGATTATGGTATGTGTGTCGATTTCAGTCTGCCAATGGAAACCATATTGTTGACACCTTAGGAAATGATTTTTTATATATCTTACTAGGCAAAAAAAATCTTTGCAGGTCCTGAAAATTGGCATTCTGAAATCCAAGTGTTAACATCTTTGTCTTGCTTTCACAAGATAAAGGGGTCATTGGTTTATCGGTTTCTACATACGCTCCAGTGTTCTCAAAAATTTTCAAAAAGCTAGAATATATTGTATTGTTGGCAATTGTATTTTTTAGCACCAAATACCAATAAGGCACTTAAAATTGAAAATTGAGCTAAATGGCCCAAAAACATACTGTCAGCTATGTGTCAAAAATTCTAAAGGTTGTACCAAAATGCCTATATTATCTGCCTTGTGGATGCTCCATACGCATAAAATGCATTTTTAATTATTTCCGTTGTCTAAGCGTATACACCTGTCTATCCTTGAAAAGCTTTTGAGCAGTCTACGAGGTAGCCCCGACACGGGTAAGAAAAAGAAATGAGCTTTACACGGAAGATAGCGTCTGTCCTGATGGATTTAGCCTTCACGGCGGTGTGCGCCCGTCATGCAAGGTACGTTAAAGGTCCAAAAGTGCTTGCCAGGAGGAAGTAGACAAGTCAGGTACGTCAACTTAAGATGAACGCTTGAGGTGACAGAATTTGAAGTGGGACTAATTTACTGGAACAAACACGAAGATGGTTCACACGCGTGACAAGGGATAATGCTAAAAAGCTATATTCTACAACTTGGCAGAAACATGCTTCAAATCCAATAAACGTGTAAATTCGTTGTATATTGGTATTGCCATATTGTAGAGATAGGTTTGGGTTGTTACTTTGAATACTTACCTCGTGTCCTTGCAGAGAAAAAAGATGGCTCATTTTACGCACAGTTAAGGAGTGTCAGATATTCAATAGCAAATCTAATGTTTAGCAGAGATTTCCTCTGTTTAAGATTATAACTAGTCCTCATATAGTTCTAGCTGTCTAGACTTCGGAACGCAAATTCATGGGATACTAAATATGAGAGCCACGTGCTGTTACTTACTCAAATATACTAGATGTTATGTTTTGTTTCATTAACACATTTGAGTAAAACCGGGTATGGTCCCGTCATGATCAAAGATCAAAAGGCTCTGTTCCAATCACCACTCCTGTGCATGCGATGTAGACTGTATTTTAATTTACACAGCTACCTTTTATTTTAGGTCAGAAGGATTGGCAATTCCAACGGCTAAATCACGCAAAATGATTCTAGTAAAGGGGAGACTTCCTGTTGGTACCACATGACATCAAGGTGGTCTAAAGGGATTTTGTTTGGGAAGAAGAATCTAGATGTGTTTCATGTGTAAGCATGTGTGAGTAACAAACTCAGTAGGTTTGTTTGAGAAATTTTCATATAAATACAAGATGAAAAAAAAAAAAAAAAAACATTTAATGTGAGTGTTTCCCCTCTTCCTTTTCCCCCCCCCCCTTTTCCTCCCCCCCTTTAGGCTATCCATAAAAAAACACATATAGTAAAACAATGAGCAGTCTTGCTAGCTATTAATTAGGCTACAACTCAGGGGTTCAGCTGAATCAATATTTAAATACAATTAGATGGTTTGCATATACTTCATCTTAGATCACATATAACCTACCTCCCCTTTCGGAAAAATTCTTGTTATAAATTCAGTAGGCTATTAGTTAAACTGAGACACTGGGGAGTCACTAATCGAACTGGGTCATGATGTGTTTTTCCAGGTATCTTTAAGAGTATAGGGAAAAACTTAACATGTAAGTGGGTTATCCGGTGGTCAGTCCTCCTTGCAAGATATTATGAACGCAGTCACTTTCAATAATAAAAGCTAACTCAATTGTATTTTTAGCTACTCTACCATCTTTGTTATGTAATGAATAGAACCATATTGATGGAGCAGTTTTCCTTTCATCCACACTGAATGATCGGATGATTACCAATGAATTTTCTAGGATGTTCAAAAGACACGAGACATGTTACTAACGTTTTATTCTTTCACTGTAATGCAAACTCATAGGTGTTCTGAGCAGTTGTCAATGCGTACTCTGGAGAGCTCAGACAGAAATCAATCTGTACAGAAAATTGGCAAAACAAAGGATATATTATCTTCCGGTAAGAAACGCCAACGGTGCAAAGACTATAATAGGCTTGTACGTGAGGTGTTGTTCTGATTCATTTTATGATTTCACATTACGTCGGTCCATATGTTGAGCAGAAAGCTCCCTACAACTTGTACGTCACGCGGTAGATACTATTAATCCTATTGCCTTGGTGCTGACGGATCATTTCAACAACAAGTTTCAATGACAGATCCCCTAAAATGAGTTGCCCTTTCACACGCGGGAAGTACGGCAAAAGGAGAAACGAAAGTTCCATCGGTGAGAGCGTTCTTGCGTCGTAGTGAGTTGACTAACGTGCAACTAAAGTATTTGATAAGTTGCAAAGTTAGGCACAGTCCGATGCTGGTACGGTCAGTGGTAAATAGTAGATGGAGAAACTGTAGTTTATTCTACTGCAGCACAAAAACAATGCAAATAATATAGGGACGACAATTATAGCTCAACAGCAATCCTCAAGAAACCATAAGTAAAATAGTTAGAAATGTTAGGTAAGGAAATTCAAGCTCGAAGACAGCATTTGACCAACTTAAACTCATTGAGTTAGTACTCAAATAGTAAAACGGTAAAGCTGTGGAGTTGAACGTTAGATAGCCTTAAATTCAGCTCACCTAGCTGTTAAAAAGGTTCTTCTTTTTAAAAATCAGGCTCCAATTTTGTTTTGCGTCAACATATTTCAGCTAATAAACTTTTTGTTTCCAAGTGTAGAGGAACTGATTTGTTTGACGACTTGGAATCATGAATTGCTAGCTTAACGTTATAGTGTAAAAGTGGTGTTAAAGTTAGCATTAAATTATTCATAAAATATGCAAATATGAGTAGAAATGGTTGATTAAATTGGACCTGGTCTCCAATAGTCATACAGAGCAAATAGCATCTTACTCTGCATTGTTTTCATTATGCAGCAGAAAGACACAAAATGATCTGCAAACACTTGTGTTTTTGGGGCGCACTTATACGGGCCACCATTAGCAAAATAGCTCATAAATGCGTCGCTAACAACTCCAGCTCTCCCAATGCGTACCTGTCGATCCGTTAAGATGCGCGGCTAGCGTTCTTAGTGACTGCAATGACGGCAATGCAACTGTGATTTAATACAATTAGCCAAATTAGGTTCTCGTTAGCACTTTAGAGATATAGCATTTGCGTAGTGGTACAAAATAGCGGATTATATCCATGATGAGCGAGAAAATGGAAAGTGTGCAAATTAGCAGATGTAATTATGTTTACTGATCAGGTCTTTTAAAGATACTTCAATTTCGCTGGTTTCAGTTCGCAACAGTTCCTTTAATCAAATATTGTCAGGAGCGATAGTGGTTAGGAAATACATTATAATATTGCAGAACAGTGTTACCACTATAGACAGTGTGGTTAATCTAGATTTGTTTTTCTAGTAAACAGGCAATGAGAAGTCACTTTTGTTTAGATTTTACTTAACCTACTGCAACATCAAGAGGCGAAACCTCCATTGATTGGGCCCAAACAAGAAAACCAAATACAATTAGTGGCCATTTGAACATTCTTTGAATTTAACGATTTTCTTCTCTTTCTTCTCCTTCGTTTTAATTTTCCATTCTACCTGCCTCCTGCTATCTTGCTCTTTTTCACCTGCTCATCTGTATTTCCGGGGACTGGCGGTAACGGGCCCATTCAGGTGGATGGTATATGACAACACCGGAGTATACCCAAGAGGATAAACCATGCGGGTCGGCTGTTCTTCTACATCGGAGGCAGTCCCAACCTGGCTGATCTGCAGGATCGCCGGTCAGCAACAACTTCATGGGCTGCCTCAAGTGTACAGTATCATTTTATTATTTTTTGATGAATTTGGTAAATTTGACAATAATTATCTATAAGAGTTACAGATTTTAGGGATATCATGCATCATCATTTGAAAAAGACCTTTGGAACTCTGGATGATCACCTCCTTGTTTAAAATTGGGGCTATCTGATCAGGGCATGGAGTCGCGAGAAAGATTGTTACAGAGACTGGCAGCATCACAGATCGGTAATGCTACCAATAAACAGCACTGCATGCAAACGATAACACTTTCTGATTTCTGAGGAGAAACACCTCAAATTAGATGCAGACCAACTTTAAGAGCTACTGAGGTAAAACACAATTTGCCTCAACCGACCCACAGCCAAAAAAACTTTGTAAGCCCAATACATGCATTTTGACTGCTTGCTGATTAAACACATTGAAAGTCAGCTGCTTTTTTTTTGCGGGTTTCGGGGGGGGGGGGGGTTTGTTGGTGATTTCTTTACTTCCTATCAAATGTCTATGGGGGAAAACGTGATAATTGGTAGTCATAATATTGGAGTGCAGTGGGAGTCTGTCCATGCGTTGGTTCCCCGTGCAGAGTTGTCTTTGTGAGTAATTGTGAGCAAACAACACAAAGCAGATGTTTCCGTAAAGCATCGACTCTTATAATCTATTTAGCTTTAGAAGACAAGTCAACAAGTCATCACTTTACCGAAATGTCGATCCCCATTTTTCCCATTAGCACTAGAGCTCCCTGATGGCTTTAACAGAATGTCGTTGAGTACTACCTTATAGTCAGGGCTTGTGTAAATTATATTGTGTTTTGCACATTTATCATTTTACATTGGAGAAGTAGAGTTCTCCTGAAAAAAAAGAAAAGATGTCTATCAAAAAGCGTTTTAACTTATATGCAACCAGGAAGTAACATTCTTAATTTGTTGCAGACTCAGGTCCCATATCGTTAAAAAAAATATAGTATATATACAAAAAATAACAAGTGACAATTGAAAAATATATGGGTTGCAGGTGGCCAAAAGGATCACCTTATGCACTTTTTTCTGAACTACTTAACTATCTACCACTTATTAGGCCGTTTATACGAACTTTTCACAATTCTCACGAGACAGTGAGGCGTTTTGCCTCTAGACGTGCTTCCGCTTCCTGATTAACAGAAATAAAATGCTCTTCTAATTAGATGCTAGACATCAACGCATACCAGATTAGCAGACGACATTGTACTGGGCAAAACAATCGACTCTAAAAAAGGGGAAAAAAACCCATGAAATTCATGCGTCAAATTGGAGGACATTTATGTTTGCCGATACCCTAAGTTTAGAAATTTGTGAACTGTTTAGATGTCAAAAGTTTGTGTGACTAAAAATTTTAACATTTTAAACTAAGTTACTTGCTTTATTTCACAGATAGGGGCTTTACATTACGAAAATTAGGAAGTTGTATGGCGCCTACTCGTCTTAGTCTTGGTGTTTAGGAATTGGATGTCTTTCTATTTTCAAATTTCTCCATAAGCCCAAGATAGACATTGGATAGGTACAATCAGTTAGCCTGTACCTGCCTATTCGTGGATTCGATTCCTGTTATATTGTTACCATTTGGAGGACTTTTTCACATTAAATAGACTAAAATATTTATGTTGCAATTGTTCATCACTGTGCAATTTTCCATTAACTAACCCAACTGCTCCCTCTCCCTCTACCCACGTTTGAACGGTTAGCAACAGGTTACAGCCCCCAGGTCATTATCTATTAGGCCCAACATGCTCCTGGTAGTTTAAAGAAGCTTTGTGACTTAAAAAGTTGTATGTTCAAACTTTCCTTCAAGTTGCATTATTTTCCAGCAGACTTCAGTACATGCCTTTTACAGTTGGCAGCGTCAGCATCAATGTAACTCCCTCATACCCTATTACTCTCTTGTAACTGTAATGATTGTACAGCTCAACTCAACATGGCGCCATTGCCGTAGCCTCAAAACACCCTTGGAGATTGAATTAGTAATTAATTTTACCATAATGTGTAATGGACAGCGTGCGTAAGAGACGATCTCTTATTAATTATGCAGGAAGAATTGGGCCTTCATTATCTTGGGTTGCCTCGGAGGGGTTCTTGGTGGGTCTTAAGATACCAAGGCGTAATTACAAAAAACCAAGTACGGGCAGTATTCAGTTGATTTTTTTTTTTGTTTTTTTTTTCCTCAAGATCGTTGTCATTCCATGTAAGACACACCCATAATTAGAATTATACTTATTATCAGAGAAAGGCTAAATCCTCTTTTTTGAAATCATCTAAATAAATTTGTACAGTGTAGGATTGCCTATGTATGTCAATTGCGTTATTCTGTGTCAATGCTCGTTAGTATGTAGAACATTGGAATTTGCCCCAGCACTACTATTTTCATTTTGACAATGTAGTAGAAGATCATATTAAACACCATTTCTAGCATTTACCCCACTACATGCTACATTACTACAGACTGGGTATTCTCTCCTATCAAGTAAAGATCCACCACATAACTAAGCCCATATAAAAGAATGTTTTTGTTTTTCTGGAGGTTTTATGCCTGGAACTGAGAAAAACAGGCGTCCTCCTGTGAGAAGACTTCGCTTATCCACAAACCTGTCTAATTGACTTTGACCTCTTCTCGATCAAGCAGATCCTATGCACCTCAGAATGTGGCTTTAAAGAGGAGAAGTAGGCAAATCACTGGTTTTGGCGCTGTATAACATTTTTTCCTCATAAAGCCATGCCCTGAGAGATTTGGATATCATCCATGCAAAATGCGGGCCGACTTTGGTCAGAAGTTGAGTGGAAAGATCGAGGGAAACTAGCGCATCAAAAACAAACTGCAAATAAACATTTAATACATTGTTTTCAGGAATTATAGCCTTTTCAAAAGTTTTTAAAAGAAAACAATGATGATCTAACAATATGGTATGCGAAGTGTAATTACCATCTCTTTTACCTACAATGTCTACCATGTTCATAAAAAAGAGAAAAACAAAAACTATATTATATTATCATTCCTCAGACTTCCTACAGCAATCAGACACCTTATGAACAGAAGCCTATTGCTGCCGTTTCACACTAAGTTTGTTTTGATTCTATTATTCTGTATTGCAGTTTTAACTACACAAGGCGAGAACACGTGGTTGGAAAACGAGAAACAGAGAAAGGGAAAGACTGTGATGTTCAGTCATTTGTGTGGACTAAAGCTTCGTGCGTGTGATACGCCAAATCACACTGTCGACCACTGGTTAATGAAACCAGCCGGCTTAGAATCAAGAGCAGATCAAGAGAAAGTAAAGATAGGCTAAAGCATGAGGTACAGTAGTTATTTTTTAATGGAAAAAGTAGCTCTCGAATCATCATCAAAGTCCGTCTACATTCAAATTATATCAGTGTGTGTGTTTGACCTTCAAAAGGGCGAGATTTTCAGACTTGGAGAACCTATGAACTGACTGAATCTGAAGATTCCCCCAAAAATATATTAATTTTTTCTTTCTCAATACTATGAAAAGTATTGATCAATGAAGGATTTCCTCTAAAAGTTGGGTTTTTTTGTTTGGTGTTTTTTTCTGTTGGTTGATGGTCAAAGAAATTTAAATGTTGTTAATGGCAACAGACTTAACCCACTGCTGCCTAATTTCTTTACACCCGACTGTCGGAGTCAGATAACGTATAACCTCTGTAATTCCAAACGTTATTATCAGTGATCAGTGAAGCTGATCAGAAACGCAGAACATTGTGCTCACAGTAATTGCTTATAAGGGAGTTATTTGTAAGAACTGAAATTGGAAATATTGAGCTCTTAGTTCCACAATAAGCGGCTAAACCACATATTGTATTTGCTCATAGCTATTTCTAATGTTGACCTATCCTTAATTAAAACAAAGGAAACACACCAAAAACAAAAAAAATTGCATGATGACTATTTTATTATGTTAACATTGATGTTTGTTACCTAGACAAATTATCCATCCAGATAAGAGAAGGAGCCTCACCGGATCTCTCTTTAGGTGGCAAGTTCAATTATGAAATTAGTTGGAGGACCTAAAGGACTCTCTCTGATCTGAATCCTAGCTGCCTCAAAGTGCTAGTGTTCTTCTGTAGCTCAGTGCGTGAATTATGGAGTTCTGAGCTTTCACATGACAACATGAGCCTGTCCATATGTGTGAATGGAGTGAAATGTATGTGTCCTTACCTGAAGGTCAAGGCCTGGCACATCAGGATCAGGTGATAGTAATTTTTAAGAGCACGTGGATCAAGCCAGTCTCATTTTAATGTCGTTCAAAACATGAAACAAGACACGAAGTTTGCGAACTCACACCAATATTCACTCAGAATTAATTCACTGGGGGTAACTGTGCCAATTAGGAAAATGACATATTGGCTTGTTTAAATCCCCCCCCCCCCCCAGTGTATGCTGACACATGCCAGGGGTCCAGCACTGAGTGAGTATGTGTAGAAAAAGTGCAGTACAGCGAGCAGTTATTAGGAGACAGGCAGGGGAGCCACTGTTTGTCCTGTATTCAGTGAACGTGGCCTCACGGTGCAGGATTATCAGCTAGTACTCTGGTCTTAGGGCGACGGGCTGTCATAGGCACACCAAACGCTTTTGATAGATGGTTCGCTCGCTGCCTCCCTCATAGGAATATAGATAATAAAGAGAGACGCTCGACGAGAGCAGAAAGAAGAAATAACATATGAAACATGCGATACAAGGTGAAGGTGAACTTAGGTACAGAGCGATGCGGAGAATAAGAATGAGGTTAGCACATAGTGATTATCAGATGTGGGTCGACTTTATACTGAATGTACGAAATAAAAAGTGCAAGGTGTTCTGATTCAATTGTATGTATTCAAGCCTAGGCTTTAAACATATACTCTTTTCCTTGTTCTTCCAAAACTATTTGACAAGAAACACTAATGAAGAGAGAGGCCCCGACTTAAAATTGGTACTGTTTTGCTACACTAAACTCTATAAATTGTTATTTTAAAGTCTTTATTATTACGTTCTATAGTCTTTTCTTGTCAACCCTTTGTAGAGCAAACTTGAGAATTTGCGATTTCTGGTAAAATCGATAATAAACACTGTAGACACTTTCCTTCACATCTAACATTTGTTGTGAATAACACAATGTATGGAGGTTTAACGGCTATGTTTACAAAGTGAATTCTTTTCGTTAAAATGTGATCATTGTTAAACACAAGCCGAGACACTAACAAGAGATTATAAGGCAGCCAATTCCGATGACTGTGATCAATAAGTGGACAGATTCCAACACGGAGCCTGATGGTGGAGCCAGTGCAGACACTCAAGGAAACAGTGCTGTACCATGATGTGATGCGTCACAGGCATTCAGCGTTGAATTGTGTGATTCATTTATTTATTTTACAATATTATTGCAAAGCGGTTTACATCTGCACATGTTTAATAGGATGTTGAAAGTTGCCAAAATATACTTACAATAAAAATTCTTTGAAAATCTCCCGTTTATATTTTATTTAATGAAACCTGCATGTATATTTCCCATAATATGGACAATTAGTTTTCGTTGTTCTCTTATTATTTTTTTTGATCATTTACACAGTGCTGCACTGTGAAGGGGGATTTGGCCCCGGTATAGCAATATACTACAGCCACCTGATCATTGTTACCTGAACTTGATGACCCCACGCGCTCATAACCCATGGTTGTGCCGCAAATATGACCAACAGCAGTTATGGTGGGGGTGTGTGACAGTGCGTCTAAGCCGTGTGTGCTGCCTCCAGTCAATTCTGCAATAGCAAGTACTATGTTTGACATCAAACAGGCATGCCCCAAATCACACCTGAGTGTTTCGATGTACAAACACCCGCGACTGCCGGGGCGGGGGAATCTGAAGTGTGAGTACTGTTAAACCGTCATGTACACTGTTCCTACTACCTTCACACTCCATACCTTCCTCCTCCCGCACTCTCCCTGAGAGTCCTCCATGCACGCCCAGTTAGCATGTCTATTTAAAACAGGTGGGAGGAGTTTAGGTGTTTAGCCCCTCTTAACTCTATAGCTTCGGATGATATTCATCCGCGACTAGACCTCGCGGTTGGATCTTTCCATTACCCATAATCTCCCCAATCCAATTGGCTTTCACTGTATAAGTCAAACGTTAATCTCAAAGCAGAAGCATGTGTGATCTTTAAATATGTTTACTTCTCATTCCCCGGTAATGTGCTGAAGTTGTCCCGACGTAGCACCAAGTCAGGCTAGCATGGTGCCGGGGGTTCTCCCCCGTCAGGTATTTGATGCTATCAAAAGAAACAAGAAGGCGTGTATTATGGAAAATAGAGGTAGTTTGTGTGAAAACAAGCCAGGACATGTCTGATACTTAACATGATTTTTATGGCTAAAAAATGTCTTATGTGCTCAGTCCTTAGTATCTGTCAAGTCCTATGCTTGGCGATGCGTTTGAATTTACATGACTAGCACCAAAATGGTTGTAAGAGTCCCCTATGGACATGGAATATAATTACATTAACGCCGAGTCTATCGAGGCGAACTAGCACTCCAATGTTACTAAGGTTAACATCAATTTCTAATTTGTGAGTGAATAATTAATTGGAGGGACACAAAACAAAAGACAACATTGTCTTTTTATTGTGCAGTGGTCCAAAGTTATTCTCTCAACTTTACTTAATGATTCCAAGCACTCCTATAGTATTACCTACGATGCACGTTTTATAATGCGTTTCACACTTCAGAGACGAGTACACAGCTAATAACACTAGCATTTTTGGAATACACCCTAAAACCATTTTATAATTAGTATAGCACGACAGTACGACGGATTGGAGTAATGTGTACTTTTGCGATCTTTTCCCAACTTTCCAACCTCTTTGTTATTATATTGTACTGTGTCCGCAGGTATATGATCAATACAGTGTCTAAGCAAAGTCTTAAAAAAACCTCCAAATAACCCCCACAAACCAACAAACCCAAACCCCCCCACCCCATACACAAAACTCCTTCCCCCACAAAAACAAAACCCCCCCCACCATGAGGATACAAACTCACTTAGAACAACAGTAGCAACCCTGACCGAGTTACAGTCATTTGACAGATGCATTTATTTTTTCAATTACTACCTAGTTTTGGATAGTGCCCGCGGTAAAACTCATATATACTCACTCAGAATTTTACCTCAGTCAGTGACAATTTTTGTGAAGAAAAAGTTGAAAATACAGGAAGTAGTGCGTGAGTTCTAAAACAGAATACCTCCTACTATGGCATCAGTATGTCATAATTCCATCCAAATGGAGGCCATTTATATGTTTAGGTTTTTTTGCACATAAATAAATGCCTCCTTTTTTTTTTCTTTTTTTATAATCCTAACTATTGTGCAATTGTGTTTCAGTTTCAGCCTTACACATTAAGGTTTATATAGGTAACACTTCTGAATTACCTCTCTGTTAGTCATATGTGCTGCTTACATCTTCCCTGCGAAAATTGCCTAACTTCACAAAATTACTAAAACAAACAGTAGGAAAGATGTTGGATTGATTCTAGAATTCTTAAATTAAAAATTATATGTAACTATTGTTTAGCCACAATTGTAGTTATAAACTTGTCATTAGGCACTGCGGTTGCCATTGACAACTCTGTGTGAGTCTTCAAAAGTATGCAGGCATGTAGAACAATAAAATACTGATTGCATGGGGTGGGAGTAAGTGGGTGGGAGGTTGTGGTGTGCGTGTGATAGCGAAAGCCTCCACGTCGGCATTTCAATGGGTGGGTGTGAATCATGTGCTGGCAGCTAGTAGCAGCCCTGCAGTCCTGTTAGCATAAGGGGCATCACATACATCGACACATACATACTGTCTGATATAACCATACTCTGCGGAGGAGCAGAGAAGTCAAGACTCACGTCTGCCCCCCCGAGAGCCGATTTGGCAAAGAAAGGTGGAATTAGCTGAATACTATGCTACATTACTTTATTGTGCTGTCAAATGTTTGGTAATGCATAATGTAAATAGTTGTGGAGGGTAGTTTATTTTTTTTAATTAGTATTATTTTTCTTAAATAATAACATGAATAATATTTGAATCAAGTCAATTTATTAAATCAACAATTCAGATTTAAACCACTCTAAACAAGGCTATAACTTTAA
>JAIEZT010001056.1:0-23778 GCA_019594935.1 Periophthalmus modestus | reverse complement strand
CTGCAATGTCTCCTATAGATGTTGTTAAGGGACTATGGTAGTACACCATGTTTTATGAATAATTTCATTATTCAGTTTGTGTCAGGCCTCTTATAGTTATGATACTACAATGGAACACAAGGTCAAAGTGATGTGTGACCCATATGGTAGTTCAGTTATTTGCCGCTCAGTCTTGATCGTGGTCTCTTAACGAAGCCCAAATAAGATTAGTGATATGCAAGACTTTTATAAACTAGTGTGTTTTTCGGTTATAAAGAGATATAATAAAAAACAACTTCACCATCAACAAACGTGTACTAGATTTGTCACGCTCCCGCCTGACTTGTAGTCCAATTCCTTTTGACTAATCCAACATAAACGTACTGATTTGTAGGAGCAGGACAATGGGCTATGCTTCTGAAAAACTCTAATAATACCCACCATTTACCATGCGGTCTGCAGGGAATAATAAGTACATGAGAGCGAGAGGGAATCGGAGCAAAATGAGAAGATACTGAGACCTACGCCCACATATGGGTGACTCCCAAAGGAAGAGAGGCAAGCAGGAAGATTGGAGCTGGATAAACACAGTTGAAAAGATTAACGTATTACTAGACACTTTTTGCTAGTTTTTATGTTAATTTAGGTAAGGTAATATCTTTTTTTTTTTTAAATCACAAATATCTCATCCAAATAAAAACATTATCGTAAAATGTGATTAGTGAGAGACTACATTGTTAAATACTTTGTCAAAGCCATAAATCCAACACTGTATATGGACAGGCCTCATGTGAAAGACTCAGGAACCTCCAGAAATTCACTCACTGAGCTGCAGAGGCTGCAGTTACTACTGGGGTTTAGGTAGTGACGATTCAGAGAGAGTCATTTTAGTTTTAACTCCAACTGTATTTCAGCCCATGACCATGGCAACCCCAAATGAGATCTGTGGATGGCTCATTTGCTTTCTGATTGATATTTGTCTTCACAACCAAAACATCAAATTATAGCATAAACAACTTTGCCACAATGACCAGTGTTTTTCAGTTAGAGCTATATTTCATTTGAAACATGTTTACTTTGTATCCAGGAAACACATCTAAGAAGGGTTAGGTCATGAATATGGAATTTAAAATAAAAATTCTTACATACAGTTTCTTTAATGGTTGTAGATGAGCATATGCAATAGGTTTTGCTATAGTCACAGTTATGGTTAAAACCACTCCTTTTCCACTGGCTTCATGTCTGTGTGTTGTGCAAACTTGTCTTTATCTTTGTCTATTGGGCTTAAAGTAAGAACCTGGTCATGTGAGGTCAAGACACCACAGCATCAGAAAAGAACATAAATATAGAATATTACAATAAACTTATTAATACATTTATTCAGAAAGCCACAGCTGAGCCAGACAAATGCTCACTTTAGTGTGCTATGTCAGACATCTTGATATTGAATAATCCATGTTTGAAATAATTGCCTTTTTCTCCCTCTCCAAACAGGTTCTTCCACCCACATTCGACAGGGAATGTGTCTGGTAACTATGAGACAGACATCACTACAGCATCGGCGGCTGGACCTTCTCGATCTGGGGCTGCCGTCCAAGACCTCACTACACATGGCTCACCCTTCATCGTCATCTACAACACACTCTATGTGTTCAGAGGGTCAGAGCACGAACCACACCTACAACAGGGCTGCACTATATGAGAAACATAGTCGATATTTGAAAGTGAACAATTTTGAACAATCTGGTTCAGAGTTTTTTTGACATTGTTGCACAATTGGTCCTTTTATCCACTGCCCACTGCTGGCAACTGGAAGGATCACCTAAAAAGACCTAGAATGATCTGAATCCTCACTACCTTAAACTCCAGTACCCACAGCCAATCATTAATCAGTGCTAGTGCCGCCTGTGCTGCTCAGTGAGTGATTTCTGGAGGTTCTGAGCTTTCACATGAGGCATAGACTGAGAATGAGGAAAATTTAGTGTTCTCTACATGTCCTCTATCTGCAGGTTAAGGCACTGGCAACCCAGATTCAGTTGTAATTGTAGGACCTTTTTTTTTTAAATCAGCAAGAGTACAGGTATATATACCCTGCCTTTAAAATGGACTAGCTGAAAATTTGAAATAGGATTTTTCAATGAGGAAAAAAACACATGAAGAACGACTCAGTCTTTGTCATATGTAAGACCTTAGTTAGTCAGTGTGCTTTGATTTGATTACTGTCATGCGATTACATATGTACAATAAAATGCAGTTTAATCTAACCAGAAGTACAATAAAGTAAGTACTACTTTGAAAAAGATCAAATATGTGAACCAGGGACACTATGATATACTTGGCGTGTTGGTAGTGCAGACTTGGTCCTACCCACACCATCAAAAGACTCACATTTTTAAGAAGTCTGCTTTGTTAAAGTGGTGTCACTGTGGAATGATTTGCCAAAAAAAAGTTGTGAGACTTGCCAAAATATACAGATATGGACTGCAAAAACTATCATCACATTGTTTTAGGCTGGTTTATGCATTGTTTAGACTCACAGCTAAAAGGCCCTACAAATGTTAAGATACGCTACCTACTTTTGTATATTCTAATGTGTGTCATGGTTGGAGGACTGATGTACTGTGTCTCTCTGAATAGCTCATGGGCCCAGTACCTCCTCCCTATTCCTTCTATTTCTGCTGGTTCCATCAACCTGCTGCTCAACATGATCGGGCTGGTGCTGTGGGACAGAGAGTAAGTCATTGCATACCCAAACACACACACAACATACCAGAACATGGCCATGATCAAGATTTATTTATACAGTACATAAAACAGACAGTACTGCTCCAAAGTGCTTACCTAAAAGGGGGTGATGTGCAAAATGGGACTCTTTCTACCATGTTATAATGTTGTTCCTCATCAAAAACATGCCCCTGAAGAGGTTTTAGATGTCAATACATGCATGTTTGAGTATTTTTGCATCTCTCCCTGGCACTATTTGAACCCTCCTTACAGTTAAACTGTAAGATTCTATGCCTATGTCACCACAAACAGCCCATTTTTTTTAATAATACAAAACATGATGCAAAATTCTACCCAACAGCTTAACAAATCTGATGCGATGTGCAGTAGTTTCATTAGCGGGATGCATGAGTGTGTTATGATATCGCTCTGAAGGGGGGAGTGACTTAGCATGGACAAGGGGAGGGGGGACTCAAAAATGTCAAAAATGTTATGTGTTAGTTAATACCCTACAGAAGTGTAATACCCTGTCTTTAAGAGTCTGATAATACCTGTATATTTGCTTGTGTCAGGGTGATGCTGGCTGGTCTGGTGGTCCTCATCTTCATCGCTCTGACAAACTACTGCGTGCTCTTCTTCTGCTGCTGGGGCCACGGACTACTACGGACTGTGGCTCAAGACCTATTACCCCAGAGACCTTCGCTGCCTGCGCTGGATGGTACGTACTATGGTTTTAATTATGTTATTGATACAGTGCAGTGCTGATCATCAACATTCCTGGGGGGTGTGATAAACTGGAAGCACTTTCTGTCTGAACCTCTATTCTTCAAGTTAGAACTTAATTTGAGCTTTTTCTGACTTAGATTGAACTACAGCATGCAAGCAGATTTTGTGCTATTAAAACAAGTGCCTTTCAAATAACCTTATAGTCACAAGCTAGCTAGCATTAGCCAACAGTTTTTCCTTTGTCACTCACTTTCTCACCTAAACAGGACCATGAACATTCATATTGATCACAGGCTCTTGAAAATGTGTTGTTTAAATCCATTTTTGTATTTTTTTCAGTCTGTGACTTTAAAAACGTAGGAAAGCTTTATGGATTCCCACAAGATAATGCATACCGGTATATTAAAAAATGTTTTTTTTTTTTTTACAGCAAAAAAGTTGTTTGTTTACATATTTATTTTTATTAAAACAAGTTATAAAATGTGAAATACCAGGCATAGTTATACAAAAGTAGTTCAAGAAGCCAGAATAAGTCATGAATATGTCCACTTTAAAATGAAATGACTAAAATAGAGACTTCTTCTCATGTGTGTCCAGGTTCAGAATGGTTTTTGCCGTGTACACTACGTGGACTTCCATCGCATCCCTCATAAATTTGCTGTGGTCCTGCAGCTGTGGGGCGTGGCCCGGAGCACAGCTGCCACCCGCCTCCCTCTGTATCCCTCTTCGCTGAGATCGTCACCTGGTAAAGGCACACAGGGTTCACATATGTCATGGAAAATGTATGGGAAAATACAACAAAATCTAATGAGAGGTCAGCTCTTTTGTTCCCATAGCCCATTGTTAGATAAAATTGGAAAAAAAAAAAGTTGTATGTTTCTATAGTAACCTTACCTGGCCAACCAGAACCTCACACTTTACCAAAGACGTGTGGGTCTGGAACTGTATCCTGTCTCCCCGATTCAAAGGGTGCAATTGACAGGCAGATTAACCAACCAGCGAAAAGCACAATCTGTTTGAGTCAAAACAAACGTAATGGCTTACACATAAAAAAAAAATAAAATAAAATAAAAAAGAACAAAAACGCAGAGGACTAATAAACAGTCAAACTTATTTATCTTTGGTAAAAGAAGTTATGTTTTTCTTCTGAGTGTTAGAGGAGAGACACATGATACACAATTAGAGGCTGTGGTTTGGAGGTTTTTCTCGCTCTATGGCCGGGTCAGATCCTTCTGGATTAGAACAGAATGGAGAAGGGACTGACTGTTCAGGCAAATAGTTACCATACTTGGGACACACATTATTTTTTTAGAATTGTTCAATCAAATGTACTCATGGACTATAAAAGAGCTTTGCTGATTTGGTCAAAGTTAGCAAAAAATTCAGTGAAAGACTTGGGAATGCATTGAAAAAGTATACCATATTAAAAATTCATTTTTAAAGAGGGGGGATTTTAACTGCTATGGGGTATTAACGGCTAATACATACGACCGACGATAGTCGAACCTCGGATCCAGGAGGAGCAGTGTGGTTTTCGTAGCACCCCCCCCCCCCGGTCGCGGAACACTGGGACCAGCTCTATACTCTCCATCGGGTGCTCGAGGGTTTCATGGGAGTTTGCCACACCAGTCCACATGTGTTTGTGGACCTGGAAAAGGCATTCGACCGTGTCCCTTGTAGTGTCCCCTTTGGGGGGGTCCTCTGGGAATATGGGGTCCGGGGCCCTTTGCTAAGGGCTGTCCGGTCCCTGTATGACCGGAGCAGGAGCTGTGTTCGCATTGCCGGCAGTAAGTCAGACTTGTTCCCAGTGCATGTTGGACTCCGCCAGGGCTGGCCTTTGTCACCTTTGTTCATTGTATTTATGGACAGAATTTCTAGGCGCAGTCAGGGGCCGGAGGGGGTCTGGTTCGGGAACCACAGGATCTCATCTCTGCTGTTTGCAGATGATGTTGTCCTGATGGCTTCATCGAACCAGGACCTGCAACAGGCACTGGGGCGGTTTGCAGCCGAGTGTGAAGCGGCTGGGATGAAAATCAGCACCTCCCAAATCCGAGGCCATGGTCCTCAACCGGAAAAAGGTGGTTTGCTCTCTTCAGGTGGGTGGAGAGTCCTTGCCTCAAGTGGAGGAGTTTCAAGTATCTCGGGGTCTTGTTCACGAGTGATGGAGGAAGGATGGAGCGTGAGATTGACAGGCGGATCGGTGCAGCGTCTGCAGTGATGCGGTCGCTGTATCGGACCGTTGTGGTAAAGAAGGAGCTGAGTCGAAAGGCAAAGCTCTCGATTTACCGGTCAATCTACGTTCCTACCCTCACCTATGGTCATGAGCTTTGGGTAATGACCGAAAGGACAAGATCGCGGATACAAGCGGTCGAAATGAGCTTCCTCCGCAGAGTGGCTGGGCGCTCCCTTAGAGATAAGGTGAGGAGCTCAGTCACACGGGAGGAGCTCGGAGTAGAGGCGCTGCTCCTTCACGTCGAGAGGAGTCAGTTGAGGTGGCTCGGGCATCTATTCCGGATGCCCCCTGGACGCCTCCTAGGGAGGTGTTCCAGGCACGTCCTACCGGGAGGAGGCCCCGGGGAAGACCCCAGGACACGCTGGAGGGACTATATCTCCGGCTGGCCTGGGAACGCCTTGGGATCCTTCCGGAAGAGCTGGAGGAAGTGTGTGTGGAAAAGGGAAGTCTGGGCCTCCCTACTGAAACTGCTGCCTCCGCGACCCGGCCCCGGATAAAGCGGAAGAAAATGGATGGATGGATGGGCTAATACATAACATATTTAGCTTGTTGCGAAAATGCTATATTTACCAAAAACAATGTATTAACAGGTTTTTTAAGTTTCACTTTTGTGTTTGACACTCTGAGTCTCCTCTCCCTTTGCTCTCCACAAGTTTTGTATCATGTTTTTGTATATTTATGGAGAATTGTCATGTGGGAGCATGGGTAACGTGGGCTTTTGGGCTGAGCATTGGACAGAGTCTTACAGCTAAACTTAAGGAGGGTTCAAATAGGCCCCAGGAGAGATTGCAAAAATTGCTCAAACATGCATGGATGACAATTTTGCCCCTCTTAAGTGGGTGCAGGCTCTTACACACCCACAAACATAGCTATCACTTCACAGCTGTGTGGCTGTCTTGATGATTTACATGTTTTTGTGTTGCCAGGTTCATTCTGGAGAACTGGGTGCTGGACCGCTGGGTGCGCTACATCGTCATGGTGTACCCTGTGGTGATTGTGGCTCTGGGTGGGGAACATCACCAAACACTACCACCCCGCCCCCCACGCCCAACTCCATCTTCATGGGTCAGTCCAAACATGTATCACACTGCATTACACGCCACGTTTATTTTGTTTAATGCACCTAGTTACACACGTTGTATCTAAAAGGACCTGAAGCAAGACTAGGCATAACTTAAGCTTTAGATATAGCCATGATGGGGACCAAGAACTAAGGATATTACTTAACTAAATCAGGTGTACAGCTAAACAAAGACTAAACTAAACCTAGTTTGGTACTTTCAAATTTTGAAAACTGTGTCAGAACCAGATTGCAGTTGGGACTGTTCAAAAGCTTGTCTGATCAATAACTATTCCAGGACTAAATCAGTTCTTTTCTTGGACTGAACCTGGTCTAAACTTTTAATAATAATCTCAGTGGTGGTAAGATAATATTGTAGCTTTAGTTGGTGTCTCGGGGCAGACTGATGGAAGAAAGCAATCTACACCATCGGCTCCTCTGACCACAACCAACACTCACGTACATCCTATTAAACTGTGGGTGAAGGGCCTAAAGAACAACGAGAACAAACTGTGGATTAAACCAGAATGTTTAAGACTAAATCAGGTCTAAACCAGTTTCAACTGGTTTAGACCTGTAAAAGTGCACCATGTACTTTTATAATAGGAGTCTCCATGAAGATGTTATTGTTTTACCTAGTATGTTCCACAGTATGGCATTAGACTGACCATTTATGCAATTTATAGTTATTTTTTAAGGATCAAAGTCATTATACATGACTTAAAGCTCACAAGAGGAAATGTTTGTATAATATAAAAGAGATTTTTCTTGGACTGCTTGGACTAAACCTAAGGTCTAAACCAGTTCTAAATGTGGGTTTTTCTTGTGCCTGCAGTTGCTCTGTTGGTGGTGGCGTGTGTGCTGTTCGTCTTCAGACTGTGTATGTGATCTGGAGGAACAAGTGGCGCCCCCTCCTGTCCCCCCGGCTCTGCGCGCATCATGGTTGTCGCCACTGGACGGAGGCAGCAAATTCAGATGATGCGCTAATCAGGACATCACCCCTAGTGTTGCACAATATTTGATAAATATTGATAATGCAGTATTTCGTATGTTTAAATACAGTAAACCCAGTAAGTTATTTTCTGTTCCTGATCAGATCCTGATCTGTCCTGATTTTTTTTTTTCACATATCTGAGCAAAATGTGTCTTGTCCCACTACAGATATATTATTTGAGCTGTGTACTGTCTGCATCTAATTTTCAATTAAATCAGGAAGCAGTGCAGTTAGAAGGCTAGTTTTTGTTAGCATTAGCATGAGTGTTGTGAAAAAACACTTAATAAACTCATTGGCATAAATAATTAGGATGCTCTGAATGCATACGGTAGGTGAAGAATAACTTTGGACCACTACCAAACCGTTTAAAAATGAACTAGTTTTGTTTTTCACAGTTTACTGTCAGGTACAGTGCCTTTAAACTGAATGTGTCAAAAATCCAAAACATGGGGGTACTATAAATTTTAAACATGTTCATATCAAATATTAGCTTAAAACATTGGCCAGTTGCAGTTGGTTCTAAATACCTGACATAGAACCAAATGCAATTGTCAATGTTTAATAAAAAAATGTGTGTTACTTATTTTCATTTTATATTTGGTCAATCTCTGTAAGAGGAAAACCTAAAGATAATAGAATTTTTTTCAGACACTAAACAACAATGCCAAATCACAAGTGTCTCAAAGCAGGCTATAGATTTTTGTCACACACTCTTTACTTTTTCAGAATTTTTCATAAAGACCTGTCTTGATTTTGTCATGACATTCCAATTTGTTTTGTAATTAAGGGTCTTTTGTTATACTAGACCTACTTTTGAGAATATATTATAGTGTATCACTTTTACCATTCATTTACATATTAAAGAGGGGGTATTATGCTAAATACATGTTTGTAGTTTTCTGCCATGTTATAATGTTGCTTCGTCATCAAAAAAACAAGCCTACAGAGGTTCATATGTCATCCATGCATGTTTGAGTATTTTAGCGATCTCTCCCGGGTCCTATTTGAACCCTCCTTATGGTGGCTGTAAGATTCTGTCCAAAACTCCGCCCACAAGCAGACGTCACCCATGCTCCCACATGAGAATTCTCCATAAACATACAGAAATCATGATACAAAACTGTACACAGCAACTTGACAAATCTGATGCGATGTGCAGTAGTTTCAGCAGTTAATACCCCATAGAAGTAAAATACCCCCTCTTTAAAGTCTGTTTTTTCACTGTTTTTGTGCACAAATACTGCTTGTACTTTGAAAATAGAGGTTGAAGGATTCATTACGTACTTTAGAATAGGAATACAGTTTTTTGTGATGCTTTGTAAGGCATGTGGGTAACAGCATTGTACAAAACTTTAATTGAAGGAGCTATATACCCATGTCTTTATACACAGCGCTTGTTTACAAATATTTTTTGTTTACCTAATTATTTTTGTTTAACCTTATTGAAGGATCTTTTAATTTGTGTACCACTAAATGCCTTTTTACTATACAGCTGTATCATTGGAATTATGCTTCCAATTGCTAGGAATAAATATAAACATAGTAGAAATGGAAGTATGGTTTCTGAAAGTATGCTCTGTGTGCCACTAACAAACTGTTGCTAATGTTACTTATGGACACTACACACATATATATATATGCATTTGTTTTGTAGTTATTTTGTGTGTTCAGTTTGTGCATATGAATAATAAATACACATGGGAACCAATGTTTTTGGTAAAGTTATTAAACTAATATTGCAGATAGCACATGTACAGTCGCCCTGTCACCTAATGTACATAAAGTCTGAGTTTCATAATAAGAATGGAGAAAAGGAAATAGTGGATTAGGAAAAGAAATACATTTAAGTTGGTGTATTGACCGTCTGAACAGAAGAGATTTACAGATTCACATCAGCAGATACATGCAGCACATGCAGACCTGGAAACAAGCAGGTGGAGGCCCTCCTCCAGGTTTATGGAGATGCAAGCCTGGACACATGTTGTTCTGGTTTTTCAATGTAATAAAACCAACTAAATCAAAAAAACAAACATGCTTTTATTTTTGTCTATTTTTTCTGAGAAAAGTTACACTTTATTTATTCTGTAAAAGATCACAACTACTATTATTGCCTGTAATAGTGTTATTATGCCTATTACATATGCGTTTTTTTTGACAAAAATAGACTAAAATAAAAGTTTGTCTGTTTTCATTCTTATTAGACCTGAAGGAGGCTCTCCTCCATCTTGTTTCCATGGAAATGCTTTTCCTTTTGCTATAATATTTCACAGTATGGCATGAAAGGCATCTGTCTCCATGGAGAATGTTTCTGAAGTTTGGGTTTTAACTATTTCCATGTAATCATGCAGATGACATGCCACCACCCAGAAAGCTCCATACTGTACCTTTAAATAATATCCTATAGTAATACATGCACAAGAAATTATTTTTATTTTGCCTATGTCTTTATTTCATTATTTCAGTCATAAAGCCTTACAAATATTTGGATGGAAATAATAAAGTCTTCCTTACATATGTAAGTGGGCGGGTCTTAAGCACGGCTGACTTTTTTGGCACGCACCTCTGATTTCTATTGGCTGTCAGGAGGAACAAAGCTGTCAATCACCGCTAAGACTCTGTAGCCCCGCCTCCACGCTCTCGCGCGTCAAACAAGAGCCACGCGCCTCCTCGGTGATACTTCTACGGTGTGCACGAGACCCTGTGCAGCTTCTAAAGGACAGCGGCGCGGTGAGAGAAAAACTAATGCACTTTACACTTTATACACCTTAAAACAGTTTCTGGCATGTCATGAGATAAAAATTTAAAAACTAAATAATGTATGTTCCCACTGCGTGTATATAATTAAATTGCGCAAACCACGTGTTATTTTTGGATACTTCAAAACATCAAATGTGCGTTTAAAAGAAAAGAAGTAAATTTCCGAGATAGTAGATCTTTAATTAGTTTATTTTCCGTATTGTGGTGTGTTTTGAAGTGAGATGGTCTGTGTGGGTGTGGTGTGTGGAGCCCTTGGTGGTGGGATAATGCTCTAAGTCTGACTAAGCTTCAGTTTCTCTGCTTCTATCTCCCACACGCTCCATGTCTTAAACACACAATACTTAGGAAGTTGGTCTATAAGATTCAGTTACAATTAGGGCTGCAAAATATATATAAATAACACTACATCTGATGAAACTGGGCTGCAACAATTAATCGACTAATCGTGCCTAGTCGAATATAAAAAAATAGTTGTAGTTGTTTTCTGAAATTCTTATGTGGACTTTCCTCTACAACATATGTCCAAAGCCCTCTTATAACAAGACTGTGACATTAAATCAAAAGAGAGTCACATTTCTGTTTAAATATGTAAATATTCTCTACTTAGTCTCCATATTTCATCCTTGATTTGGTTGATAAGATGACTTAAAATCATACTTGCAGCCTTATTATTATCCTGTGTCCTAAATTAGCCTTGATTTTAATGGAACACAAACAGTAAGCGCCCACTCTGGGTCCACAAGTAAATTTTCCATTAATTTTTCCAATAAAAAATTAAAATATTAAGAGTTTAAAGGCATAATGGAGGCTCACTAGCTGCCTGGTAAGTGTTTTATTAACTTAGTAGTTTCTAAAGTTTCAGAAACAGATTTTGAATCAAATTATAGGTCTTGTGGTCATTAGTTACCACATAGCTGATTAGCCCTGAGCTTTCAAACTTTTAATATTATTTTATTTTGGAAAGTGTATGAGAAAAATGAATTTACTTCTGGAACCGGGGGGTGGACAGTCACTGCTGAGCTCTAGTTTTTTGTTTTTTTTTCTAGTTTTTTTTTGTTATTAGTCAGTTAAAACTAGTAAATTACCCAAAGACATTTTAGTTTCAATATCAAAAAGTATATCAAAATACTGTGATAATAATGATTTTGCAGTATACTTTTACCATTTTATTACCAAATGTGGTATCCAAAGCACTGTGGACATAACAACAACAGCAAAATTAGAAATAATAAAAAATTGATTAAAAAAAAAAAATAATAGCGTATTTAATTAATTTACAGATGGATTAGACAAGGACAATATGGAAATATGTTAGGATTAAGGATGCACAATCATTTTGCTGTGATATTTGGACATGTATTGGAGAAACTTTTTTTAAATGTGCTGAAAAGGAGGTGTGTAAATTTAGGAAATAAATATAAATAAATATAAAGCTCTGGTTTAGTGCTTCTGTCATTGATTCTGCAGATGTGATATGATATGTTTCCCTTTCTCTTATCCTCTTCTGGATCTCAGGTCATTTTAAAAAATCAAGCTGCAAAAAAAATGGTGAAATAATAAGTGAAATAAAGTTACAAATAGAATAAGACAGGATATTCTTGAACAAATGTTGCATTATTATTTTCTGATGTGTGTACTTGGTGGCACAGTTAAAGGACCCACACGTTACTGTCGTCACTGACTCGGTGGCGGCCACAGCTAAACCTACGAGCGAAGTGCAGGTTAGCGGAGCTGCACAGATGGCTCTCGCGGGAGATTACCTTAGCCACAGATTAGCTTCATTATCACAGTGACTGCTTACACACATGACTGAATGTTCACTCAAAATGTCAATCACTAGTTGAAGGTGCTGTTCACGAGGCACTGCTGTTGTTTTAAATGTTATGCTGCTAAATTACCTCTGCTAAGTAACAGGCCAACGCTTCACTGTAACAAGCAGCTTATTTAATTTTGTTTGTGATTATTTTGTTTTTTAGTTGAAAAATGGCTGTAATTCTATACGCTACATTTTTGTTTTTAGTGTAACTGTGTAAGTACAGAGGAGCTGTGGGCGGGGATAAGGGGCAGGTGAAATCAGAAAGCCACAAACATGGGACAGTACAGAATTTTCTGCAACAAACATGCATTAATACTTTGAAATACAGCTCTGAGTAAGTCAAAGTGGGACTAAACACCTAAAACTCCACCCACAACCAAATTTCAAATAGAGCAGCTAACCCAGGGGTGTCCAAACTATGGCTCGGAGGCCAAATGCGGTCCTCAGACGGGTTTTTTTTTACCAATTAAACTATTTCTATCACTATATCCTGAAATATCACATTGCAGTGTGTTACAGACCTAAAATGAATGTTTTTCAAGCCTTATAATACACAGCGGCTCTGTCAAAGCTGTGTATAAAGCACCGCACTGTATTGATCATCAGTCTGTGGCCCTCTGCTTCAAATATGTTTTGAGATGTGGCGATAAAAAAAAGTTTGGGCACCTCTGAGCTAACCTGATGTCACCAAGTACCTGAAATTTGCTTGTAACCACTGGAGCCAGGACACACACAGTCTAAGTTGATTTAGTGTTTAGTTAATGAGTATATATAGTATTAGTATATAAGGACTGTCGTTGTTTATGAAGGGCCGCATATGGAAACATGGACCATGTGGAGGGTCATATTTATTTTTTTTTCTTAAGTTACTTTTATCTGAGGTTTTAAAGTGCCACCAAAACTTTATTTAGACTCAGAACTATAATATCAGGTCTACCTCAAAGCAAAATGGTTCATTACTTGGTTCATTATAATGGTAGAGAATTTGAAACTACCAGTAAAAAGTACCTCCCAGGATAATGTGGGCCAGTTCAACAGAAAAATTGTCCTGATGGCATATGGACACCTCTGGTATATAGTATTAATAGTATTATTTCCATGTGTACCTTTTACTTTTATTGAAGTTTATTTTTTTGTAGTTTTTTTGCATCATTACTTGTATTTGTAATTGAATCCATTATTAGTCATGTAACTGAACTTTTACAAATGTCCAGTAGTAATGGTATTTCCACCATTAGTGTCTTAACAGCTTCATCATAATAATTTTCAATTTTGCTGCACCGTGCTGCCCTGCTACTAAACCATGTCTAAAATGTCATGTTTTGTCGTCTGTGTTCCAGGTGGTTTTGCTGATGCTCTTGTCCCTTGTTCTTGTTGTCTGGAGCAGTTGGAGCAGAATAAGTGGGTGTGGACTGGTCTAAATATCAGAGCTGGAGTCCTTTCTCCTCTGACCCACAGCCCACACTCTGTACCAGGTCAGTGCTCCTCATGTGTGTGTCACTGGAACAAAGCTACGCCATACAGTTTATAACACTTTTGTTAACACTTCAAAGCCAACCATTTAACTCAATCACTAGCGTATAGGTTGCATTCACGTGGCAACACAACATTTTTGACTGAGCTGGAGACAGGTCGCTTTTCTACGGTGGAATTTGCTGTTTAACTGTCAGATTTGTTGATCTGGTTTATGGTTAATATCTTTATTTCTGGGCCTATCCATAATGAAACAAAAAAGTTGAACGTCTCCTCTGTCAGTATAAATAAACAAAAGTGACATTGTTGTTTTCGCAATTCAGAAAGAAGTGCCATTATTCTATCCCCTATATGTGATTGTTGTCAGCTGAAAGAACTTTAAGGCTTAAGATTAATATGACTTTGTGGAGCCAATTTGGTACACTTTATTATTATGGGAGTGTGTCACCTGCATTGGACCCATACTTCAGTGCCACTGGGGCAACCGGTTAGGAGCAGTAGGACCCATCTCCACATCTTGAGCTAGTCTTGGTGCATGTTTTGGGTTCATGAGGGAAATCGAAATGCCTGAAGGAAACCCACCCATACATGGGGAGAAACATGCAAAATACACACAGAAAGGCCCGGGCGACCCGGAGTGTGGTGGGGTGTGGGGGGTGCTGTTGTATTTAGATGTGGGTCAGGGGCCGGCGCTTGGGGCCACTCTCACTGCTGCTATTTCCAGGTCATCAGCTGCAGACAGAGACCAGACTAGAGACCGGAAACCAGAGACCAAAGACCAAAGATCAGACTAGAGACCAGACCAGAGACCAGACTATAGATCATGTATTCCTGTCAAAATACATAGAAAGGATCTGTTGCTGTATTTGTGCAATTCCCACCAACACAACCTATTGCTGGAGCAGTATTGTATTATTTGAAGGAGCCCATGTTCAGAAAGACTGTCAGTTTGTTTTTAGAAATTTTGCCGTGCAGTGTGTTTAGGGTCTAACCCAAATGTAGTGAAGACAAACTGCCATTGACATCAAACACATCCAGGAGCATTAGCATTTAAGAGAAGACTGAAATATGAACTACTAAACTGACAGTATATTTTTTAGAATAGGTTTATATCGAGGTCTACAGTAAAATGCTGGACCAGTGTGGGCAACACCACAATAAAGCAGCAAGAGGAGGAATATTTTATTGATTGATAATTATAGCTAAGTAAAAAAGTCTGTGTTTATAATGCACAATTTCTGTCTATGTATCTTAAAGGCGTTGTAGTGTTGTTCACGTTTTTACTTCCTTAAAAATATGAACAGAACTACAGTATATTTCATTTTAAACGGTTTGGAGCAGTCCAAAGGTATTCTTCACTTACCTTTTTGTATTCTGAGTATCCTAATTCTTCACCATGAGTTTATAAGCACTTTTGACAACTAGACACCAGAGCAGAGTTTTGCTGTCGCTGTAAAGCTAACAACAAACTAGCAAGCTAACACAAACTTCCTGATTATCAGACTATAAAATGCCTAATAATTAGCTGCAAACTGCGAGCAGCGGACATATTATGACCTCATGAGCTGATTATAAAATGTATCTATAAGACAAGACAAATACATGGAAACAAATCTCCAAGCTCCAAACCAGTACATCATAGACATAGTGAACACAGAGGTGGTCAGGACAGGACTGACCCACTGACACAGTTAGTCATATGATCTGTGAGGAAGTAACACACTCCATCTTACATGAGACAGAGACAGGTCCACAGACAGCAGCTGCTCCTGTCAATGAGGGACAGGTGCAACAGGCCCAAATCGTTACATCTTTAATTACCCTCTTTATTTAGTGTGGAACTTTTAGATGGTTGCTAAAATGCGCTCTTAACATGACCCAGGTGACCCAGAACACTTCTGTTACCAAGAATAGACCCGGACTAAATCAGGTCTACACCAGGATTCAAACAGGACTAAAACAGGTCTCGGTATCTTGGTTGAAGGATTTCCTTGGCAGGTTTCCAGGTTTTCCACTCAAAATCATCAATCTTAAGTGCACCAAACATTTAAAATGACCTAGGTCTGTTTTTCACATTTTGAAGATCATAACAATCAAAATACAGCAATCTCTATAGCTAAACCCAAAACATGCACCATAGGTAAAATCCCCCAGCTAAGGCAACCCCGATCAAGCCTGGCACAAGGTCTGGAGATGGGTCCCACAGGTTGCCCCAGTGGACAAATATCCCTATGGGTACAATAAAGGCTAACCTAATTAAAATATAATGTAATGTATTTCAAAAACTGATTAGAATTGTATTAAAACAATGTAATTTTTCTGAACAAACTAGTCTTTTTAAATTGTATTTTATTCTCTGTTGTTCTCCAGGACACCATGGAGGAGGCGGAGCTGCTGAAGGAGCGTCTCCAGGCCATCACCGTGAGTTTACACACGTGCCGTGAATAAAATCAGATAAGATAAGAGAACCTTTATTTGCCCTACAATGGGAAAATTCTAGTGTTGTAACGCAAAGTTCAAGAAAAGTAGGAGGATCAAAATATGTAATCAAAAATCCAAACAATGATAAGTGTTAAAAATAGAGTTAAATCTAATCAGTCCAAGTGGAATATTAGAAATACTTTGAACAGAGCTGAGATGCACAAATGTCTGTTGTCCACTAATTAAATTCTTGGTCGAATGAAGACATTGTCCTGCGATCAATTAGTCAACTAAAAAGGGGGCGTGGCAAAACCTCTCAAAAATATTACATATCCCTATACGTCTGACCCAAACTGCACTTACAAAACTACACCTGCAGTTCATGAAAAACACAACTTTTTATGGAGAAAAAAGTACTAGTTACTGTTACCTTTTATAGTTTTGGAAAATGCTATATTTACAATAGCAATGTATTAACATGTTTTTATAAGTTTCACTTTCGTTTTTGACTCACAATCAGTGTCCGTCCTGCTAATAAAACTACTGCACATCACACCAGGTTTGTCAAGTTGTTGTATTTTTTGTATATTTATGGAGAATTGTGTGGGAGCATGGGTGACGTAAACCTGTGGGGCTGAACATTACACAGAATCTTAAAGCTGACCATAAGAGGGGTTCAGACATGTTTGATGAGGGAACAACATTATAACATGGTAGGAAAGCACCAAAAAATTCGATATCCCCTCTTTTATCTGCCTTTTTAAAAATAAATACTAAAATATACCAAATCTTGAGCTAACTCACTCGTAAACTTCTCCTTTTCTGCTTTTGTTCTCATAATCTGAATAAAATGTGTTGACTAATACCAATTTTGGTTGACTACGACACCATTGACGATTGATCGACTGAAGACCTGCCCCTAGGCCTGTCACGATAATTACTACATCGACTTATCAATATATGAAAAACTGGAACAGTATTTTTGGGGCCAATATTTATCATTTGTACATTTTCTTTACACTACTGGGAAATTTTTTGGTTATGTTTTGACTATATGATAAGATTTAAGCCATAAAAATGTTGAATTAATAACTTCTTTGACTCGTTACAGATGCAAATTAATCACTGTGTTTCATTCTGATATGTATTTATTGCAGCTCATATTTTTTAACAAGATTGTACATTTAGAGTAGTTTTTGTGATTTATATTTACTCTTGCGTTATTGTGTCAGTGGCATAAATTAGGTTCTATATTTACTTCAGCAATACATCGAACTTCAAAAATGTTTTATCATGACAGGCCGACCTACAGCCCTACAAAAAGTATCAAAATAATAAAATACAACACTGTACAAGTAGAGTAAAAACTATACGGTTACAAAACTATTATGTACAATAAGTGGCTCTGATTCTGAGTATGTACAGTGCAGCAGTAGGACAAACAGCAGCTAAAGTGTCTTCAGTATTCCACAGATGATGATTTGTATTATGTTACAGCCAGTGATGGGAAGAATACTTTGAAAATGTATTTAGTAATAACTGAATACCTGCATTAAGATATATTTGTAACATATTCTGACACATGGCCCAATCACAGACAGAATTGAATACTTAGAATACTTTCATGCTTTTTTGTGTTTGTGTTTTTTTTGTGAGAATGAAAAATCAGAGCTGTTTTATATATTTTTCTCACTGATTATGAGCAGTTTGAAGCCTAAACTGTGAGATCAAGTGCCGCTATGTACTCCTTAAATTTGAGGAAAGTGACTGTATTCTGAATCCCACCAAATGAAAAAAAATACTGCACAGGATTACATAAAAAAAAAAAATAGGGGTGCTGCAGACTGCGTTAATAGTGTTAATAGTCTGTGTGTGTTTGTGTTGTAGGAGAAGCACCGTATCAGGAGGTGATCCGGCACAAGAAACAGGAGCTGGACAAGAGAAGCTCAAACTCAAACATTTGAAGGTGACCAGTCATAAGTTAAAAACCCTGTATCAGATTTTTTCCTTGTATTTAAGCAAAATGCATCTCGCCCCAGTACAGATGTATCATATTAGCAGCTCTTGAGGTCAAAATATGTCCAGTGCATGCTGTCTGTAAATAATTATTAAATAGTGCACATAGCATGCTAGTTGTTGTTAGCATTAATGTGATAGTATAGTTCTGCTCTGGTCTGGAAAAGGGCTTATAAAATACCGATTTCTATACCGCGATGATAGTAAAAAACATTCTTTATTTGGACAATAGAATGTGATTATCAACATTAAACATAGTACTTTCTTTTATATTACCATGTGGCCTATATCTTTAGGTTCCATACTGGTCCATGGGGCGTATACTGCGCTATGTGTCTTATATTGTTCTGATACAGCTCAAGATCATTCTAAAGCTTCAGAACACGTTTATTTCTGTCCTGTGAATATGATCTTTTTAGTATTAATACCTGCACAAATGAATATCTAGTTTCGTTACTAGTTTTCACATTTTTTAAGACAGTAAATATCAAGTACTAAACAAGAGATCTAAATTGGGACTAACCAGATCTGAACCAACCCAGGTGAACACAAGGATTTAACCAAGTGTAAGCAGCATTTATATTGTGATTGTCCCTTCCTGTGTTACCTTCAGAAAAAGTCTCTGAGGGAGCAGTGGTTGCTGGACTCCACCTCCCACAATGCACCTGGCTCTGCCTCCTCAGAGCAGCTCCCTCCTGCAGACCCGCTCCCTCCTGCATCGCATCTACAGGTATGAGCTCTGAGAACAATGTGCTGACCTCTCAGGCATGTGCTGCTGTCACCTCTGACCTCTGACCTTTGACCTGATAGGATTGAGAAGGAGATCGAGGCCCTGGAGGAGAGAGGAGGCCATCGTGTCCAAGAACGAGAGCTTCATCCTGGAGCGGCTCAAGAGCGGTGGAGAAGAGCACGCAGGACATCATCAAGGTAGTGTGCTGCTGTCTGTTTCAGTGGAAAGATAACCTTGTGGACACCAACAAGGCAAATTTACAGGTCAGAATCGGTGGAGAGGCGACCCCGGTCTCAGTAAGAATGCATATTTTTCAAGGCATTTTTTAGCAATGGCAACACCTGTGATTAAATAAATAAAAGATTGGCACATTTAATGCCAGTCAGTACTCCAGGTGGATGGTGTGTTGTTTACATATTACATCATATTTTAAAGGAACCCATATGTAATATTTTAATTTAAAATTCCATAAAAACATGATATGTGTCCCCAGATATATGATAAACACTTTCAAATCAAATATAGCTTTTTCAGATAATATTTCTAATGCTGATTTATTCATAATTACAAAAACATTGGACATGATGACCAAGGTTATTTTGTGTTTTTGTTCTCAAGACGGTTATCCAGTCAGAAATTAGAATGAGCCTCACATGAATTTCTCATTCAGGTTGCCAGTTTCAACACTGAAATCCAGTTGGTTTAAACCTAAAATGCCTCTCTCTGATCTGAACAGTCACTCCCTAACCTCAGCAGCACCCTTCAGCCAATCATGAATAAGTGCTATAGTGCAGCCTTCTGCAGCTCAGGGAGTGAATTGGAAGGTTCCAAGCTTTCACATGAGGCCTGTCATATACTGGGAATGAGAAAAAAATCTTGTATGTGTCCTCTGTCTACAAGTAAAATTACTGGCAATCCTGGTTCAGTTGTTACTGTTTCACCTTTCTTAAAACCATAAGAGTGCAGGCTACATACAGTAATTTTTAAATACCTTTGACCAGTTTAGAGAACTTTTTGCTTTGCTTTTAGAGACGAGAAGCATTCACAGAGTGAGGAAAGGATTCTTGCTGGTAAATTGTTATGAACTGCATTGTAGCTCATGTGTATGTTTCTTTTGTGCTGCAGGAGGCCCATGACAACTTTGTCCCTGGTAAGTCCCACATCCTCTCTCAGCCTGGTGCAACTGAAGAATCATTAACCCTCTAACCCTGTCCCTCTGTGTCCCCCTCCTCAAGAGCCCCAACCTGGTCGCCACAGCAACCCCACATTTCCCACAATCCCTCACTCCGACAACAAATGACCCAGTTCATCTAGACGCGCCCCAAGAAAGAGTAGGGTTTACTTTGTTTTAGAGTATGGAAGTGATTTTAAACTACAAATGGGAAATAAACAACTTAACTGTGTGTGTGTTGTGTGTGTTGTGTTAGCGCTGTTTGCCATGGAGATTAAATGTGAACAAGAACGTGCGCACAGGAGAGAGCACGGTGCTGTCCACCTCCTGCCTTCCCCGAGGACCTGCAGAGTCACCCTGGGCTCAAGGTGTATGGACGATGGGCGGGAAGTGTGTGTATGCCCTGCATCTGGAGGTAACCCAAGGGGACACACATAGATCTGATGTACTTTTTACTGACAAGTACAGGCAAAGTGAGTAGTAGTATTTGGAAAAAAATAGTTTACTCAAGTAGAAGTAAAGGTAGTAATCCAAACAATTAGTCAAGTAAGAGAAAAATGCAGCTTTCTTTACTTTCTTTTAAAAGAGACATATTATGTCAATGGTCTCATAAACATGTTATACTGATGTTCCCCCTATGTAACTTTTCTAGTGGTGGGTCCACAAATTCTTATTGTCTCTATATGAAGATGATATTGCTTTATCTAGAATGTATCACAGTTATGGCATTAATCTAATCTATCTCCATGGAGAGGAGTTGGTTGTTATCAGGCCAAGTCAGATCCTGTAGGCAAGCCTGACAGATAAGAATGCATGTTTTTCAAGGTATTTCAGAGCATTAAAACCACCTAGAATAATAAAAGGCAAAAATAGATACGTTTAATGCCACACTCTGATTTCCTACTAGAGGAATAGCAACATGTCCTTCAATGGTACAAGCAGAATGGTCTCGAAATACTGATAGCAGTTTTCACAGATTACTGAAGGTGTTTTTTTTTGCTTTTAAAACAACATTTAATTCTAATTTAAAATAAACTATGCAAATATTAACCCTATTTTGTTGTGTGCAGGGCTCAGACCAGAGCAGTGTGTCAGAGTGGTCAGCTCAGAGGTGAAACAGCTGCTCAAGAGACGCCACCATGCATCGACAGATGGAAAACTGCACACACAACGGCACACGCCTATTACTGCAACCAAAAACCACCACCCACGCGATCTGCACAGCCTGGTACACCAGCCAAGGCTCTCCCCAGAGACTGCACACAACCTGGGGGAAGGAGGAGGATTTGCTGGAGAGCCCCTAACACCACCGCACGGCCACAAACAAAACCAGAGGAACAGGGAGGGAGACCGAGAGGAACCAGTTCAACTGCCCCAAAACAATAACACTAACCCTCACACAGCCTGCGCAGATACCAGACGCTTTATAGCAACGGGCACAGCCTCATACCAAACCAACACGATAATAACACTAACGGGCTCACCCACCAAAAAGATGCCAATCGGCTGCCCCTCTCCGCTATCACATGACAGGATGTAGTGTCAGCCCCTCAGCTACGCTACACCCGGCCAACGCAATCCCTCGGGCGATTAACAGTAGAGTGGATGAGAAGAGGAGCTGATCAGCTAGAGGCTCCTGCAGGGGGGCCGTCCGTTCAAGGAAAGCACCGCCCCCTCACCCTATTTGGAGAGGAACACGGAAAACTACACCCATTCCAAAGCATGGAAGGACGGGCGAGACAATCACGCAGTCTTTATGGGTGTTTCAGCCGGGGCCGAGACAGGGAGTGGGGTTGTGTTGGGTTTTTTGGGTGCAGGAGTTGAGGGGCTTGAAGGCGTGAGCTCGTGATAAATAGACGGATGACTACGGGACGGAGAAGGGCTGGAGATAAAATGCGGACTGGCTGTACAAATTGAGTGTGGGGCGGGCTGTAAAGAGAGCGGCCACCGAGGCGCAGGTGGGACCCAGGTATGACGGAAGGGACTGCAGAGGAAGCCACTGTTGCACGCTGTGGTAGGCTGAACATGGTCACACAATTGGAAGTGGTGGAAGTTGTGATGGGTGGACTAACAGTCATCGCTCATTTGACGTCATATGGACCCTCCCTACAAACTTTTGTAAACGGTTTTGGTTTATTATTGTGGTGGTTATAGAAAAAGGCAATCTTTTTGGAGCTTTTCTTACCCTGTGTATAACGGGGTTCAATAATCAAAAGACATTTTCTGAAGAGGTTTTATAGTCATCCATTCTTGTTCACAGTTGTGAGTATTTTTAGCTTTTTCGTCTGGACCTCTATTCAATTTCCTTCTTAGTCTGCGGTGTATAAGCTGCCTATAGCTTCCGTGGTGCATGTGCTCAATGCCATACCTCTATACTTTGGGTACACCATGCTACCAAATGATTTCCCCTTTCTAAATATATAAAAGCATTATGATACCAAAAACTATAACAGCAACTGACAAACCTCATTTGGATTTGTGCTAGTTAGTTTCATAACGGGAGCAGCACTTCTAGCAAATGAATAGACATAAAATTTGGTAGGTTGTTTAGCAGACTAATTGAATCTTCCATAGAGTAGTAATGTAACTATCCCCTCCCTTAAGAATGGATATAGTGTTATGTTAGATTCTGATCTTTATTCGATTCGCTACAAAACCCACTAGAAGCCTGCAGTCCAATAGCAATGTTATATCATGTTGGCTTAGTGGCAGCGCTACCGCAGGCTTTCAGAGAGTGAATGCTGGAGGTTTTGTCTTTGAGGCTTTTACGTTGAGTGGACAGTGTCCCTAGCGTATCTGAGAATGATTGGGGGAAAAACATGTGTTTGTTTCCTCTATCTGCAGGTTAAGACATGTGCAAAACCCAACCACTCACCAAAGTTACCTTCAAACGATTTTTAAACTATTGTTTCTGTGTTCTTGTAGCTTGTTGTACTCAGGTAGGTGTGCTGGACCAGCAGGAACCAGGAGTGGAAAAATTATGAAAATGGGTTCTTGAGGACAAAGTACCAGCTTACATGGCTAATAATGTACTCACAACAAATTGTGCTGCCAAAATTGCACTAAGTAAAAGCGAATGACAAAGTATGCATGAAAATAATACTCCTGGACAGTATTAGTTATAGTTACTTTTTTCGCTTGTGTATAGAAAGATAGCAGAGACAGCCGATTAACTTCTCTGATTTTGTAAAAATCTACACTCAAAAACTACAATTACTCCAACAATCTACTCAATTACCATAAAGGCGTATATTTGTAATTTGTCACTTTGCACCTCTGTTGAGCTGGCTGTCTGGGATTTCAGTGCAGTCAAAACCAGAACATACACAGCTATGTACTGTAGGTTTGCTTTGCCCAAATCTAACCTTACCCATCTCTGATCTCTCTGGTTTTAACTACAGTATTTTCCCTATATATTAGGTTTACAGTTACCTGTCCTGTACCTCTCTACTGGAGGTATGCCTTGAAAAACAACACGCTTATACATGAGTCTACTCATCCTTATAACAGGACCGTTGGAGGAGTAAAGAAATGGGGTGCAAAGATGGTAAGTCAAATTGAAAAAAGGTAATTAAAATAAATAAAACGTAAAACAAGAGTAACTTTATGTTTTAAGTACTGACTCAAGTATGTGATATTACTGAAATGTCATCAGATTGACCCAATAAAAAAAAAAAT
>JAIEZT010001055.1:0-23843 GCA_019594935.1 Periophthalmus modestus | reverse complement strand
GTGGTGGAGAATAAATATCCATGGCAACAGGCTAGGAGATGAAAGCAAGGTGCAGTCAAGTAGAGCCAAACTTGTGTTCTCTGCATTTATGGTTTTTACAAATCTTGAGCATGATCTTAAGCAAACCTAGTACACCTAGTTTAATGTGATTTGTTGGTAAGTCGAGGTGATTCAAAGACGATTGAAGGTGTATTCTACAAGTCGTCCAGGTAAGATCCGTGCAAAAGGAATGGTAGATATGTACATACCGGAGCTGGTGAAGGTTTTACACTCTCATTCATATGTTTGAGCTACTACGGTTTGAAAGAAGCTCTGTAAACTGGTAGGTGTAGAGACTCAACACCCTAGGAAATCACCTATATGTTTCATAGTGCAAAGCGACATTACCCTAAGCGTAGAAAGAACTTTTCGAAGAAAAGGGCAAGTAGCTTTTATCCACTATAGGGCTACATATTATTGCGGAGATAACCCAACCTGAAGACTCGACCCAGGAGATGTGCTTTCTGTATTTGGGTTTTTCATATTCAAGACATCTTCAGTCAGCTTTCCACTTAATATTATTTTTTTTTGTTTCTAAATATTCCTGGTGAATCATCCGACATGTTGAGTAGGCGTGGCGGTCTTGCACTGCTTTCATACCAACTTGTTATGACTTGGGCCCCCCATTTGTGTAGCCACTGTGAATACCCCCCTATGTCCGTGGATGTCTCCCCACGCTCACACATGCAGCACGAAACAGCATGACGCAAACTGTTCCCTGCTCAGCGCTGCCGAATGTTCAGAGGGTCTTGGTTCCCTACCACGTTATCAAATGCTCACTAATTATAAGGAGTTGAATCGATTATATATGCGCTCTAATGCTGGAATATTTTGCAGGACAGCAATAACGATTTCCCACCTGTCACGTGAGGCTCCTCAAAGGGTGAGATTATGGTTTCAAAATGGAAAAAAAAAAGAAGAAAATGTGCATCCAAATAGGATCGACCGTTGAGGAAGGTCATTATCCTTGTTGAAAAGTGTGGCTTCATTTCTTGGTCATGTGATGATGGAGAGACAGGAATATGATTTGTGGGCGACCCCGATGATTGACAATTGCCATGCACCACCCACCACACCCCGACGTGCTCCTTCCCCACTCACCAGCTCTTTCGCAGTGCTCTCGTTTTGGCACGGCTGTAAACACCGCTGTTTCGTTTCAACGGGCACTGCACGCTTGAGTGTTCTAGCGGGTGATTGCTATAGCGTATACAACACAATTTCTTACAGGGTAAGTGACAGCGCGGAATGAATAAAAGTTCCTATGTTAAATGTCATCTGTTCTCGGCAGCGCCAGCCGATATGAACTGAGTATAGCCTCCACAAAATATAGGCTCTTCCTATAATGCACCGACACTCGTTGGAGCTCCCCTTACATGTAACTGTGGGAATAAAAAGGCCTGCGGTTTTGGCTTAACAGTCAGCTAAATGCCAGCAACCTCTTCATGTTTAGAAATAGTTCGGGAGTATAGGCAAGGCGATGCGGCTCGCAAAGCCCTCTTCGTGGATGCAACCGGGGATGATACACGATGCTAACCGGTTAGCGACACATATGAGGCTAACAGAGGGCTTACAGCTAGAAAGCACACCTTGGTTAAGTTATAGAGTACGTATTTCCCATCACACGCTAACGATAGCCGGATAAAAGAGCCTTGGGCCGGTTGTGCGGGGGCTTGCCATTGACGGGGAATAATGCGTTAGGAGTAGGGGACAGATGGAGGGGGGTAAGAGATATATTTACTGTCAGCAGCATAAAAAACACTAACTGTCACACACTAGCTTCTGTGAAATCCAAACCTCCACTATCGGCAGTCATTTGTGACCTGCACCTGGAATAGATTAGATTATAAATTGCCATCCTGTAAAACAACTGGCCATCAAAGCTATTTTGAAATGGCCTGTAATAGAATTTAAGAAATGTTACACGAGGTAATCATTTGCTGGCGCCATGTTATCTCATAGATGACCGTACCGTACTGCGTTATACTTTAACATTTGACTTTCTGCTTGCAAAGTACCCGATTATTCATATAACAAAAAAAGTCGTGCAAGGCGAGTAGAAAATAACGCATAATGTTCGCAAAGGCAAAGGAGTCCATCTCATAAGGAACCTTACATTCTATGTAGGGCGCTAATCTGTCTGTGTTCAACATTCTTAGCAGGGATCTCGATTCACCCGCATGGAAGAATCATGACTCGTATATCCGATTTTCTCAGAGGGGTGTAGATGTGAAAAATAGACCGCTGGCAACCTTGAATTATTGTTATTCTTATATGGAGCTGGATCATCACGTAGGCGACCATGAGGCTGAGGGAGACACAGAATCTTACCGAATAAAAAAGATAAGCACTTGTGAACTTGTGGAGCAGCTGGCAGGAATTATGTTAATCCGCTATCTTTATCCGAGACGCCCGAGGACAGCGTATGATGCACGTCTGAGGTGACGCAGACCATGATGTGAGCACACTAACACGGACCGCCAAGATCAGGCGTGTTTATCCCAGAATCCCCTGTGATCCATGTACGACTACTGCTCCTTAACTCTATCTGGACAGTACAAAGGGGAAAAAGTCAAGGTTGTAAGGTTGAGTCAAAGAGTGCTTTTCTCACCTTGGCTGCCAGTTGGTTTATACTAGACATGACAGCGGCAGACACCTCTATTAACCACTTTGACCTTGGTCCCATGATGCAAACTTCTTAAAAACAAGTGCCCTCCAGCTGTTGGCACACGGCCGTTTTGCGTTGGCTGGTGTATATTTATAATATATGGTATAAATGGTAAAAGGTGTTATATACGCAAGCTTTAATGTTGATACATACTCTAAAAAACATACCTGGGTATTGTGTTTTTTTCCTTCATTTGATTTGAGTAACTCTTTATATTGATCTGTCTCCATCTCCAAACCTCAAAAACTACTCTGTTCCACCTGTGTGATGTCATGTAGTGGTAGTGTTTTCAAGTTTACCCCCCCTTGTTTGTCTATTCCAGGGATGAAATAATCCAAATGATTCTAGTGAAATTTGTATGTTGAGTCTAAAAAAGCACTTCCTGTATTAGTACATGACATCACAAGGTGGAGCAGAGTGTTTCTGTTTGAGAGAAGAACACAGCCTAAACAGCATGGGTTGAGTGTTAAAAGATGCTCTCATGTGAATGAAACACAAATTACAACTCTGGGTATGTTTTTGATGGAGAAAGTAACATTATAACTTAGATCAGAAGTTGGCGTAATATGGGCCCTTTAACATTTGAGTTAGCGCAACTTGACGAATGTGTGATATACTTGACAAAAGCAAATATGTTTTTTTAAAGTATTCAAAAAGTAGGACTATTAATGCTTTTTTAAGTCACGGTATGTACAGAGTGGCCCAAAAGTCACTGGCACTTTTTTAATCTTCAGTAGCTCCTATAATTCTTAAGAGTTATACCTCACAAATTTTAGCAGGAGGTTAAAAGAAACTTCAGAGATTTTGTTGGCAATATAGATGGTTATAATTGTTTCACTTACACCTGAATTTATCACCAATTAAACTAGGGAATGGTAGTAGTGTCCACCCATTTTCGGTTTTGCACATGAATAGCCCGATCCAACACACTTTGCATTGAACATTTGAAAGCATTCCGGGATTATGGCTCATTATTTGATCTTTGATATTGGTTAAGTTGTTCTTTTTTGTCTGAGGTTTAATCACAAAACACCTTTTTTTTAGATAGCCCCACAGGAAGAAATTCGGGACTAGTCAGGTTGTGGAGATCACATATGCCCCCTGTCTTTGAAAAAAACACTTATTATTCCCTTTAATGGCTTTACCCTTGGGTCATCTCTGGTATTAAAATGTTGATGGTAACACCACTGGATTTCCTGATTTGACCCGTCTGTGTGACTCAAAGTACCACTGTACAAGGAGGGTTCGTTCCTTGTGGTGCTATATTACTCATATTAATGTCGGAAGGGGTAGTTCTAAATGCTCTGAAAAAAATAAAATAAAATATTTAAAAAACAAAAGAGTTATGAGTTTTTTTCAACTTGTCAATACTTTTGGGCCATGCTGTATAAATAAACAAATAAACAGATAAAAAAATAAAATAAAAATAACTTTATTCACATAATTGTGACCCTCTGCTGAAAGCCACGGACTCACAACAAGAGCTAAACCATTAAAGGTTGGGGACCATTATGGTTTATGTGCGGAACTCTCTCTGTGAAATTGAAAACTGGAAAATCTATACTGTTTTTCAATTAATCAACTCTACAAATTAATTCCGTGCCGCAAAGACAGGCGGGATGGAATTTCATCTTGCAGTAATGGCTTCTAATAAACATAAAACTAATCAGCACTGGCTCCAAGTTAGAACAGAAGGACTCTGGAATCCAATCATTGTTACGGCATATTTCTGTATTCTTTTGAACACTCTTGCATTCTTTTTAACCAAGCCAACTCCGCTGCTATCACACAAAGCACAGACAGCATATCCTCCACGCTAATAAACTGGAACTTTTTTTTTTTTTTTTCAATCGTTGGGAACATCTGACGACAACATCATAAACACGCAGCTCGCAGACATCGCCAGAGTTCTATGAGCCTATTATTAGATAGCCCCCTCCCCACAGAGGGACAGCACTGTCAACATAGATGATGGACTTCTAATGGATTACGGAATAGGGCGCGTCCGTGTGTGCAACATGCTGCGGAGCGGACGTCCAAGTGGCGAGACGCAAATTCGCAATTTAACAAGCCCCCCTCAATGTGCCAGGAATAACAATGCTCCAAGAGAAGAGCTGGGGGAATGATTAACAATATGCAGATTTAGCAAAAGTAATATTATTGAGAGAGAAGATGAACATGCAGAGGAGGGGAGGAGAGAATTACTTTTCAGAATTATGAAGTATGATGACGTTTCCAAGCGAATTGTTACAAGAAAAAATAAATATGCATCTTTTGACGGCTTCTGCTTGGGTCATTAATATTGCCTCCCCTGAAGAGCAGTATTGTCTGATGTTGCAGCTACACAACTAGTTCTACTACTAAAGCTATATTTAGTTTTTATTTCTGCTATTAGATCTCTGCTAGGAAGATGTATTTTACACAGTTTGGAATAGCAATTATTTTTTTAAAGGTGCGCCACATGCTTGTTGCCATGGAGATGCTATTTGTTTGTTGGGTGGAATGTTCCTTTTTTTTAAACGCCCATTTTACGACTGTTTTGTTCAATGTTATAATGTTGTTTCCTCATCAAAAAAACACATCCGGAGTTGTGTTCACATGTTTTAATACACAAAACTCTTTCGTCTCTCAAACTGAAAAGACTCTGTCCCACTTTGTGGATGTTCATCATTGTGGATTACAGCAAAGTGCCCCAGAGTGTTTTTTAACCCATCCATTACACCTTCACCTAGAATCATTTGGCATGATACCAGCCCTTGGGAATTGCCAATCTTATACTATACCAACAGCTAAAAGGTTGAAGCGACATTTGAAAACTACACGCATGAATCACAAGGTGGAACTGATCATTTTGAGCTTTGGAGATGTAGACAGACTAATAATTAGTGTAAGAATACTCAGACATGTGTGAATGAACAACAAAAACAACACTCCAGGTTATTTTTTTTGAGGATGTAGCAAAGGTATATACGTGGCTTAAAGCTCACAAGAGTCAATTTTGTGTAACATAGGGAACCTTTTATCTCCTATCTCCATGGAGACAAGCGAGGTGAGATCGTCATCAAGGCCAAGTTCCAGTGGTAAAATCTTGTGGAGAAGCAAATCCCACTCACATAAAGAAATGCATGTTTTTCAAAGTGTTTAATGTCAATATCAGCGGCATTGGAAAACTTTAACTATTTGAAAAAAAAAAAAATACAGACAATCAAAAATAGGAAGTGGAGGACCACAAAATGACTTATTTCCATTCACGGCAAATAATTAGTGACACCAAAGAGAACCTCTTTTCTATCTGTGTGTGTTGCTCAAAAACAAGTTGGCACTAACATTTCAAAATAAGTCCGTTCCGTGGTAAAAGAAGGGCACAAAAATAGCATGCAAACATTCAGAGAAAACTTGTATATAGAGAGGCCTGGCAGGGGCTGTATATCCCCCATGCATATTTCCACTGTCCATATTCTATACAGTGACCCAGAGCGCGGAACAGCTGCAAAACACACACGGTCCTCGCTGCCTCAGAACGCGCGGATGGATCACAGAAATATGGAAATTTAAATTTTTTTTTCACAGTTTTTTCGCCTGTTGGGTTGTCCAGTCAAGACGCCAAAAAACGGAACCTTTGCACGTCTGTACGTGTTTTACCGCAAATGTATAAGGCCCAGACTAAAACCCACAACACTGAAACGTGATTTGCCCCATTATGAATGAATCATTTTTACACTTGCAATTCCTGTTAAAAAATCATGTGGATGAGTTTCAGCATTGGTTGGTATGTAGTAATGCCAAAAAAGAGTTGTCGGTGATGGAGAAGCTGCAATGGTTTCCACAATTTCATAGCTAGAACAGTGACTGACCAAAGTATAGTATCTGCTAACTGTTATCCATTTGAATGTAGGTGGTGTTCACACTTGCACATACACCTGGTCTCAATTGGAACTAAACAAAAACCAATCAGGAACTATACCTGGAACAGACAGGACTAACCTGAACTAGAACAGTACCAAACCAAGTCGAGACAATCAGGACCAAACAGGGCTCAAACCGCAACTAAATGAGTGTAAACGTACTCGCGAATCGAACTTCGTCATATATTCTTCAAAAAGGCCTGTTGCTATTTAAAAATTAAAAAAGCAGGAAAAAAAACAAAAAGACTGCAATTATTGTTGGTTCTGTAACTTAACAAAAGTGCATTTGTGAAGTTCAATCGGAAACAAATATCCAAAACAAAACTAGACAATACACCGTCTTCATAGTCTTTACATTCCCTATCTAAGTCCTTTTGGGATAACAAGGCCAGAAGTTGTGTCAGACAGTAGCTTTTCATTGGCGAAAGTGCCTCCCAATCTTCCCTCTGCTCTTTTTGTTTCTCATTAGTATATTTAAGACCTCTCCACAGATTTACAGCCAATGCAATCTGCCGCCTTATGCCACAACGCAGCCATACACACATGTAATTCACCTGTAAGGGATTGGAGTGTGCTAGGCTTGAAACAATGGTGCCTCTCACGCCCACGCCGGGGGCTGGTGTCTTTCTGCTATCATCACCTTTTGCCAGAGGATAAACTTTAAAAGCTCGTTACGCTATCAGCTACAAAAACGCAGCTCAAACTTCCTTTATTCAGAAGAGGGGGAGGCTCGCGGCAAAAAAAGATGTTCGATGCACATATTTTTGACACCATTGCTAACCTTGTAGTTCAGTTATTCTTCCTTTTAAGCTAATTGCCCTACTAAGAGACAGGGGTCAAAAGTATGTCTATATAGAGAGTTTTGGATCTATGCAAATGTATGTGTAGGATTAACTTGATCTGATTTTGTACAATTTATTTAAAGGAAAACTGTGGGACTGAAATTGAAGATGAACTATGTAACATTCTCTGGTGGCGGGGCTGAAATCGGATGCTGGTTCCATGGAGATGTTATTGCATTGAACTGTCACACAAACGTATTTAGATTTGCCGCGATTTATTCAACTACAAAGTGATTTATGACAGCTAAAAATCCATATTAACAAAACATGGAAGTCTTTCTAGTGAGGGGGGGATTGGCCTTCTCCATAGATCTGAATCTGTCATTTGTGCCTGATGGGTTGTTTTTTTTTCCCCTGCTCTAATCAAACTTAGCAAAGGACGCCACCAACTGCTTCAGGGCTCTGAGTAGTCAGGAAGAGTGTAGTAGATTAGGGTAGGACATGAAGTAGTAAAACACCCAAAAGCACAGGAAAGTGTTGTAACTTACCTCTACTACTACGACTGCTGTCTTTATACCTGTTTACAAACTTTACTCCTTTCATACTACTTACTTACTACAATGTTGCGTAAACCGAGTGTAACTATTTCCAGTGGAAGACCTAGAAGCACTCCAACAAACAAGTTCGAACGCAGCTTCGGACAAAATTAGTTGCAGCTATTTACCTTCTGTTGGTGACAATCCCAAAGTACTCTCTTCTCAGTGCTAACGCACGTTCCATTATCATGCATCCATCGTTTTAAGAGCTGAGCTTAACGTAACCAATGTATGTTTTGTGACACTATGGATTAAGACTAAGGAGGGTCATGACCGCCAAGTACGCTTTTTGGCGAAGCTGCTCTGGCAGCCCCAACTAAGTACCAAAGATAAATGCTCTAAAATCCCATTTACGAAATGTCAGCCAAAAGTGCATGCTTTAACATGAGGGAATAAAATAATACACCACAACGAGACACCTCAACACAGAAAAGCATAATACAATCAAGAAATGCCTCGGATATGCAAACTTCCCCTTTTAAAACCATCTGGCTTGTGTAGTTGCAGCTAATCCACCATATAGCGTCTTTTGAATTAAGATTAAAACTTGCCAAGGTATTAAGGGCCTCATTTTGGGAGAATCAAAAAAAGATTGTGAGCAGTGCTTTAGTTGGATTGGGGGAACAGGTGAGGCGCGTGGTATTTATGTGCCTGTTGATGCGTATAGTGAGTGCGCCGGCGTGTGTCCTTGCACTGTCGGCACCAAAATCGGGACACATGGGATTACGATAATTTTATGGATGGCCCGCTGTGACACCAGGCTACGACTCGTGTGGGGGGATGGAACTATCAGTCATCCCGCCCTGCCCACCAACCCAAAGTCCGTCAGGGAAATTATGAAGTCATAACCAGGGTTGGTCTAATTGTGCTGTCGGTGTGGTTTGGACACCTGAAGTTTTCCGTCATGGCGGAGAGACCCTTTGTGTTATGTGTTTTCGAGGTACAGCAAAAGAAAAAAAAAAAAAAAAATTCTGTCCACCTGGACAAAGGTTTAGAGTGAAGACGTTTTGCCGCGTCCCAAATGGCTTCTTGCAGTTCTTCAGGTCAGATTGCTGGTTGGACGGGTGCCTTATATCTTAGTCTGAAGGTGGAGTCTAACTACTCTTCTTTTGTTCGAATACTAAGTCTACGAACGCTGCTAAGTGTAGTAACTGTGCCATGAGGTCAAGTTTGTAGTTATCATTGTCAAGGTCCCTAAGAGGTGCTCTCATACCTATTAGCTCGGCTACTGGCTATCACTATTTTCTTTTCCATTGTTTTTGTTTTAGAGGTTTGAAGACGGACTTATAATGGAAGCTAAACGACGGTCTAACCCCCCATTCCTGTTCAAAACATAGATTATCTTTATGAACAAAAAATGCTTCTTTAAACCTCCCCCTCTCTAGACTTTTTCTTCTTTGACTAAAGATCTGTACCTCACTATTTTATGGAGATGCACAGCAGATTGGGGTCCCGAGCTGCTCTTGCGCACGGTCGTTGGTACATCTCTATTATGAAGGGGCGTTTTGTATCTCAAATAAAACACGTACACCTCGCAGTCGTTCACTACACTGAAATTGGAGTAGAGATCACATCTTGTTTTTTTAACTATTTTAGCACCAAACCTCTATAATAAGAAGTACTTCAAACTGTGTTAAAAAAGACTTACTGTTTATATAGATTTACCTCTACGACTAGCTAAAAGCTACTAGACTGATGCACTGCTCGACATACTACCAACATTCAACTACAACTTACTTTCTTCACTACTGCTAATACTACGACCTGGTTCTATAACCTACAAGAATGCGAAGACGCACGTTAGTACCGCCTTTTAAAAACTGATGACATGTCATTAGTCTAGTTCTTCTTTCACTCTCTTTCAGTAAATTAAAACTCACAAAAGTCAAAAAGTGGCTTGATGCATGTGACGATTATTTTGTTTAATTAAGCAATATCCATCATGGCGGAGGTACAACTCAACTGTTACACATATGGCTCAGATCATTTGTGGACATGTGTGCAGGGACTGACAACCCCAAAGGATGGTGGTGAATGAGAATGAGAGCTTCATATAACTGGAGATAATGAGTAGGCCTTGTGTTGTGAACCCAATCTGGTCACTTGCAAAGGAAGTTTCGTAAATATCACGTGTGTACATAGTGATGTGGGACGGCAGGGCAACCAGCGCTACTCTCTATGGCATGTAACATCGACAGCACACAGAAAATACTCTATTAGAATTGCAGCCATAAATGGACTTTTAATGAAGCGTAGAGGAATTCATTTGACACGCGAGTACAGCTACGCCGTGATGTTATCTACACTGGGACTCATAATAGCCACTATAAAATCAATGTTAAAGTGACGTTGGTGGATATGTCGCCATTTTGTTCCGCCAAAGGTGGGGTCCGTTATGTGTCAACATGAGAATGGACCTACTGGAGCCAAGAGCGGGCTAATGGGCCTCATGCCTCTCTTTATACTGTATACAAAACAACTTTCCAATAAATGCAAATTGCAAACTTTCTATTGACGATGTTGGTTAGCCAGTAGTTACGTCAAGTAGAAGTCGAAGAATAGCGTTTTAGTCGTAGCATACCGATAACCATTCCAATGAATAGCAAAGGTTAGAAGTAGATAATTGCGTTTTGACTCCTCAATTGCATTGGATGGTACAGTCACATGTGTCAAACTTCAAGGCCGGTGGGCCGAACTATGGCCCTCCACCATCATATTATGTGGCCCGCCGGCATGGGGTAAATTAAAAGGTATGATGCAGGGCTTTGTACAAATGTGTCATTTTATTCACGAGCTACACAGTTACACAAGCCAGAGTAGCTTTATACAATCAAGGGCAAATGCATATGTAATATTTGTAACTTCAATAAGTAATAAATACAGATAGCAAACAGTAAAAAAAAGTAGTTAGATTTGTGTGGGCCCTTGGCTTGAAAAATGTGTTTGATCGCCCTGACCGTACAATAACCCTGATTTAAAAGATGCTCTGTGCAACTTTTTGCTGGTTTAATGCTATTGCTTTTATGCTGTATATGTCGCCAAGATTAGGGCATTAAAACTTAATCTCTGCCTCAGTTATGTAAACAAGCCGTTCGACATGACTATTAATCACGTCTGCACGCTGTGCAAGAGTATCTCGCAGCATGAAAGTTTACATACGCGCGCATTGATAATTCATAGCTTAAGGGCGCTGTTTGATGCATCATTGTATTGCCGGAAGTAGGTAGCAGTAGTAGTAGTAACCTTGATGCATTTGGGTAGAAACGGGCACAACATCACAGTATTATCACTTCATTATTCACAAGCGACAAGCATTTCAAAAGATTAGCCACATGATAATGTCAAGGGAACACGGCACCTTCTTACTTAGGCGTTCCTGGTTAATTTCACCTGTCTTGAGCAGCCCGCAGCGACCACGGGCACTACTTGCTGCAGTTCCCCACTAGTCTCAACAGCTCGTTGTATGTGTATTCAAAAAACGCTGCTGGGTTGGTTAGCACACCTGCAGCAGAGTATCCTCGTGCTTTATGCGAAATGCCGGGACCTGTTGTTGCTAGGAGTCTCGCCCGAAGGTTAGCAGCCCTTAACAAATGCAATGCGCTTTGCAGGGAGTGTTAGCTGTAATGCGTGTTAGTCGGCCAAAGGGCACTCATGAGGCTTGTTACTTAGAGAGATGAAGAGATCTACTCCACAACGTAGTTTCCGGTGCCATGTTTTGTTAGTTGGGGGGTCGCTGGGGAGTCGGATTTCGCTGCGCAATCTTGAGGATTAAGGATGGTTTTATATAACTAGTTTGCATTGCCCTTTATCTTTTGTTTCATCAGTGGTGCACCGGTACCTGAAGGAAAAGTAGTACGTGCAGTACTTAAGTAGGAATTTTTAGGTAGCTGTACTTTAACTTAAGTAGATTTTACAGTGGATGCTTGTCTACTTTTACTTCACTACGATTTGGAGTTGATATGGTACTTTCTACCCCCCTACATTTTTTACTAGACCGAAAAGAAAAAAGTCACTTTTCTTACGATTGGAGGGTTTATTTTTACCTGTCCCTTGGGTTAGCATCCTACTAAAGTTTTCGAGTTCCAAGCTACGGCCTTTAAGACAACACAAATAAATACAAAAAAAACATAAGAAAATATATTTATCACATATTGTTGCTGCTGGCTGACAAAAATAGTTATCATTTATTATTTTTTTTTATTAAAATTAATTATCCACCTGTATACTTTATTAACAACACTTGTGTGAAAGACTTTTACTATTTTACTCCTACGTCCATTTTTAACAGGTACTTAAATATTTTTACTTTACGTAGATTTTTGAATGCAATACTTTTTACATTTTACTTCAGCAAACTTTTTTACTGTTGTCAGCTTTCAAACTGTCCTTACAAGGTAACACAATTCCGTAGTTTTACATCCACCACTGGTAATTTCATGATATATGATACAATATCAACGCTTCATTACGACGTTTAGAGCATAATCATATTGGCCTGCAAAAAGGATTAGCTGAGCATATTTGTTCAATACCTAAAAAATACACATGAACACTAGAGGGCAGAATATTACAGTTAACTTCAATGACCTATAACCTGATTTTATTTTTCCAAGTATTTTTGAGTCAAGTATGTCTTGCCCCAGTACAGATATCATGTAAATAAGCAGCTCTTAGGTTAGAAATAATCCCCCGCTGTTCACTGATTAGGAGTGCAGCAGAATAAATGAGGAATAGACTTTGAACCCCCTGAAGTCTGTTTTTTTCTACTAAACCTACAATGATGCGGACCTACGTACTACTACACTGTTGCTTGAAATAACTAATTGCTTTCATAATTTTAAACAGTGTTTGCTACGTTTTGCTGACTGTATTCTACTTAATGTATTATAGAACGAAAAACTTTCTAATCTGTCCAACTGGACAAAAAAGTTGTCGGAGTGTGAAGATGTTTTCGGCAGTTCGTTCCAGTGCCGCCATCTTCAGTTCGGTCAGAATAAGACGTGTGTTAGCTCTGTTTGTAGGCTACCCTCTTCAGCTCCTCCAACTTTTCGTCTCCAGTTGTACATATTTGCCTTTTTCGATGGTTACTACGAAACATCTGGAACGAACTGAGGATATACACCATACATGGCAAACTGTACCGTGCCCAGGGGCCAACACACGCCCCTTTGGGTTATAATCCGGCCTCGGACAGTCCCCTTGCCTGTACACGAACGTGACCAAAGTATATTTAAAATATGTAAGGGTAGGTCTTTCAAAGTGTTTTTTTGTTGCTTTGTTATTTAACTGTCAACATTTTAATACATTAATTCTTCAATTTAATTAATAACATTTCAACAACTAATCTTAAATGTATTACCCACTGTTGTCCAAACCCCATAGTGCTTGATTGTGATATCTAGTGGGAGCTTGCTGCTAAACCTTTTAATAGATAGAATAACATGTAGCTCACACAAGCTTTGCCAATGGACCACAACACACAAATCTTTTTAACACCCTTAAAAGGCCAGCCCGAACTGTTTGTTCACTCCATCTTCATGTCGGTAAGCGGTTGACGCTGGTGTGATGGAACTGGCATACGGCGGCATTCTAAACCCGGCATTTGTTAACTGCAGCTAACTTGCACGCACCACCAATGGGCCGGCTACGATTGCAGTGTAGCTCCTGGGCAATCCTGCATGCGTGATCTGATCCGCTCGCTATAGTTAGCAGCCAAAATCCGCATATCGGCTTGTCGCCCCAAGGAGAGACACACCTACTTGTGACTACGTGTTCTCAACATTAATAAGTCCACCTGAGAATAGTGATGGCCCCAGGGGTCCGCTCTTTCTGCTGCGCGCACAAGAGTAAATTCTATTGTTTTAAGCCTCGGAGGCCTGGCATTATTCTGAAGTGATGATTGCAAAGGAACAAGGCCATTGCGGAACTTAAAGTCCACCAATAAAAGTCACATAGGTTAGGAGCAGCAGCACTATCAGTTCATACCAGGTGTCGTCCTATTTTTTGTTAAATTATTTGAGTAATCAAATTGACATTGGGTAGCTTCCAGCAAGGCCATAAATGTATCGGTTAGAGTTAAATGCACACAACAAAACTGGTATTAGTGGATGTGACAACAAATTTGGTAGCGAAATATGACTAAGGGGACACGCTACAACCACACCACCGTGTATTCATACCCCAGCTAACAAAAACAAAAAACAGTTGTAAAAAGGTGTTTGAGTTGTCGGTGTAGTTAGTGGCCTCACACTTCAGATAATTATCATGATCATGAACGGGCCTTAACCTGGATGACTGATGGACTGCACGGCGACAATCTTATCCCAATAAACTAAATGAGACAAAACCAAAAACAAAACTTTGCTTCTAATTCTATTGTTTCTGTGTAGAACCAGGGGTGTGTGAAGACTCATTTCATCAACAAAATGGTTTTTCTCTCAAAGGGCCAGATATAACTGCTAAGACAAAAGTCGTCTAAATGTCAACAAATGTCGATGGTAACATACTTTCCACTATTGTTTTAATCTTGTTAAAATAACTTTTCGACTATTTGATTACTTTTTCAAGTTACAAATATGTGCCTATGTAATTTGCTTAGCTATGAAAAAAGAAATGGACTCTGTGTGTAACTAGTATCCTCCCTGATAAACTGATATTTTTACAGACAATCATAACTTTTACTTTACTTTGTCACGAGGCCCCATAAAATTGGACGTGGCGGGCCACAAGTTTGGCCCACGGGGCCCGAGTTTGACAACATGTGGTGGAGACCCTCAGTCGTCTGATCAGACCTGGGTTACAGATTTTAGAACTTCGTCTTGCATGCTTCGATTCTTTGGGGTAAAATGTTACACAGTAGTACTTTAAATTTTGAAACCACATCTAAGCCAGGTGTCACACGCGTAACTGCATCTGGGTCCATCAATAGTATTTTAAAGGTATGTTTTCAGTCAGACAGACTAAGCATCATATTGTGTCTTAACAATGGAGAAAAGCCTTGAACCGGCACGTCTTACAGGAAAGCCAGGGCGTAGGGGGCCTGCAGCCATCAGACCTGCACAGGGGGCAGGGTATTGTGTCTCGGCAGAGAGCTCTTTGTTGCAAGGCCTCATAACATCCAGCTGCCTTTTCAAGCCTCATAATGCCCACTAATCCCCGCAGACAAAAGCGGACAGATGAATGAGCCTCTGTGGAGTGATGAGCCGTGGCTTGAGGGTGAACTCTGCACACCTGCCCCCGGAGTACAGCAAGACCTCAAATAGGGGCGAACGTGCTATGTCAGTTACGTTGTAATTTAGTTCATGTCAGTGGGATGGGCCAAAACTACACGTAAATCAGTACTTCTTAGATGATTACTTGATTCTACTTGCTTCTAGAAAAGATTATACTTTCGGTTTTTAGGGGGAAACACTTTTACTTATTATACATAATTAGTAACTATAAAGTGGAAGAAGCAGAGTGGCCAGTAAAACGCTGTAGTAGTAGTAGTTGTAGTGAAAGTAGATGAAAAGCACCAGTTGCAGTAAAGTAGTAAGTAGTAGTAGATGATAAAGTAGAAAAAGTACAGTTGCACAGTAGTAATAGAAGATGAAGAAGTAGAAAAGCAAGAGGTGCCGTTAGTAAAGTAGCAGTAAGTAGTGTAGATGAGTAGTAAAAGCAGAGTAGTGCAGTAGTAGCAGCAGTAGTAGATGAAGCCACAGAAAAAGCAGAGTTGCAGTCACTAGCAGTATGTAGTAGATAGTAGTATAGCCCCCCCCAGAGCAAGTAGACTTGCAGTAGTAGCAGCGAGTAGTAGTAGTCGCCAGATGAAGCAGAGTAGCAGAGGTAGTTTATGTCCTGGGCCAGTAGATATACCGTATTTGCACCCATAGTTATTTGAGATGTTGTGGTATTTTTTTGGGCCCGGAGTAATAGTAAAGTAGTAGTAGTACTGTAGGAGAACATTTCACTTGTGTTATTATAATAGATTATATCGCGTTAGCAATCCACTGACCCACAGGTTGGCGACGCTGCGATTCTAGCCCTTGTAAGTAGTTGTAATTGCTACTATAGACTACTGATTCAGATCAAGATCAAGAGTAATTCTTCTTGGGGGTGGTCCCTGGGTTAAGGTACTGAGTACTTCTACAAATATAGTTGTTAATCGTATTCAATTAACAGTATTAATCTCTTTCTGCAGACAGTAATATAAGTTTAACATGTAGATTTCGTTATAGAGATTTCACAATTCTCGTGCTTGCATGTAAAACTAATTAAAATGCCAATCGAGTTAATCAAAGTTACGATTATACTTTTCAGTTACTTTTAAGAGTACGCCTGCGAAAGAGGCAGCGGAGCAGTGCATCTTGTGTTGTCCTGAAAACAATCCAAACTGGGTCACACATCGGGTTGTGGGTTTTCCATTTCACCGTCATGAACCCTATATTTGGCCACATATAGTGCTGACGACGTTTCGTTTTAGCGCAGGGGGAGAAGGCGAACTTTGAGCTAGCTCTAGGTTCGTGGGAGGAAGGGTGCAATGAGGTAATGCATTTTAAACTCTGGTGAAAAATTGGTCCCTGTCGCTGTCTTTTTCGCGATTATATCCGCGGGTTTAAAAATAAACTATGGCTAAAAGAGAAAGCACAATGGGGGAAAAAGCTAAAAACCCTTTCCGTGGGACAACAATGCATAAGCAAGCAGCCTCACACTTCGCAAAAGAAGAGAGAAAACTTGCACAAATAGACCAATTTCACGGCTGCGGTACGCGCAAGCTAAGCGGAAGCGAAGAGAATTGGGAGCCGAGTTTATGTAGGCTCGAGACTATGCCGTCGGCTCCCAGCCTAGAAACATGTAAGGCTCTAAATGCTGACCACTATATGAATTCTCCGCCTGAGTTGTCGCTAGGGGATACAACGTTTGATTGATGGACGTGGTGATGGCACGACCTTTTGTAGAAGGAAAGAAAAAAGAAGTCAGCAAATGCACGCTTGCCTTTGACAAAACCTCAGCTTTGTTCTTCCCACGGACTTCTGAAAAATGACACTGCCAAATTTGTTCGGGGCCTCTAGAAAAAATAAATGAGGCTTCCTTCTCGTACCCTGAAGAAGTAGCAAATGCAGACTTTAGTTAGCTAGTTGAAGTTTCGTTGCGTATATGCGTAATAATGTGTCCATGAGCACCTCTTTTGAAATCTGACCCCAAAAAGTGCACGCTAAATGAAATTCTTCAAGCCAGGAGCTCAAGAGGATACTGCCCCCGAAGGTTGAGCGAAGCATGTATGAGATGGTTTATGAAAGCTTCCAGAGGCTCAGAGGTCAAAGTTCACGGCGACGTGCGCCATTAGGAAATGTCGACACAGCTTTTACCGGTGGACAACTTCTTTCTATAAATCATTCTCCTTCCAACTCCCTAGAGCGCTTCCTCCCTCTTTTTTCGGCCGGGGATTTCTGTTCTCACCGCTGTAGAAGCCACATTAGCTGCACTCGCAAACACATAAGACTTGCGGTTGCTAGGGAGAAAAGTGCCAACATATACGCCCCCCCCCCCCCCCCGCCACCTCCTTTGTAACAAGCTTTCATCTATTTTTATAAGGCGAAAAAAAGGGGAAGTAAAAATAAGTTGGTTGGGGGCCGCAGAAACCCCCACTGAGAACGTGATCATTCTCATGTGCTGGTATGTGCCAAAACATACAGGAGTGATGAAAAGCGCATGAAATGTCTGTCTAAAATGCTTCATGGATTCAAATTTGGATTTTATTTGAGTTGAGCGATACAGGCACTTATCAGTAGATTTGACTATTGTGAAGTTGTGTTATTTCAAAATATTCCTTTTCTTAAAACAAGCATTTAAGCATATTTTACCTTTGTCGGCACAATCTCTGCAAACACCACTCTAAATATTCTTACTTATTCCACTAATGTCTTGGTATAAATGACAGATATTGGAAATGAATAAAATAAATAAATAATAAATAATAATAAAATAAATTTCATCATATTAATCGATAGTGTTGGTCAGATTATTTTGGAAATGTAAAACTAATTCCTGATTACTCCTTCAAAAAGTAGTCTAATTGTTACTCAAATTACTATATTTCTGTTTTACTATACTGTTTCTCTTGACCTTGAAATACATAATCTACACAGCTGTCTCTAATTTCTGACATAAAATAAATAAACTCAGTATTCTTCTCTAGATTTAGAACAGTGTACTATTCAATAAAACACAAATACTGCTGTTCGTAGCGTGTTTTATCTACATTTCCTAACTTAAACATAACCGAAATCTGTGCTGCGCCTCATCCTTTCCCCAAACTTTTGAAACAAATCAGCAAAAAAGAATAACTTACTGGTCTGTTCTTTATTCCTGCTGTTCATGATTTAAAAAGTGATTAGTGCAGGTGAAACGGTGGTTGTATCTCATCAAAAGAAGATTCTTAAATCAGTGGCCAGATAGTTTATTCCTCCTTGGGGTCAATACAGTCCGCCTAAACTAAAAAAAGGTCCTCCACAGGTGCACTTGATGAGATTGGAGTGTTGTACTTCAGGAAAATCTTCTTGATAGTTTTAAGTGTCAAGCTGAAATCCACCAGATCGCAGATAATTCAAGATTTCTTGTTCTGCGGAGTAACAGTCCTCGGGCTCTGACTCAAATCCAAAGAATTCTATGCCAGTGACAGGGGTGGCTGCATTTCGGGGCACGCTGTCAGTTTTGTCTTCTGCCGAGGAAGAAATTGTTTGGCACTCTGCTATCGGGAAGATCTATCAGTTCCCGTCTTCTGTCTCCATCTTTTACCCAGCGGAGTTTGAACTTTGGGCAGCTCACGGCACCAAGAAGAGCATCTTTGTTGTCCAGCACATTGGTGAAAAGAGTCAGGATGGCCCAAAAAAATAAAACGCATTTAACGGTACTTAAAACAAATGTATTGCTAAGTTGATCTACTACAGAATTATGTGCTAGTACTAGTAGTGATATGTCTATGTAAACCTTTATGTATGTCATCTCGAAGTTCAGTTCTCATCTTGGAGAAGACATCTTTAAGGTTGTTGAGACTGAGATCCTCAAGTGTCATCCCCCTGCAATATGTCCAGTGCTGCTGTTAATACACTGCCTGGCCAAAAAAAAAAGAAAAAAAAAGACCTGGATTTAACTAAGCAAATAGGTCCGAGCCTCCTCCAGTTGGTCAGGTCGAGGTTCAGCAACACAGTCTATGCTCAAAGAGGTGAGGTCACCTGACACTCTTATGCTGAAGATATACCGAATGACCAGCGATGGATGGATTTTTTTCTTCCCTGATGGCAAGAGCATATTCCAAGATGACAATGATAGGATTCATCGGGCTCAAATAGTGAAAGAGTGGGTTCAGGGAGCATTAGACATAGTTTTCACACATGGATTGGCCATCCACACAGAGTCCAGACCTCATTGAGAATCTCTGGATGTGCTGGAGAAGGGCTTTGTGCAGCGGTCAGATTCTACCATAATCGATGGTGAAAAATGAATGCAAGACTGGAAATGGAAATAAGCATCTTGTGACATTGCAGAAGCTTATCGAAATAACGCCAGAGTGAATGCGTGTAATCAAAGCTAAAGGCGCGGGTCCAACGAAATGTTAGCGTGTGTGTGACCTTTTGTTTTTGGTGCCGACTTTTTTTAGCCAGGCAGTGTACAGTAGCTTCATCGGAGGTGAACTGGACTGGTACTCCTTTTCATTCCCAACTCCAAAACAGTTATTCAGCCATTCATGTGAATCTCCTGCAACTCTGGAGTGAAATGCCCTCTTAAAAGGAATTCCCCCTTGTAGTTGACGGAACCTGAACCTTCCTCTGGCTGACCTGAGCGTTGTGCATTTTGCAATAGTGACCCTATACATAGATTTAGCTGTTGTACTAGTTGTAAGAAAATTCTTTCAATGCCACTAGTGTAAATCACGGGATGGTATGTGAAGCACACCTGCAGTGCGGGGGGAAGTGTGAGGTGACCGTCATCAGCAACAGAGATGAGGGCTTCTGCTATATCTGTGAATGTTATTTCCTGTTCTTCCTCCTCTTCCTCTCCCTTCTCATATTCACATTCAGGGGTGTTAAAAGTCTTACATGCTTTAAACAAAATTTAGATGCATTATCTGTTGCTGTAGCTACAAGTTTGTCGAGCAAACCATGTGCTGGGCAAATCCGCGCTCGAGCTCAGCAGCTAGTCACGCGTATGACATCAAAAGCGTGTCTGCCTCTCACTCTTTGGCAAGCCAAGGCAGCTTTCGAGTTTGAGTTTTGAACCCGATGAATAGTTAAATTGGCCTCCATCTTTGCGTATTCATTCTCCAGATACCAGATAAATGATTTTCTGTGTGGCAACTGCACATTGTTGTTTGGGGAAATTTGTCTGTTACACGACAAAAGGAAAGGGAGTCCACGGTGGAAAGTTGTAGCATTTCCTCCGCAATATATTCGGCAACGAGCCTGTTTAGATCTACTCACGTCACGTTACTTGTCGGGACTCATGGGAAGAAATCCAGGTTTGGTTGTTAGCTAGGCGGACATCTACTCGCGCCGTGGTGTGTGTACCCCCCTGGTGTATATCCATTTTAAATGTTTTTAAGAGGTTTGATGTGGAGTTTTTCGCTTATGTGCTTCCACCTCATAATTGACAGTGGACCACAATATTCTTTCCACTTGTACCGACTAAGGAGAAATAATATGCGTATTTCCAACTAGAGAACACATACTTTTCTCCCAGTGTTTGCTCCATGCTGCATTTAGTTTGCTTCTGCCACTAGCTGCTTCTTCTTTTCTTTCTTTATCGTTATCTGAAACCAATGAGAGCACTTGGACTGTTTTTTTTCATGGGTGCCCTGTTTAAAATACAATACACACAGAGAACAAACGAAACAAATGAGCATATAAATCCATATAAAACATAAAAAATAGGTGCAGGTGTGTGTGTAAAAGTTTGTTGCCAGATTATTAGACTGCAATCGTGGCACAGAAAGTATCCAGTTTTGCTTTTCATTGAAGTAATTCCACTTTTGTGACGCAAAATAGCCAAAAGCCCTCATCTCAGTTCTGGGGCGGCCAGTCCTTAGCCTTATACGGTCATGTGATTTGGTATTAAATGATTAACAAGCAGGTGAGGTATGCTGGCAGTTTTTGAGGACAGATTTCATACAGTCCACATTCATCTTCTGTAATGAAATCGAGGGCCAAGTAAAAAGATGGACCCACCACATCTCCAAAATCCAGCATGGAAACACAGGTTGCTTCTGTAATTCAGTTACAATATTTGTTTCTGCTTGGCTTGGATACACCTTGGATCTGTCAACGTCACTAATCTGCGACTTGCAAGAGCGGCACGATTTGGGGGTTTTATTTACCAAAAAAAAAATAGAAGTGATGTATTATTCCTAAGCAAAACTGCTACAAAGCTACTCAACCCATAACTCTATTCTGAGTACCATTTTTACCAAATATAATGCGTTAGATTACTGTGTTACCTAAAAATGTAAGCTGATAACAGTAACGCATTACTGCCCAACACTGTGGATTAATAAAGTCATTTTATTTGATCTTTTTGAACAAATTAAAATGCCGTTCGATGGCGTTCCTGAGTATATACACGATACATTTAAGGCAAGGTAAGTTTATTTAGTAATTCCTAGTGCTTTGTGGAATGAGAAAGACATTAAAATCACAATACAAGCCAATCGAAACATAAATAATCATCATAAAATCATCTTTAAACGAGAAGAGTGCAGAATTAAAACCTTTCAGTGATATGAAAAGCTAAACAGAGCCTGGATTTACACATTGTCAAAGTAGAGGCTCCAATCCACATCCTTTAACAGACCATTTCATTGAAGAACAGAAGTTTTGATCTTGTTTAAAACGTGATTAATGCACAGCCCTGCACTAGTATAGTATTGATTTGTCTGTTTATTTACTGACACCTCGCAGATTATAGCAACAGAGGCACTTTAAATTAACCGCGTCACTTGAAGCCTTCCAAAGAGCCTAATATTAGCCCTATTTAGTCTGTTAAATGTAAAAGATACTAATAAGCCACACACTCTACCTCCTCCATGCAAACATGCTCATTACCATTAACGTCCTACACAAAGCCCTCGACAGCACACTCTTTATTTGCTTGTATTTTGACAGTTTTTGCCGCATTCAGCCTCTGACTCATCAAACCAGCCCGATTAAAGACCAGCGTCAAGTCGGATTCCTAAATAATACAACCTAATTGGTACCAGTTAATGGCGGCACTCCAAGCTGCTGACAAAAAAAAACCCTCCGTAAGGAAAGTCAGTTTTGCAGCCATGACAGTCGAAGAATTATACTCAAACCAGACAGTGATGAAATAAAACTGTTTGGGTTGTGCACTATTCAAATGCATTCTGCGCGGAGGAGGAAGTGGTGGGTGGATGGAATAGATAGAGCAAAGGAAACAAGAAAGGTTAAGCTGCCAGGGCATTGTGTTGTACATGATATTAAAGGCGGCGTATAGTAGTCCGAGTAAAAATCTACGCAAATTTCGATCTCGCCCCAAAGGTCGCGAGGAGGCTAACATCGCAACACGGCTAATTCTCCAACATCTTCTTTGCAAAATTAAAGAGTTTGTGTGTATGAAAGGAATTCGCTGGCAACGGAGATAGTCGTTAGTTATTATGCATGAGCGTATCTGTAGGTAGATGTTTCGTGCATGTTATACAGCTTGTTGGCTGAGGAGTGAATGAATGCATGAGCGGGGGGGTCCCAGCTTGGTGCCGGGCCTGCAGCATGTGTGAAACACCTGAATCTTCTGTTTGTTTGCTGCCTTTTCCAACAAACTCCCCTATGTGCGAAAAGAAAATGAATGCCTTTCGTGTCTTGGCTTGCTTTCATTCGATACGCTCCCAGTGAGAACCTGGCAGGCCTCAACATATGCAACATAACTGTACTCGAGGATGCGCTTGTCCGATGAGAATTTCATACAGGGGAGGGTAGATTTTCTGATGAGGGGGGGAAAAGTAGTTCAATATTTGTTGTAATGCAGTCTAAATTAGTGCTGTTTTGTATATCCAGGGGCGTGCTGGGACTTTTAGATTAAGGACTGCCCCCGCTCTCGTTACGCTTGCCAAATAGATGTTTTCTCTGTGTTATCTTATATTTATTGGCCTATTTATTTCATTGTCTTTTCTGCAAATTCTTGTACATAACCCTCCAGAGGCAAGTTAAGACTATGGCTGCGGTGTTGTTAGCAAGTATCATTAGAAAGTTTGTAACAAAAGGCCTCTGAAAGCAGGGAGTCTGGGGCAAACTCCAGAACATTTTGAACAGAGCTGATATTATTAGCTGTCTCCTTATGTCTCCTATTAGCTGTGAATACAATGGGTACCATTATTGTTTCATCCCTAATCACATCATGCGCAGTAGCTATAATATTAAATGCAAGCAAAAAGTTGCATCGGGCCTCGTGTTTATGCCAGCATGATCCGTCTCACTCCCTCGACTTCCATTTTTTATGAACTCTGCACATAAAAAACTGTTTACCTTTATCGTTCCGACCGACTAATCCTATCGTTCGTCCTGTAAGCTTTAGCTGTTTTATTTTAGATCTTGTGTGATGAATAACTCACTGCTACACTGCCAACCACAAAATACAGCGCTTTTATTCACGCCTATAAAGTTTTTAATTAATCGTATTGAACATTTCCGATACGTGTGTTTACATTTACTATGTTACTTAGTTTTTGTAGCACATGTCCCCAATGCCCTCTTTATATTCCAGAGTCACCTACTGCCCATTTGTGCCAAGAATTATAGTGCAAAACTCATAGAAATTGGATATATATTATGTACAAAATGCCCTCTTTTTTAGTTTCCTTGATCATATATTC
>JAIEZT010001054.1:0-23846 GCA_019594935.1 Periophthalmus modestus | reverse complement strand
ATTCTTCTTCTTCTTTTGGTTGCCGAATTGAACCCATTTTGTGACCCCCTGAACGTTAACGAAAACTCAATTTTATTGCACCCAAAATTCAAGTCTGGTGAAAACTTTTTTATTTTGATGGGCAAAAAAAATTAATGTTTTAAAATGACTCAATAGCGCCACCTCAAAAATCAAAATACATAACATTACGGCAATGACAGACCTTTTTCATCGTAGACAAATCAAATTTGGTAGAGACCATAGACTAGAACATGTCAAGACAAAGTAAAAAATTATATTATGACCCCACCCTAAACCCTACAGGGAGTCGGCCATTGTGGCGGAACCCCTTTTTTTTGAACTTTTAAGGTTCACGTTTGGATTTTTTACGCCGTGGATGTACATTCAAGAAACTTGGAAATTGGTCCAAATGAAACTAGACCCCATGTGGGATTGAAGGCGACTCATTTGGATTTTACTAAGTCATAAAATGTGGGGGCGTGGTCAGCCTGCTAATAAAAAAGCAATTTTTTTACTTTTAAAAAGCGCGTAACTCAAACATGCAGGGTCCTATTTCCCGGCATTAATATACGATTTTTTCCAAATGTTGAACTGAAAGCACAGACATACAATTTTACATAAGTCAGATATTACATTGCTCCACAGCGCCCCCTTGAACTTTGATTTTCATTTGGCCAATGGGAGCCCGACTCGGAAAAAAGTGAACCTAAAAATCTGAAACTCACATCAAAAAAAAGAACATGTCGGGACATGGCAAAAAAATTATATTATGGCCCGCCCTAAAATGTACAGGAAGTCGGCCATATTGGATCAAACCCGGTGATGACAAAAGCGCACACCCTCACATTCAGGACATCTCCTCGCACAGTTTTCATCACAAACACTTCAATTTGGCCAAAAACCCACTAACCCATGTGAGATTAAAGATTTATCAATTATATTTGAATATGACTTTGGGTGTGGTCATGGGGGAATTTTATACAAAATCGCATTTTTTTGGAATATTTCAATAAAATATTTCGCTCTTTCACACATTTTTTGTTGGGAAAACGCTAATACAGCGTTTATGCACATTTGTGAGCTGAACACAATGATATGCAAATCATGGCTTTATCTCACAAAATGACTCTCTAGCGCCCTCTTCAAGTTTCATTTTCAAAAATTCATAGAAGACAATCGATTTGTCGTGGACTTGTGACAAAATTCAGAGGGGCTTATTTGTGATGGGCCACAATGTGAGAAAGTCACATGACTGTAGCTTTTATTTAGGAGAAAAAAATGGGTGAAAAATGAGTTTCCATTATAATTATTCTTCTTTATTAATTTGGTCCAGGCCATTTTGATGCTCCCCTAAACATTAACAAAAACTCACTTTTATTGGACCCAAAATTGAAGGTTGGGTGAAAAAATTGTTATTTTTAAGTTTGTTAGCAAAAATATTCAAAAATGATACGCTAGCGCCCCCTTACAACCCCCATTCATTTTTTGGCAAAGTTTTTCAAAGACATGTAAAATTTGGGACATCCACCCCACCTTTCAATACTGAAACAAAAAAGCCAATGACAACATACTCTCTATACTACAACTATGTTACCGTGGTAACGTCATAAATCTGTCATTGAAATGAATGGAGTTCCAGAGTACTGGACTTTGTTGTCGACTAAATAGATGCTCTGCACTAATCCAACTATGACCTAAACTTCAAGGTTGGTGAAAAAATGTGTATTTTCATATGCAAAAAAAAAATAATGTTTCAAAAATGACTCAGCAGCGCCACCTCAAAGTTCAAAGTACATTACGTCAATGACAGACCTTTTCATCGTAGACAGATGAAATTCAGTAGAACCATAGAACTTGTCAAGACAAGTAAAAAATGATATTATAACCCCACCCTAAACCCTACAGGAAGTCGGCCATTGTGGGCGGAAGCCCATTTTTTTGAAATTTTAACTCTCACTCTTGGATTTTTAAGCCATGGATTTTCATTAAAAAAACTTGAAAATTTGACAAAGTGAACTAGACCCATGTGGGATTAAAACCCTCTCACTTACATTTTTCTAAGTGATAAAAAGTGGGTGTGGCCAACATGCGAATACAAGGCGTTTTTTGAAGTATTAAATTGCACCTAATCTGGGCGCCTCCTTGAAATTTTGAATGGGACCCAAAAAATTTTACTTTTTTCAAAAACATTTGAAATTTGGCCTGGACATCCTATCCCATACTGAACAAAAAAGCCAATGAAGACATACCTCTATTTCCAAACTGTGCAGGTGTGAAAATGTCATAAATGCTCTCATTGGAAGAATAGAGTAGTATTACTCAGTCGCTGATTTTGGTGGGAGGGGCGATGTAAGCGGGAACGAAAGGCGCAAACTCCGCGGTGGCGTGTACCCCGCGGTCGCAAGGGTGGCGAGGGCCTTTATCACTGCTTGCAGTTTTAATTAGGCCCGAGCGGAGGACACACGTCCCGGCGAGGGACTCATTAAAACCGCGTCCGAAACGGGGAAAATGGCAAAAATCAAGTGGTTAACACGCCCCGACATGCCAGTGAGTGGTGTCAAAAATTAGAACTCGCCAAGCTCTAATTGTCACCGAAGACCGCGAAAAAAAAAATAACGAAAGACGACTCGATAGCGCCACCTCAAACTTTGATTTTCATTGGGCCTATGGAGAGCCCGACTCGGAAAAAAGTCGACTGAAAAAATCTGAGACTCGCATAAAAAAATAGAACATGTCGGGACATGACAAAAATGATATTATGGCCCTGCCCTAAAATGTACAGGAAGTCGGCCATATGGGATCAAACCCGGTGATGGACAAAAGCGCACACACCTCACATTCAGGACTCTCTCCTCGCACAGTTTTCATCACAAACACTTCAAATTTGGTCAAAAACCCACTAAACCCATGTGAGATTAAAGATCATCAATTATATTTGAATATGACTTTGGGTGGGGTCATGGGGAATTTTATACAAAATCGTAAATTTTGGAATATTTCAATAAAAATATTTCTCTTTCACACATTTTTGTTGGGAAAAACGCTAATACAGCGTTTATGCACATTTGTGAGCTGAACACAATGATATGCAAATCATGGCTTTATCTCACAAATGACTCTCTAGCGCCCTCTTCAAATTTCATTTTCAAAAAATTCGTAGCAGACAAGTGATTTGTCGTGGACTTGTGAAAAAATTCACAGGGGCCTTATTTGTGATGGGGCACAATGTGAGAAAGTCACATGACTGTAGCTTTTATGGTTTAGGAGAAAAAAAAGGGGGAAAAAATGAGTTTCCATTATTATATTATTATTATTATTATTATTATTATTCTATTTTGGTTGCCAAATTGACGCCATTTTTGACCCCCTAAACGTAAAAAAAAAAGTCATTTATTGGACCCAAAATTCAAGGTTGGTGAAAAATTAATTATTTTTATGGGCAAAAAAAAAATTAATGTATCAAAATGACTCAACAGCGCCACCTCAAAAATCAAAAAAAACATTACGGCAATGACAGGCCTTTTTCATCGTAGACAAATGAAATTTGGTAGAATCATAGAACATGTCAAGACAAGTAAAAAATTCTATTATGACCCCACCCTAAACCCTACAGGAAGTCGGCCATTGTGGGCGGAACCCCCCATTTTTTTGAAATTTTAACTCTCACGTTTGGATTTTTACGCTGTGGATTTTCTTCAGGAAACTTGGAAATTGGTGAAAATGAAACTAGACCCATGTGGGATTCCAGTCTCATACCTTGGATTTTTCTACGTCATAAATTGTGTGCGTGGCCAGCCTGCCAAAAAAAAAGCTCTTTTTTAAAGTATTAAATCGTACGTAACTCAAACATGCAGTGTCCTATTTCCGGCATTAATATACATTTTTGTTCAAAATCTGATATCTGAGTGCATACATATACAATTTACATAGGTTAGACATTTACATTGCTCCACAGCGCCCCTTGAACTTTGAATGGGACCAAAAAAATTACTTTGTCATAAACATTTGAAATTTGACAGGGACATGTGGCTTGACATAATCTGAAACAAAAAAGCCAATGAGAACATACCTCTATTTGTAACTATGTTACCGTGGTAACCGTGGAAATGGTCAGAAATGTCTCATTGAAATGAATGGGGTTAGAGTACTGACTTTGTTGTCGACTAAATAGATTGCTCTGCACTAATCCAACTATGACCCAAATTCAAGATTGGTGAACAAATGTGTAATTTGATGTGCAAAAAAATTAATGTTTCAAAATGACTCAGTAGCGCCACCTCAAAGTTCAAAATACATTACGGCAATGAGAGACCTTTTCATGGTAGACAAATGAAATTTGGTAGAAACCATAGAACATGTCAAGACAAGTAAAAAATTATATTATGACCCCACCCTAAACCCGACAGGAAGTCGGCCATTGTGGGCGGAAACCCCATTTTTTTCAAATTTTAACTCTCACGTTTGGATTTTTTACGCCATGGATTTTCATTCAACAAACTTGCAAATTGGTCAAATTGAACTAGACCCATGTGGGATTAAAGACGAGTCACTTGGATTTTTCTAAGTCATAAATGTGGGGTGTGGGCCAGCCTGCCAAGAAAAAAGCCATTTTTTGAAGTACTAAATCGTACGTAACTCAAACAATGCAGTGTTCTATTTCCCGGCATTAATATACGATTTGTTCAAAATCTTGTTCTGAATGCATGGAACATACAATTAAAAATTTTTTGACATTATATTGCTCCACAGCGCCCCCTTCAAAAATTTGAATGGGACCAAAAAAAATTTTACTTTTTCAAAAACATTTGAAATTTGGCATGGACATCCCTATCCCCATACTGAACAAAAAAGCCAATGAGAACATACCTCTATTTGCAACTATGTTACCGTGGTAACGTCATAAATGTCTCATTGAAATGAATGGGGTCAGAGTACTGGACTTTGTTGTCGACTAAATAGATGCTCTGCACTAATCCAACTATGACCCAAAATGTCAAGGTTGGTGAAAAAATGTGTGTTTTGATGTGGAAAAAAATAATGTTTCAAAATGACTCAATAGCGCCACCTCAAAGTTCAAAATACATTACGGCAATGAGAGACCTTTTTCATCGTAGACAAATGAAATTTGGTAGAACCATAGAAACATGTCAAGACAAGTAAAAAATTATATTATGGACCCCACCCTAAAACCCTACAGGAAGTCGGCCATTGTGGGCGGAACCCCATTTTTTTTTTGAAATTTTAACTGTCACGTTTGGATTTTTTACGCTGTGGATTTCATTTCAAAATAAGTGAAAATTGGTCAAAATAAACTAGACCCATGTGGGATTAAAGACAACTCTCTGGACTTTTTTAAAGTCATACAATGTGGGCGTGGTCAGCCTGCCAAGAAAAAAGCAGTCTTTGAAGTATTAAATGGTACGTAACTCAAACATGCAGTGTCTTATTTTCCGGCATTATATACGTTTTGTTCACAATGTTAAAACTGAACGCAACGACATACAATTTACATAAATCGGACGTTACATTGCTCCACAGCGCCCCCTTGAACTTTTGAATTGGACTGAAAAAAATTACTTTGTCATAAACATTTGAAATTTGGCATGCACAGCTGCCTTGACATACTGAATAAAAAAAAGCCAATGAGAACATACCTCTATTTGCAACCATGTTACCGTGGGTAACGTCATAAATGTGTCATTGAAATGAATGGGGTTCAGAGTACTGGACTTTGTTAGAGACTAAAATACATGCTCTGCACTAATCCAACTGTGACCTAAAATTCAAAGTTGCCAAAAAATTTATAATTTTTAATGTGGGAAAAAAATTAATGCTTCAGAATGACTCAATAGCGCCACCCCTCAAAGTTCAAAATACATTACGGCAATGAGAGGACCTTTTTCATTCGTAGACAAATGAAATTCGCGTACAACCATAGAACATCTCGAGACAAGTAAAAAAAAATATATATTATGACCCCACCCTAAACCCTACAGGAAAGTCCGCCATTGTGGGCGGAAAAACCGATTTTTTTGGACCGAGCGGAAAATTTACTCTCACATTTGGATTTTTTGCGCCCTGGATTTTCATTCAAGAAATTGCAAATTGGAGCAAATGAACTAAACCCATGTGGGATAGAAGTTCGACTCACTTGGATTTTTCTAAGTCATAAAATGTGGGTGTGGCCAGTCTGCAAATGAAAAAGCTATTTTTTGAAGTATTTAATTGCATGTCACTCAAAATATGCAGTGCTGTATTTCCCGGCATTAATATACATTTTTCTCAAAATTATGTTCTGAACGCCTAGATATGCAATTACATAGGTCAACATTATACATTGCTCCACAGCGCCCCCTGGAAATTTTGAATGGGACCCAAAAAAAATTAAACTTTTTCAAAAACACATTAGAATTTGGCATGGACAATCCATATCCCATACTGAACAAAAAAGCTAAGCACAACATACCTCTATTTGCAAGTGTGTTGCCATGGCAACGACCGACATTTCTCATTGAAATACATGGGTTTTGGGAACTGGATGAAAAAAATTTACTTTGTCAATACACCATTGAAATTTGGTACACAAATTCGTCTCATAATACTGAACAAAAAGCCAATGAAGACATACCTCTATTTCCAACGTGCAGTGTGTTAAAATGTTATAAATGCTCTAATTGGAAAGAATGGAGTAGTATTACTCAGTCGCTGATTTTGGGGGGGAGGGAGGGGCGGGGCGATGTAAGTGGGAACAAGAGGTGGGAACAAGAAGGTGGGAACAAAGCGGCGGGAACGAGAGGCGGGAACGAGAGGCGGGAACGAGAGGCGGAGGGAAACAAGAGGGGGGACCGAGAGGTGGGAATGAGAGGCGGGAAACGAGAGATGCGAACTCCGCGGTGGCGTGTACCCCGCGGTCGCAGGGTGGCGAGGGCCTTTATCACTGCTTGCAGTTTTAATTATTATTATTATTATTATTATTATTATTATTCTATTTTGGTTGCCAAATTGGACGCCATTTTTTGACCCCCCTAAAACGTAAAAAAAAAGTCCATTTTATTGGACCCCCAAATTCAAGGTTGGTGAAAAATTAATTATTTTTATGGGCAAAAAAAATTAATGTATCAAAAATGACTCAACAGCGCAACAGCGCCACCTCAAAAATCAAAAAACATTACGGCAATGACAGGCCTTTTTCATCGTAGACAAATGAAATTTGGTAGAATCATAGAACATGTCAAGGACAAGTAAAAAATTATATTATGACCCCACCCTAAACCCTACAGGAAGTCGGCCATTGTGGGCGGAACCCCATTTTTTTGAAATTTTAACTCTCACGTTTGGATTTTTTACGCTGTGGATTTTTATTCAGGAAACTTGGAAATTGGTGTGAAAAATGAACTAGACCCATGTGGGATTCCAGTCTCCTACCTTGGATTTTTCTACGTCCAAATTGTGTGCGTGGCCACCCTGCCAAAAAAAAAAGCTCTTTTTTAAAAGTATTAAATCGTACGTAACTCAAACATGCAGTGTCCTATTTCCCGGCATTAATATACATTTTGTTCAAAATCTTGATCTGAGTGCATACATATACAATTTACAAGGTTAGAAATTACATTGCTCCACAGCGCCCCCTTGAACTTTTGAATGGGACCAAAAAAAATACTTTGTCATAAACATTGAAAATTTGACAGGGACATGTGGCTTTGACATACTGAACAAAAAAGCCAATGAGAACATACCTCTATTTGTAACTATGTTACCGTGGTAACCGTGGAAATGGTCAGAAATGTCTCATTGAAATGAAGTGGGGTTCAGAGTACTGGAACTTTGTTATAGAATAAATAGATTACTCTGCACTAATCCAACTATGACCCAAATGTCAAGGTTGGTGAAAAAAATTGTTATTTGATGTGGAAAAAAAATTAATGTTTCAAAATGACTCAGTAGCGCCACCTCAAAGTTCAAAATAAATTACATTGGGCAATGAGAGACCTTTTTCATCGTAGACAAATGAAATTTGGTATCAACATAGAACATGTCAACAGACAAGTAAAATTGTATTATGACCCCACCCTATAAACCCTACAGGAAGTCGGCCATTGTGGGCGGAACACCATTTTTTTCAAATTTTAACTCTCACGTTTGGATTTTTTACGCCATGGATTTTCATTCAACCAAACTTGCAAATTGGTCAAATTGAACTAGACCCATGTGGGATTGAAGCGAGTCACTTGGATTTTTCTAAGTCATAAATTGTGGGTGTGGCCAGCCTGCCAAGAAAAAAAGCATTTTTTGAAGTACTAAATCGTACGTAACTCAAACATGCAGTGTTCTATTTTCCCGGCATTAATAATACGATTTTGTTCAAAATCTTGTTCGAATGCATGGACATACATTTAAACATTTTAAACATTATTATTGCTCCACAGCGCCCCCTTGAAAATTTGAATGGGACCAAAAAAATTTACTTTTTCAAAAAAATTTGAAATTTGGCATGGACATCCCTACCCCATACTGAAAAAAAAAAGCCAATGAGAACACATACCTCTATTTGCAACTGTGGTTACCGTGGTAACGTCATAAAATGTGTCATTGAAATGAATGGGGTTCAGAGTACTGGACTGGTTGTCGACTAAATAGATACTCTGCACTAATCCAAACTATGACCCAAAATGTCAAGGTTGGTGAAAAAAATTGTGTTTTGATGTGGAAAAAAAAAAAATTAATGTTTCAAAATGACTCAATAGCGCCACCTCAAATTTCAAAATACATTACGGCAATGAGAGACCTTTTTCATCGTAGACAAATGAAATTTGGGTTAGAACCATAGAAACATGTCAAGACAAGTAAAAAATTATATTATGACCCCCCCCTAAACCCTACAGGAAGTCGGCCATTGTGGGCGGAAACCCCATTTTTTGAAATTTTTAACTGTCACGTTTGGATTTTTTACCACCATGGTATTTTCATTCAACAAACTTGAAAATTTTGACAAAATGAAAAAGGCCCATGTGGATTAAAGCCGACTCACTTGGATTTGTCATCGTCATAAAATGTGGGTGTGGGCAACATGCAAAGAAAAAACGGTGGTTTTTCAAGTATCAAATTGCACCTAACTCAAACTGCAGTGTCCTGTTAACCAACATTAATATACATTTTGGTCACAATATTTATCTGAATGTCATGTTGTACAGTTTACCATAGATGAGACAATGACATTGCTCCACAGCGCCCCCTTGAAATTTTGAATGGGTATCAAAAAATGTTACTTTGTCAAAAAAATGTTTGCTATTTGGCAGGGAATCCCTATCTCCATACTGAACAAAAATGCCAATGAGAACATACCTCTATTTGCAAGTGTTTGTTGCCATGGCCAACGACAACATTTCTCCATTGAAATACATGGGTTTGGTTAACCTGGGGTGAAAAAAAAAACTTTGTCATAAGACCATCGAAATTTGGTACATATATTCCACTCTTCATACTGAACAAATAAGCCAATGAAGACATACCTTCTATTTCGAACCGTGAGGTGTGAAAATATCATAAATGCTCTCATTGGAATGAATGGAGTAGTATTATCTCAGTCGCTGTTTTTTTTTGGGAGGGGCGGTGTATGGGGTAAGCGGGGAAACGAGAGGCGCAAACTCCACGGTCGCGTGAACCCCGAGGTCGCAAGGGTGGCGAGGGCCTTTATCATGCTTGCAGTTTTCAAATTATTATTATTATTATTTATTTTGGTTGCCGAATTATGAACCAATTTTTGACCCCCTGAACGTTCACGAAAAATGAGGTTTATTGGACCCAAATTCAAGGTTGGTGAAAAATTAATTATTTTTATGGGGAAAAAAATTAATGTATCAAATGACTCAACAGCGCCACCTCAAAAATCAAAAAACATTACGGCAATGACAGGCCTTTTTCATCGTAGACAAATGAAATTTGGTAGAATCATTAGAACATGTCAAGACAAGTAAAAAATTATATTATGACCCCACCCTAAACCCTACAGGAAGTCGGCCATTGTCTGACGGAACCCCATTTTTTTGAAATTTTAACTCTCACGTTTGGATTTTTACGCTGTGGATTTTTCATTCAGGAAACTTGCAAATTGGTTTGAAAACTAACTAGACCCGATGTGGGATTCCAGTCTCCTACCAGGATTTTTCTACGTCATAAATTGTGGGTGTGGCCAGCCTGAAAAAAAAAAAGCTCTTTTTTGTTAAGTATTAAATCGTACGTAACTCAAACATGCAGTGTCCTATTTCCCGGCATTAATATACATTTTGTTCAAAATCTTGATCCTACGAGTGCATACATATACAATTTAATAGGGTAGACATTTATCATGGCTCCACAGCGCCCCTTGAACTTTTGAATGGGACCAAAAAAATTACTTACGTCATAAACCATTTGAAATTTGACAGGGACATGTGGCTTGACATACTGAAAAAAAAAGCCACAATGAGAACATACCTCTATTTGTGTAACTATGTTGACGTAGTGGTAACCGTGGAAATGGTCAGAAAATGTCTCATTGAAATGAATGGGGTTTCAGAGTACTGGACTTTGTGGTCGACTAAACTAGATGCTCTGCACTAATCCAAAAACTATGGACCCAAAATTCAAGATGGTTGAACAAATGGTTAATTGATGTGCAAAAAAATTTTATGTTTCAAAATGACTCAGTAGCGCCCACCTCAAAGTTCAAATTACATTACGGCAATGAGAGACCTTTTTCATCGTAGACAAATGAAATTTGGTACAACCATAGAACATGTCAAGACACAAGTATAAAATTGTATTATGACCCCACCCTAAACCCTACAGGAAGTCGGCCATTGTGGGCGGAAACCCCATTTTTTTCAAATTTTAATCTCACGTTTGATTGGATTTTTACGCCATGGATTTTCATTCAACAAACTTGCAAGATTGGTCCAAATTGATACTAGACCCATGTGGGATTAAAGACGAGTCACTTGGATTTTCTAAGTCACTAAATTGTGGGTTGTGGCCAGCCTGCCAAGAAAAAAGCCATTTTTTGAAGTACTAAATGTACGTAACTCAAACATGCAGTGGTTCTATTTCCCGCCATTAATATTACGATTTGTTCAAAATCGTTCTGTTCTGAATGGCATGGACAACAAATTAAATATTTTTAAAACATTATATTGCTCCACAGCGCCCCCCCGTTGAAAATTTGAATGGCCGTTACCAAAAAAATTTTACTTTTTCAAAAACATTTGAAATTTGGCATGGAATCCCTATCCCCCTACTGAACAAAAAATCCAAAGAGAACATACCTCTATTTGCAACTATGTTACGTGGTAACGTCATAAATGTGTCATTGAAATGAATGGGTTCAGAGTACTGGACTTTGTTGTCGACTAAATAGATGCTCTGCACTAATCCAACTAGACCCAATGTCAAGGTTGGTGATAAAAATTTGGGTTTTGATGTGGAAAAAAATTATGTTTCAAAATGACTCAATAGCGCCACCTCAAAGTTCAAAATACATTACGGCAATGAGAGACCTTTTTCATAGTAGACAAAGGAAATTTGGTAGAAACCATAGAACATGTCAAGACAAGTAAAAAAATTATATTATGACCCACCCTAAACCCTACAGGAAGGTCGGCCATTGTGGGCGGAAACCCATTTTTTGTCAAATTTAACTGTCACGTTTTGGATTTTTTACACCATGGATTTTCATTCAACAAACTTGAAATTTTTTTACAAAATGAACTAGGCCCATGTGGGATTAAAGCCGACTCACTTGGATTTTTCACGTCATAAAAATGTGGGTGTGGGCAACATGCAAAGAAAAACGGTGTTTTTTAAGTATTAAATTGACCTAAACTCAAACATGCAGTGTCCTGTTAACCGGCATTAATATACATTTTGGTCGCACAATGTCCATCTGAATGTCATGATGTACAGTTTACATAGATGAGACAATCCATTGCTCCACAGCGCCCCCTTGAAAATTTGAATGGACGTCAAAAAATTTTACTTTGTCAAAACATTTGAAATTTCCATGGACATCCCTATCTCCCATACTGAACAACAAAGCCAATGAGAACATACTCTCTATTTGCAAGTGTGTTGCCATGGCAACGACCAACATTTTCTCATTGAAATACATGGGTTTTGGTTAAATGGGGAGATGGAAAAAACGAACTTTGTCATAGACCATCGAAATTTGGTAACACATATTCCACTCATCATACTGAACAAAAAAAGCCAATGAAGACATACCTCTATTTCGAAACGTTGTGCAGGTGTGAAAATATCATAAATGCTCTCATTGGAATGAATGGAGTAGTAATTACTCAGTCGCTGTTTTTGGTGGGAGGGGCGGTATAAGCGGGAACGAGAAGCGCGAACTCCACGGTCGCGTGAACCCCGCGGTCGCAAGGGTGGCGAGGGCCTTTATCACTGCTTGCAGTTTTAATTAGGCCCGAGCCGGAGGACAACGTCCCGGCGAGGGACTCATTAAAACCGCGTCCCGAAACGGGGGGAAAATGGCAAAAATCAAGTGGTTCTTAACACGCGCCCGACATGCCAGTGAGTGGTGTCAAAAATTAGAACTCGCCCAAGCTCTAATGTTCACGAAGACCCGAAAAAAAAATAACGAAAGACGACTCGATAGCGCCACCTCAAACTTTGATTTTCATTGGGGCTATGGGAGCCCGACATCGGGAAAAAAGTCGACTGAAAAAATCTCTTAGACTCGCATCAAAAAATAGAACATGTCGGGACATGACAAAAATGATATTATGGCCCCGCCCACTAAAATGTACAGGAGGTCGGCCATATTGGATCAAAAACCCGGTGATGACAAAAGCGCACACCCTCATTCAGGAATCTCCTCGCACAGGTTTCATCACAAAACACTTCAAATTTGGCCAAAACCCACCTAAACCCATGTGAGATTAAAGATCATCAATTATATTTGAAATGACTGTTGGGTGTGGTCATGGGATGAATTTATACAAATTGCAAATTTGAATATTTCAATAAAATATTTCTCTTTCACACATTTTTTTTGTTGGGAGAAAACGCTAATACAGCGTTTTATGCACATTTGTGCTGAACACAATGATATGCAAAATCATGGCTTTATCTCACAAAATGACTCTCTAGCGCCCTCTTCAAATTTCATTTTCAAAAAATTCGTAGTGGACAAGTGATTTGTCGTGGACTTGTGAAAAAATTCACAGGGGCTTATTTGTGATGGGGCACAATGTGAGAAAGTCCATGACTGTAGCTTTTATGGTTTAGGAGAAAAAAATAATGGTGCGAAAATCAGTTTCCAGTATTATTATTCTTCTTCTTTTCTTCTTATTTCTTATTCTTCGTATTATTTTGGTCGCGACTTCAAATCCATTTTTGACCCCCTGACTTTAACGAAAACTCAATTTTATTGGACCCAAAATTCCAAGACTGGTGAAAAAAGTAATTATTTCCATGGGTCAAAAAAATTACACTTTCAAAAATGACTCAATAGCGCCACCTCAAAAATCGAAATACCTTACGGCAATGACAGACCTTTTTCATCGTAGACAAATGAAATTTGGTATTGTAGAACCCATAGAACATGGTCAAGACAAGTAAAAATATATTATGACCCCACCTAAACCCTACAGGAATCGGCCATTGTGGACGGAACCAATTTTTTTGAAAGTTTAACTGTCAAGTTTGAATTTTTTACACCATGGATGTACATTCAAGAAACTTGCAATTGGTCCAAAATGAACTAGACCCATGTGGGATTGAAGGCGACTCATTTCGATTTTTCTAAGTCATAAAAATGTGGGCGTGGTCAGCCTGCTAATAAAAAAGCAATTTTTTTAAATTATAAAAAGCGCATAACTCAAGAAATGCGGAGGCGTCGTATTTCCCCGGCATTAATATATCGTTTTGTTCAAAATGTTGAACTGAACACACGACATAAACAATTTACATAAGTCAGATATTACATTGCTCCACAGCGCCCCCTGAAACTTTGATTGACATGGGGCAAATGGAGCCCAACTGGAAAAATGTCGACCTAAAAATCTGAAACTCACATAAAAAAATAGAACATGTCGGGACATGAAAAAAATGATATTATGGCCCCGCCCTAAATGTACAGGAAGTCGGCCATATTGGATCAAACCCGGGGAACGACACAAGCGCACAACCCTCACATTCAGGAATCTCCTCGCACAGTTTTCATCACCAAACACTTCAAATTTGGACAAAACCCACTAAACCCATGTGAGATTAAAAGATCATCAATTATATTTGAATATGACTTTGGGTGTGGTCCATGGGGAATTTTCAAGAAATTCGCAATTTTTGGAATATTTCAATAAAATATTTCTCGTTCACACTTTTTCGTTGGGGAAAAACGCTAATACAGCGTTTATGCACATTTGTGAGCTGAACACAATGATATGCAAATCATGGCTATATCTCACAAAATGGCTCTCTAGCGCCCTCTTCAAATTCATTTTCAAAAATTCATAGAAGACAAGTGATTTGTCGTGGACTTGTGAAAAAATTCACAGGGGCCTTATTTGTGATGGGGCACAATGTGGAAAGTCACATGACTGTAGCTTTTATTGTTTAGGAGAAAAATAATGGTGGAAAATGAGTTTCCATTATATTCTGCTTCTTTATTATTTTGGTCCAGGCCATTTTTGACCCCTGAACATTAACGAAAAGTCAATTTTATTGGACCCAAAATTAAAGGTTGGTGAAAAATGTGTTATTTTGAAGTTTGTTAGCAAAAATATTCAAAAATGACACGCTAGCGCCCCCTTACAACCCCCATTCATTTTTTGGCAAAGTTTTTCATAGACATGTGGAAATTTGGGACATCACCCACCTTTCAATACTGAACAAAAGCCCACTAAGAACATACCTCTATCTAAAACTATGTTACCGAGGTAACGTCATAAATGTGTTCATTGCAAATGAATGGGGGTTCAGAGTAACTGGACTTTGTTGTCGACTTAAATAGATGCTCTGCACTAATCAAACATGACCTAAAATTGAAGCTTGGTGAAAAAATAAATTTATATTCATATTGAAAAAAATTAATGTTTCAAAATGACCCCTAGCGCCACCTCAAATTTCAAAAACTAACATTACGGCAATGAGAGACCTTTTTCATCGTAGACAAATGAAATTTGGTACAACCATAGAACATGTCAAGACAAGTAAAAAATTATATATGACCCCACCCTAAACCTACAGGAAGTCGGCCATTGGGGCGGAACACAATTTTTTTTGAAATTTTAACTCTCACGTTTGGATTTTTTACGCCATGGATTTTTCATTCAACACAAACTTGCAAATTGGTCTAAATAAACTAGACCCATGTGGGATTAAAAGCGCGACTCCTCTTGGATTTTTCTAAGTCATAAAATGTGGGCGTGGCCAACATGCGAAGAAAAACTGCGTTTTTTGGAATTATGAAATTGCACCTAACTCAAACATGCAGTGTCCTGCTAACCGGCATTAATATACATTTTTGGTCACAATGTTCATCTGATATGTAATTGATATACAGTTTACATAGCTGAGACAATCCATTGCTCCACAGCGCCCCCTTGAAATTTTGAATTGACCCAAAAAAATTTACTTTTCAAAAACATTTGAAATTTGGCATGGACATCCCTATTCCCATACTGAACAAAAAACGCCAATGAGAACATACCTCTATTTGCAAGTGCGTTGCCACGGCAACGACCGACATTTCTCATTGAAATACATGGGTTTTGGTTAACTGGGATGAAAAAAAATTCACTTTGTCATAGATCATCAAAATTTGGTACACATATTCTCACTCATCATACTGAACAAAAAAGCAATGAAGACCTACCTCTATTTCCAACCGTGTAGGCGTGAAAATGTCATAAATGCTCTCATTGGAATGAATGGAGTAGTATTACTCAGTCGCTGTTTTGGTGGGAGGGGCGATGTAAGCGGGAACGAGAAGCGGGGAACGAGAAGCGGGAACAGAAGCGGAAACGAGAAGATGAACGAGAAGCGCGAACTCCGCCTTGGCGTGTACTCTGCCGGCGCGTTGGTATCCCCGTCAAGGGTGGCGAGGGCCTTTATCATTATGCTTGCAGTTTTTTTTATATTATATTAGGCCGAGCGGAGACAACGTCCCGGCGAGGGGACTCATTTAAAACCGCGTCCGAAAACGGGGAAAATTGGCAAAAAATCAAGTGGTTTAACACGCCCCGACACATGCCAGTGACCAGCTGGTGTCAAAAATTAGAACTCGCCAAAGCTCTAATTGTCACCGAAGACGCGCTGAAAAAAAAATAACGAAAGACCGACTCTCGGTTAGCGCCACCTCAAACTTTGGATTTTCATGGGGCCTATGGGGAGCCGACTCGGAAAAAAAAGTCGACCTAAAAATCTGAAAACTCGCATCAAAAAATAGACAGTGTCGGGACATGACAAAAATGATCTTTATGGCCCCGCCCTAAAATGTACAGGAAGTCGGCCATATATTGGATCAAACCCGGTGATGACAAAAGCGCACACCCTTCATTCAGGACATCTCCTCGCACAGTTTTCATCACAAACACTTCAAATTTGGTCAAAACCCACTAAACCATGTGAGATTAAAGATCATCAATTATATTTGAATATGACTTTGGTGTGGTCATGGGGAATTTTATACAAAATCGTAAATTTTGGAATATTTTCAATAAAATATTTCTCTTCACACATTTTTTTTTGTTGTGGGAAAACGCTAATACAGCGTTTTATGCACATTTGTGAGCTGAACACAATGATATGCAAATCATGGCTCTATCTCACAAATTGACTCTCTAGCAGCCCTCTTCAAATTTCATTTTCAAAAATTCGTAGCAGAAGACAAGTGATTTGTCGTGGACATTGTGAAAATATTCACAGGGGCCTTATTTGTGATGGGGCACAATGTGAGAAAGTCACATGACTGTAGCTTTTATGGTTTAGGAGAAAAAAAGGGTGGAAAAAAATGAGTTTCCATTATATTATTATTAGGCCCGAGCCGGAGACAACGTCCCGGGCGAGGGACTCATTAAAACGCGTGTCCGAACGGGGAAAATGGCAAAAAATCAAGTAGTAAAACACGCTCCGACATGCCAGTGAGTGGTGTCAAAAATTAGAACTCGCCAAGCTCTAATTGCACCGAAAGACCGCGAAAAAAAATAACGGAAAGACGACTCGGTAGCGCCACCTCAAACTTTGATTTCATTGGGCCTATGGGAGCCCGACTCGGAAAAAAAGTCGACTGAAAAATCTGAGACTCGCATCAAAAATAGAAACATGTCGGGACATGACAAAAATGATATTATGGCCCCGCCTAAAAATGTACAGGAAGTCGGCCATATTGGATCAAACCCGGTGATGACCAAAGCGCACACCTCACATTCAGGACCTCTCCTCGCCACAGTTTTCATCACAAACACTTCAAATTTGGCCCAAAACCCCACTAAAAACCCCTGTGAGATTAAAGATCATCATGTATATTGAATATGACTTTGGGTGTGGTCATGGGGAATTTTATACAAAATCGCAATTTTTGGAATATTTCGATAAAATATGTCTCGTTCACACATTTGTTTGTTGGGAAAACGGCTAATACAGCGTTTGCACAATTTGTGAGTGAACACAATGATATGCAAATCATGGCTTTATCTCACAAAATTGACTCTCTAGCGCCCTCTTCAAATTTCATTTCCAAAAAATTCACTTTTGCGAGACAACGATTTGTAGTTGACTTTCTGAAAAAAATCACAGGGGACTATTTGTGATGGGGCACAATGTGAGAAAGTCACATGACTGTAGCTTTTATGGTTTAGGAGAAAACAATGGGGCGGTTTTGGAAAATGCAGTTTCATTATTATGGGGTCTTCTTCTTCTTCTTATTATTTTGGTTCGCGACTTCAAATAGATTTTGACCCCCTGAACGTTAACGAAAAGTCAATTTTATGGGACCCAAAATTCAAGGATGGTGAAAAAAAATAATCCAATTTTCATGGTCAAAAAAATTACACTTTTCAAAATGACTCAATAGGCCACCTCAAAAATCAAAATACATTACGGCAATGACAGACCTTTTTCATCGTAGACAAATGAAATTTGGTAGAATCATAGAAACATGTCAAGCAAAGTAAAAAATTATATTATGACCCCACCTAAACCCGACAGGAAGTCGGCCATTGTGGGCGGAACCCCATTTTCTGAAATTTTAACGTTCGTGTTTGGATTTTTTTAACGCCGTGGATTTACATTCAAGAAAACTTGGAAATTGGTCAAAATAAACTAGACCCATGTGGGATTACAGCCAACTCATTTGGATTTTTCTAAGTCATAAAATGGGGGGTTTTGTCAGCTGCAAAAGAAGGAAAGCCATTTTTTGAAGTTTTAAATTGCGTGGTAACTCAGACATGCAATGTCTTATTTCCCGGCATTAATATACGTTTTGTTCCAAATTTGGTTTGAACGCACAGATATACAATTTACATAAGTCAGATTTTACATTGCTCCACAGCGCCCCCTTGAACTTTTGAATGGGACCAAAAAAATTACTTTGTCGTAAACATTGGAAAAATTTGGCATGAAGATGTGCTGTTGAAATAATGAACAAAAAAGTCAATGAGAACATACCTCTATTTGTAACTATGTTACCGTGGTAACGTGGAAATGGTCAGAAAGTGCCATTGAAATGAATGGGTTACAGAATACTGGACTTTGTTGTCGACTAAATAGATGCTCTGCACTAATCCAACTATGACCCAAAATTCAAGGTTGGTGAAAAAATTGTCTGGTATTTTCAATGTGAAAAAAAATTAATCTGGCAAAATGACTCAGTAGCGCCACCTCAAAGTCAAAATACATTACGGCAATGACAGGACCTTTTCATCTAGAAAATGAAATTTAGTAGACAACATAGAACAGTGTCAAGACAAGTAAAAAATTATATATTATGACCCCACCTAAACCCGACAGGGAGTCGGCCATTGTGGACGGAACCCCATTTTTTTACATTTAACTCTTTCACGTTTGGATTTTTTACGCAATGGATTTTCATTCAACAAACTTGCAAATTGGTCAAAAAAAAGGTGTCTAGACCCATGTGGGATTTTAAAGGCGACTCACTTGGATTTTTCTAAGTCATAAAATGTGGGTGTGGCAACCATGCGAAGAAAAATGGCGTTTTTGCAAGTATTAATTGTATGTAACTCAAACATGCAGCGTCTTGTTAAACGGCATTAATATACCTTTTGGTCAACAATGTTTATCTGAATGTAATGATATACAGTTTACATAGATGAGACAATCATTGCTCCACAGCGCCCCCTGGAAAATTTGAATGGGACCCAAAAAAAAATTTTACTTTGTCAAAAAACTTTTGAAATTGGCATGGACATCCCTATCCCATACTGAACAAAAAAGCCAATGAGAACATACCTCTATTTGCAAGTGGTGTTGCCATGGCAACGACCGACATTTCTCATTGAAATACATGGGTTTTGGTTAAACTGGGATAAAAAAATGTACTTTGGCATTGACATTGAAATTTGGTACACATATTCCACTCATCACACTGAACAAAAAAAGCCAATGAAGACATACCTCTATTTCGAACCGTGCAGGTTTGTGAAAATGTCATAAATGCTCTCATTGGAATGAATGGAGTAGTATTACTCAGTTGCTGTTTTTGGAGGAGGGGCGATGTAAGCGGGAACGAGAGGGCGCGCGAACTCCGCGGTGGCGGTGGAGCGAAACTCCGCGGTGGCAGCGAACTCCGCGCTGGTGGCAAACTCCGCGGTGGCGTGAACCCCGCGGGTCGCAAGGGTGGCGAGGGCTTTTATCACTGCTTGCAGTTTTAATTATATTATTTTATATTATTTTGGTTGCCAACTTGACGCCATTTTGACCCCCTAAACGTAAAAAAAAAAGTCCATTTTATTGGACCAAAATTCAAGGTGGTGAAAAATTAATTATTTTTATGGCAAAAAAAATTAATGTTTCAAAATGATCAACAGCGCCACCCAAAAATCAAAAAACTTACGGCAATGACAGGCCTTTTTCATCGTAGACAAATGAAATTTGGTAGAATCATAGAACATGTCAAGACAAGTAAAAAAATTATAGTAGACCACCACCCTAACCCTACAGGAAGTCGGCCATATTGTGGGCGGAACCCCCATTTTTTTGAAATTTTAAACACTCTCACGTTTGGATTTTTTACGCTGTGGATTTTTATTCAGGAAACTTGGAAATTGGTTGAAAATTGAACTAGACTCATGTGGGATTCCAGTCTCCTACCTTGGATTTTCTACGTCATAAATTGTGGGTGTGGGCAGCCTGCCAAAAAAAAGCTCTTTTTTTAAAGTATTAAATCGTACGTAACTCAAACATGCAGTGTCCTATTTCCCGGCATTAATATACATTTTGTTCAAAATCTGCTGATCTGAGTGCATACATAACAATTTACATAGGTAGGACATTACATTGCTCCACAGCGCCCCCTTGAACTTTTGAATGGGACCAAAAAAAACTTACTTTGTCATAAAAAACATTTGAAATTTGGACAGGGACATGTGGCTTGACATACTGAACAAAAAAGCCAATGAGAAAAAGATACCTCTATTGTGTACTATGTTACGGTGGTAAACAGTGGAAATGGTCAGAAATGGTCTCATTGAAATGAATGGGGTTCAGAGTACTGGACTTTGTTGTCGACTAAATAGATGCTCTGCACTAATCCAACTATGACCCAAAATTCAAGATTGGTGAAAAAATGTGTAATTTTGATGTGCAAAAAAATGTATTAGTTTAATGTGTCAAAATGACTCAGTAGCGCCAAAATGCGCCTCGCAAAGTTCAAAATTCAAAATACATTACGGCAATGAGAGACCTTTTTTCATCGTAGAGCAAATGAAAAGTTGGTAGAAGAAACCATAGAACATGTCAACATGTCAAGTAAAAAATTATTATTACCCCCCAGCCTAAACCCTACAGGAAGTCGGCCCAATTGTGGGCGGCCTGAACCCCATTTTTTCATTTTTTAAAGCTCTCACGTTTGGATTTTTTACGTCATGGATTTCATTCAACAAACTTGCAAATGGGCAAAATGAACTAGACCCATGTGGGCTTAAAAGACGAGTCCACTTGGATTTTTCTAAGTCATAATGTGGGTGTGGCCAGCCTGCCAAGGAAAAAAGCCATTTTTTTGAAGTACTAAATCTGTACATAACTCAAAATGCAGTGTTATATTTCCCGGCATTAATATACGATTTGTTCAAAATCTTGTTCTGAATGCATGGACATACAATAAAAATTTTTTAAACATTATATTGCTCCACAGAGCCCCCTGAAAATTTGAAATGGGACCAAAAAAATTTTACTTTTTCAAAATGGTACATTTGAAATTTGGCTGCATGGTGTAACTTTGAATCCCTATCCCCATACCTGAACAAAAAAGCCAATGAGAATATACCTCATTTGCAACTATGTTACCGTGGTAAACGTCATAAATGTCTCATTGAAATGAATGTGGTTCAGAGTAGGATTTGTTGTCGACTAAATAAGATGCTCTGCACTAATCCAACTAATGACCCAAATGTCAAGGTTGTGAAAAAAAATGTGTGTTTTGATGTGGAAAAAAATATTATGTTTCAAAATGACGAGCTCAATAGCGCCACCTCAAAGTTCAAAATACATTACGGCAAGGAACAGACCTTTTTCATCGTAGACAAATGAAATTGGGTAGATACACCACCTAGAACATGTCAAGACAAGTAAAAATTTATATTATGACCCACATCCTAAACCCTACAGGAAGTCGGCCATTGTGGGCGGAACCCCATTTTTTTGAAAATTTAGTAACTGTCACGTTTGGATTTTTTACGCCATGGATTTCATTCAAACAAACTTGAAAACTTATACAAAATGAACTAGACCCATGTGGGATTAAGACGACTCCACTTGATTTTTTCTAGTCATAAAAATGTCGGTGTGGGCCAACATGCGAATGAAAAAACTGCGTTTTTCTCAGTATTAAACTGCACCTAAATTCAAACATGCAGTGTCCTGTTGACCGGCATTAATACTACATTTTGGTACAGTGTTCATCTGAATCTAATGATATAACGTGTACATAACTGAGACATTACATTGACTCCCACGCCGCCCCCTTGAAATTTTGAATGGGACCCAAAAACTTTTACTTTTTCAAAACAAAATTTGAAATTTGGCATGGAAATCCATATCCCCATCCTGAACACAAAAAGCTAACAATAAATACCTCTATTTGTAAGTGTGGTTGAGGTGGCAACGATCGACATTTCTCAAGTGAAATACATGGGGTTTTGGTTAACTGGGTAGTGAAAAAAAAAAATTACCTTTGTCTAGACCATCGAAATGTGGTAACATTATTCCACTCCATCATAATGATGACAAAAAGCCAATGAAGGCATACCTCTATTTCCCAACACGTGCAGGTGTGAAAATGTCATAAATGTTCTCATTGGAATGAATGGACGTAGTATTACTCAGTCGCTGTTTTTGGTGGGAGGCGGCGATGTAAGGCTCCGGAAACAAGAAGCGCGAACTCCGCGGTTCGCGTGAACCCGCGGTCGCAAGGGTGGCGAGGGGCTTTATCACTGCTTGCAGTTTTAATATTTCTTATTATTATTTTTCTCGCGACAATGGACTCAATTTTTGACCCCTTGAACGATAACGAAAACTCAATTTAATTGGACCCAAAATTGCAAGTCTGGTGAAAAATAATTATTTGATGGGCAAAAAAATACGTTTTAAAATGACTCAATAGCGCCTACCTCAAAAATCAAAAACACATTTATGGCAATGACAGACCTTTTTTCATCGTAGACAAATTAAATTTGGTACAACCATAGAAACATGTCAAGACAAGTAAAAAAATTATATTATGACCCCACCCTAAACCCCTACAGGAAAGTCGGCCATTGTGGACACGAACCCATTTTTTTTGGAAATTTTAACTCTCACGTTTGGATTTTTACGCTGTGGATTTTCATTCAAGAAAACTTCCAAATTGGGCAAAAGGAACTAGACCCATGTGGGATTACAGTCTCCTACCTTGGATTTTTCTAAGTCAAAATTGTGGGTGTGGCCAGCCTACCAAAAAAAAAGCTCTTTTTGAAAGTAATACATCGAACGTAACTTAAACAGGCAGTGTCCTATTTCCGGGGCATTAATATACATTTGTACAAAAATCTGATCTGAGTGCATAGATATAAAATTTATAGAGGTTAGACATACATTGCTCCACAGCGCCCCTTGGAACTTTTGAATGGGACCACAAAAAAATTTACTTTTATTTATAAACATTGAAATTTGACAGGGACATGTGGCTTGAAACATACTGACCAAAAAAGCCAATGAGAACATACCTATTTTGTAACTATGTTACCGTGGTAACCGTGGAAATTGGTCGAAATGTGTCATGAAATGAATGGGGTTCAGAGTACGGGACTTTGTTGTCAAACTAAATAGATGCTCTGCACTAATCCAAACTATGACCCAAAATTCAAGGTTGGTGAAAAAATGTGTATTTCATGTGCAAAAAAAATTAAAGCTTCAAAATGAACTCGGTAGCGCCACCCTCAAAGTCAAAATACATTACGTCAATGACAGAACTTTTCATCGTAGACAAATGAAATTTGTACAAGGCATAGAACATGTACAAGGACAAGTAAAAAAAATTTATTATGACCCAACACTAAACCCTACAGGAGTCGGCATTGTGGGCGGAACCCCACATTTTTTGACATTTTAACTCTCACGTTGGAATTTTTACG
>JAIEZT010001053.1:0-23850 GCA_019594935.1 Periophthalmus modestus | reverse complement strand
AGAATCATATGGCCGTGAGGCCTTAAAGACATGCATTCATGCGGAAGTAAGGCATCGCAGGCTACTCCAGGAGATGTCCCTATAAAACAGCACAGAACATGGAATGTCCGGAATCCTCTGCGCAAAATGTGTGTCTACTCGACTTATAGACAACTACTCCTAGAAAACAGCCAAAAAGCACGGCAAACGGGCAGAAACAGAGGACAGTTGTCCAGGTATGAAACAAGAAGAGAAGCACTCATCCTGTGTCCAACCATGCCTCAGATGCTTCCGAGTGTAGAACAAAAAAACAGTAACTGTAAGAAAAGGCAGATGCTAGCCACCGCGGAGATTGAAGACACACCTGGACACACTTCTTTGGTGTAACACATGGGAAGTCAACAGAAATCGTAAAGATATTAGGAAGACGAACTGAAGGGTCACATCATCGTTTAAAACAAATTATCAGGCAAGTGATAAAGACAGGAAGGTTCAGCCATCATAACGCTGAGGACGGAGGCCAGGTCTGTGTCACAGCGATGACCGAGCCTTTGGTGGGCAGAGGAACTGTAAATATGCTACTATAATCACTATAATTTTTTCCTTCTGTGTCACCTCGTAGGTGATTAGAAAATTTATAAAAAGCCTATCATGGTTAGTACAGTACAGTATAGCATTTGGCTTCTTCTTTAAGTCCTGTTGGCTTCATTTTCAATCTACCAAAAGGCTGAACTTGGGAGTGTTTTTAAACCAAGAAATAGAATTGTGAGGAAAAATGTTACTCCTGCCTTCTTTTGGCGGGGGGGTTTTTTTTCTGGGAGAAAAGTGTAAAGTGTGTGTTTGAGGGGTTTACGCCTAAAACATTAACATAATTGTAAAGTTTCTTCAAGGCTTCTGTTTATGCGCGTTATTTTCGGAAATAACCCCGCGAAAACAGGAGGGAACATTGTACTTCAAAAGGACACCAAAAAAAACAGAATTAGTTTGCAATGCACACAGGGACAAAGACCTTACTGTTGTCAGAACACAGAAATGTCTCCGAAAAAATTACTGTTGGCCATATGCGCATCATATGTTGAAAGGAAAAAAGGGGGGAGCTTGCAAGCCTGAGAAGACACCCAACATGTGAAATACGGGGGTGGTTGAGCATCTATGCTGTGGGTTTGTTGTGTATGAGGGGGGATGGCACACTCACAAAACAGATGGCAATAATGAGGAAAGAACTTATGTGGCAATCATCAACATCTAAAACAATTTACTAGAAGTTAAAGATTTGAGGCGGAATGGGTCTTCAAGAGAACAATGACCAGAGCATACTCCCAATGGTTAGAAAGTGGCTTAAGGAAACAAAATTGGAATGGCCTTCCAAGCCCTACTGAAAAATCTGGGCAGACCTGAAAAGGCATGTGCGAGCAAGGCGATTGGCAGAATTTTGGCCAGTTTACACCAGCTCTGTGGAGGCATTGAGAAGCTGTGGAAGGCATCAAAACGTTTGGCCCCAGTCATGACGCTAAAGGCAATGGTACCAAAGCTACAGAAATTATTGTAAACTATGACTTGAAAGCAAGTACTTAAAAATTCAAAATAAAAAAATGACTAAAAAAGGAAAACTTTAGTATGTGTCTGTTCAGGACAGTGAGAAAAAAAAAAGGTGAATGGGTACGTGTTGTCATTAGATCTCAACTGCACATCGTTAAGATGAATATCATATCTGAAGCACTGCTCAGAGAGGTATGAAATATAACTGAAATAGCATAATTTGAGAAAAAATCCACATCGGTCCAAATTAAGCAAATATGTATTAGAGAGAGCACAGTAAGATACATGCACCTGTATACTATGAATCCCGAATGCTTACAAAATATGGTTGCAACGGCAAACCCCACTATTGCCACTTATTAGCATCACTACCTGCACCTCCACTTAATGTGTAATCACCCTTCTGAACACATACAGTGGTGCTTGAACTTTTCAATAAATATTAGTTTGGCTCGCAACTAGCAGTTTAATTTTGGCCTCTGTGATTGTCGAGGTCGACACACTACACCCGACACCACTAGTTGGATATATTTTACCTCCTGATGCCCGTATTTGATGATTCGTGTGTTTTTGTTTTTTTTTTGTTGATGTGTGTTGTTGTATGGCACTTATCACCGAAGTATAGGTCCTAGTCTGTTAGCTTGCTCACGGACACTGGCCATAAACTCTTTGATTCTGCTTCTAACAGACCCAGTTTGAACTCGAAACAGGAATAAGTATTACCAGGTATTAGGGCAGGGCCAGTGATGCCCCGGGCTGGTCCAGCCACCAGTCAAAGAGCTCTCTGGTAGGGCCGCCCGTTCGATTCTCTATGCGATGAGCATCGGATCAGAACTAGGCCCTGATCCCCCCATCCAGACACAGCAGCCGCTCCAGCCGACGGACCCAGCACATGGGGTGGCCAAACAAAGTGTTATTAGATCCAATAACAGAAAAAGGTTACGTATTTTCCAGACTATATGTCACACTTTTTTCATAGTTGGTCCGGGGTGCGACTTTAATCAGATAAGACTTATATGGAAATTATTCAATTATATAATTCACATTTCATTATTCTCCCAGACAATGGCGAAGGGCACTCTAGGATGTTGTACCAGTATGACCACCAGTGTGGAAACTGGCATTTAATCTACTTCCGAGCAGACGAGAGTCATTCCAGAAGTCACACGAGGAGAAAGATTCAATGGAATGAGTGATTGGCGTGAGATCGAGGGTACACCTGTTAGGCTGTTTTTTAGCTTTAGTTAATGATTAACTGTTAATTTCTTCGCTAACATAACCGGCCACTTATTTAAAGTTCATTGCCTATGTATATAAGTGACGAAATATGGGTTATGTATGTTATGTATAGTATGTGTTATGTGGTGTCATAGTTACGTTCACTTGTTTGACCGATAGTGGCGCTGGTATCTGGAAACTGTAAGAACAGAATTACTTTTACTTAAATTATACTGGATTTGTCTTTTTAAACATTCATATTAATTTCCGCTTTAGTTAGAAGCACCATAACGGTGATTTCTTCATTTGGAACCAATTGTAAATGTTTGTTGTTAATGAAGTATAGTGTAAGGTCTGAACAAACTACTCCTGTTTTCTGTTCAGCCTTCGCTAATGCGAAGAGTTTATGCGACAAAGCACTAGTTAAGACGAAACACTGAAAAGTACATCTAAAGTTTTGTTCATGGTTTGTTATAGAGGCCAAAAGGGTATGTATTGTCCATGATGTTATATTGCAGTTTGTGTGTATATGTAATATGAGCCAGAGCTCAATGTTTATACTCTACATTTAGGCCCAGGGAATGGTGCAATACTCCCTCTATATTTTGGTCTCAGGGATGTGCAAACTATTGCGTGAAGTTTTAGGGGAAGACAGTTGCCATATCATCAGACGTGGGTGGGTGTGTGGGTGTTTTTAAAGGTGGCATTGAGTCCCTGTCCCAAGACAAATTTATCCATAGGGCGGAAATAAAGGCTCATCTATCTAATCTATATTCAGTGTTAGCCGTTTCTCCGCGCGAACTGTGAGGAAGAAGTAAGACACAGTAAACAATGCATGAAAAAAAACTCATGTCTCCGTGTTGTGTAGATACACCCGCATAGTAAGGTGTGTGATATCTGATTAACGTTACTATCTTGCGTAAACTACCAGCACGTTATCAGTTCATTGTCTCTGTGTTACGATAAGCAGGATGTCTGCTAGTCAGCCTGTTGTTCTCTATCTGTTTTATTGCAGTATATCACATCTGCTTAAACTAAAGTCTGTTATTGGTCTCGGATTGTAAAAAATTACCAAAAAAAGGGGACTTATACTGTCCAGCACGAGTCGGGGCAAATGGCCGGTGTGACGGTGTATAGGTCCTGAAACTACGGTATGTGGAAAAAAAAACTGTGCAAGCTGCTGATGAAAAGAAGATTTTCGTCACCGAAAGTTGGGAATATTACCAGATGTGCCAAATAAACATGAGTCTTAACTTAAATAACTATAGTCTGAATAGTTTGATTTAGTGAAGATGATCTAATATAATAATAAACAGTACGAGCAACAGGGTAGACATTTGACGGATTCATGGTTTAATTCTGGAGTGATTTAAATTTTGACCATGAACACCAATTAAACATGACCCTACTCGAGAGCAGGTCAGCTTGGTTTTCACCAAACAAACCATGCGTTCTCTGAATGGTTATCCACGGTCAATATGTCCATTAAAATGGGAAGTAGGATTGTCGCTACTCTGGTTTTCTTAAAAAGGACTCACACTCCATACTGCGTTCACGTATCATTGTCATGTGTCATTATTTTTCAAGTTCAGATCCTTCAACATAGTGAAAATTGCTCAGCTTCAATCACTACAATACTCAAACAGATATAGACTCTAATAAATATTTACCATCTTCACTATTACATCACCAGGAAGTAAGTCAAGTAGTGTATTCATCAAAGTTTGGAGCCTTGTCTTGGCACTTGTCTGTAATTTTTTAAATTCACTTTCTTCTCTTATCGCGGTAGCATGTGCTCTCTGTGTAACTTACAGGGCAATAAAAAGCGCACATGACTTTGCAAAAGGTCAGGGCGCTGTATTGCCGATGTACAAATAAAAGACATAAAAGTACTGATAGTAGGTTGTACGTACTCTGCTTAATTTTAACAAAATATTAGAACAATACATTTTCTGACTTAACTTCTCTGTTACCATGGAACAAACCGAATGACATATTACCATAAGCTACAGAGTAGCGTGTTTTTAGGCCCAATGTCCTTGTCATGTGTGGGTGTGTTCTGGATTGGGCAGGTTTCTTCCTCTGCTTTCCTCAGAGGCTGCCCTTACATTCTTTTGTGGATTGTGGCTGACTGAGTTCCTCGCAGTTGTGACTCCCAGACGGTCTAGTGCAGAAACCCTGAAACCCAGTCGACAGACATATCTCATGCACAGAAGTGTTTCCGGCCCACACAAAGCCAATACTATTCAAAAGCATGGTGGTATGGATTTAATTTTGTAAGTGAATCAAAATCCAGATATCTAATTCGATTCTTGAAATAAAGTTAGTATGACCAAGCGGAGCACATGCTGTCAAATCAAAGCCTGCGGGCAAAGTGGCCCTCCACAGCATTTATTGTGCCTCGACAGGGTAAATCAAAAAGGAATGATGGTCTAAAATGTCATTACCAGGAGAATACACAGTTACAGAGGACAAATGTATACACCAGGCAAAATGCAAATTGTAACTTGACGTAATAAATACGAAAACAGTTAAGTCAAGTAAAAAAAGTAGTTAGTTTTATTTTCTAGTCTGGCCCTTTGAGAGCAGTCATTTGTGGATGTGGCCCTCGGGGGAAATGTGTTTGAATCCAGTTTCGCAAACAACGACTGCACCTCGTCCTGAATAGTCCTAAAACAGTCAAGTCCAAATCACAAATCAAACCAAGTCAAATCCACGGTTAACTATGGAAGAAATACTGTAGGTGAACAACTAAAGTATAATGGACCTGTAACATGTGATTTCCTGTTAAGATTATCACCCATGTCCCTGTTGGGACTATGGGTACATAGGCTTATGGCTAAGTCTTGGGCAGAATGTTTAATGATAGGGCCTAGGAGCGATCACTAGCTATCAGCGCAGCATGGAGGGCACATATTAAAAAACTTCCGGCATGTTTGATGAGCGGAAAAAAAGATTTAATCGGTAGAAGCAGGATTTCGTTGATACCACTAATGGTATTGCAAACGTGAGATCATCGCAGATTTTCAGGGATCGGCCAAAGTGATCAAATAAATGTCCAATACACAAGACTTGCAGATGGAAACACTGCCGCTGTTGATGCGGTGGCAAAGGTTACGCTAACCACGCAGAGTCAGGTGTAAATCAGGCGTGGTCTGCAGGACACTTAGACACCAAAAGCTTTTTGGGATATAGTTTATTAGATTAAACACACATCGGGAAAGACTGAACAAAAATGCCTCCTAAAAGCAAACTGTCTGCTGTGATTACAAGCTGCAGTATAAAATAGTGCAGCCCACAACGGTAAATCGAGCAGCAGCAGAAAGAAAGACCCGTGTAGGGACGAGAAATTGTGAAGGTAGGCGATAAAAGCCGGACTTAATTATTTCATGACGAAAACAAAAACTGTAATGCGGGCTTAAAGGCTAAAGTGGCCCCAGCTGAGGGGAACAAACTCCACAAACTGGTGCTTCAAAAACATGCTGCAGGGGAGAGGCATATCACCGGTCTGCCAGCTACGTATCAAGCAAGGGATATTGTCAAGCCATAGTAAGATGATTAATACGTGTACCTTAATAGCTATTGATAACGGTTAATAAATGTAATATATTACATACACATAAAGGGCGCGTGTATTCAGTTGTGTCTTGCTAAATGTAATGTCTTATTTATTTGTACATTTGCATGGTATACAAATATATGAAGAAGATGAATGCACGCACACTTGTACCTATGCCATGGAGGCTGCTGTGAGGAGGGGATGGGCTGGATGTGAGGGGGTGGGGTATGGCAGGGGTGCAGCGCGGCACTCCAACAATACACCAGAGGTCCGCAGATCTGTCTGTGGCACCTGACCATGCACAAGCAGCAGAGCGAGGGCATAGCACAGACTCATTAGCAAACTCTTCACATTGCATCAGAGAACCCCTTCTCCAGTAGGGGCTGGAATGTTAATCACATGCAATGATAAGCTATTACTATCTTATTGCACTGGAACAAGCTAAAATCATTAACCTTGAATTTCAGGTATGCAAATGGTTGAGGTTAATAAGCCATTCAAATGCGAGGATCATTATATTATTTCCGTGGAAATTTAGTTACATACGGAATTTTCATAAATGGACCTAATTATTATTACATTTTCATGAAGATAATTTAGTCAGCATGCTTAAACGTTTTTGACTTTCCAAAGCTTTTATATTTTACAAGTTGTTTACTTTAACCAAACAGTAGAAAAAAAAAAGTTAGCATTAAATAACTAAAGGCATGTACCCAAAGTTGCCATGTATTGAGAAACTTTTGTCGTATAGTACAAATATGGTCAAAACTACACTCTACTGGTACGGGGTGCATCTTATTATAAAGGGCTTACTGCTCGTTAATAAAGAAGACTGGCTCGTTAGCATGCTGTTGTCCTGAGAATCTTGAAAATGCTTATAAAATCATCAGCAGGAAAAAAACAAAATAAAGGGTTAAGATGTCAGAAGCATCGGGCCCGCCGCGAACCGGCTAACTTGAACATGTTTTTAAAATGAAGTAGTTTAAAAATCATGACCAGAACCTTTATCATTGGGTTGATTTAAAGTGTTGTCCTTTTTATGATAGCTTCCAGTTAATCAACTTCTTCGAAACTAAGACAGACGCAGTGGTACAATCAGCCAGCCTGGGGTTTTGACATCTCTCTGGATTTATCTTGAAATGCTCAGTCTTCGATTCTCAACATAAGAATGCTTTCTGTGGGAGTATGCGTCTCTCTGTGCCTCAGCTTCCCCATCAAACTAGAACATGCAGAGTAATCCACCAGATAGGTACGCACAGTAATCTGGAGATATAAGATCATACATCAAAACCAATGCCCACCCTATGTGAGGGTCGGGCACCGAGGTTCGTTCCATGCAGTCAAGCGATGCACCGGTTCTGAGCTCTCACCTTTGCTGGAGCGTGCACCACGGAGCCCAGGTTGTCTCTCTCCAGGTCCATTGTGGATCTCCACGTCATTTGGTAGAGACCAAACACAGAGAGCTTTGATCACTGTAGATATGGTCCATCTGCTCCAAGCACAAAGTTAGTTCTACGAAAGGGGTTTGTGGACACCTCAAACTCCACCAAATGGCAGCGGGTAGATTTATGGCTGAACTGCGTGGAAAAATACTATTTTGCAATTTCTTTCTGCCAACATTGAACTGACTTTCTGCTTTTTTGCAGAATTATCTAATTACAAGGTGGCATATTTTAACATGCCTAGCATTGACTTTGCGAGGTACGAAAAAATGATCAGCTAATCTAATACAAGAATCTGATGCATTTCAGAATCTGCTTGGAGAGATTTTAGACCTTACAGTGTTAAAGGTTTTTCGAGAGGAAACGTGTTGCAGTCCTTGGACTTGATAAATTGTGAACATTGTAGCTGCAAGCTGAGGATTTCTTTTTTTTGCAATAGTATATTCCCAGCCCTACTAAGTTCGCATCACTGATTTATTGTTCTTCTTCCCACTAGAACTCCAAATACTAGAGAGCGATAACAATGGGCAGCACGTAGAGGATTGTCAAAACTATTGAAAATCAGATAGTAATTGATAAGGTATAAGTGCAACTGAAATACTCATTTGTGCAGGTATCAATACTAAAAAAAAGCTCATTCATCAGGACAGAAGTCGCCTTTCCTCACATAGCTTTAGAATGACTGACGTATATCAGACACAGAAGTAGAAACACTACCTGACAGGTATACACCATAGGGCCCAGTAGGAACCTACTGACCAAAGGAGGGATACACAGAGATAAGGGCCACATGGGAGTATAAAAGAAAGTATACATTTAATGCTGGGAAACTCGGCATTCTAGGTCTAACGAAAGAGTTTTTAGATCATCATGGTTATCCAGGATCGATTGAATATAGGGGCTATCTTAGAATCGAGTTGAGTTGAAATTTTAGTATCGTGACCACACCGAGATATGCCTCTGTGATAGAAGAAGAACTGAGCAACGGAAATCGAAAACCATCAAATTCTGCGTACATCACTGCGTCGATCTAGCATATTAAACATAGCTATGCTTTGGATTAATTTCGGCCATGTCTGGGAAAAGTAGATCAGCCAATCTATAATCTGTGGAAAACATCTCAAAGGTTTGGGAATATTTGCAGCTTGGTAGGGGATAAAGCATTTCACAACAGCGTAAATGGTCGTACAAAAAAAAAAAAAAAATTCTACAGGCGCTGCGAAAGCGTAGCATTTCGACATTAAAGATGTAATTTTATGAGTGAAAAAGTCATTGGACTAGGAGGCATAAATTGTAAAAATACACGAATAAAAGTCGTCATTTTATGCGAATTACGTCGTGATTATGAGATAAGACTCCTGTGCGGAATGAGTCGATAGTGCGATATCCCCCGGCTTACTTGGTACACCCAATAGAGCTATCCAGAGAGATTTGTGTTTCTCAAGAAACTGTTCATAAATTTACTGACAATCTGGATCAAAATGGGGGTAGAGTCGAAGAGCGGAGTCTCGGCAAAGGACATTCCGGGTAAGGCCCAACGGCACTGTGGCATTGGGAGTAATGATAAACTGCAAACCGTTGTGCGCATTGCATAAATGGCTGTATTGAGTTCAGTAGCTACATTATGTGGATGGAGGCATATGTACCAACAGCATCCGACAGTAAATGGGATTACGTATACACAGTGACTTGCGTAAGAGGGTGTCCGCAAAGGACTCCGGGCGGACCAGGTACAGAAATTCACATGACACGAACTTCAATCAGTTGAGTGAGCAGAAACCCATCACGATGAGTGCTAGAGATCAAAGCTTTCATCCATACGTAGAGCAGCATCGACAATCAACAAATAGGTGGGTGCGGAGTCCTGCGAAACAATGCATTCAATGGAATCTTTCAAAAACTCTAAAGGAACATTGGACATTCATACCCTGGCAGTCAACACTTTCAGAAGTGCCGTGCCACAAAATGTAGCAATATTCTCAACCCTATGTCCTCTGAGAACAAACTCAACACATTTGCTAGTGTCGTCAAAGTACTTAGGAGGAGATAGTGTGGTGAGGGGGCTAAAAGACACCAGTATTCTATATGTGGTAAACACAGGGTAAAGTATATCCGAGCAAAACTACATCCAAACTCTTCCATAAAGAATAATGCACAGGCTACACCATCACGCAGCACAGGAGCTAGATTCTCATACAATTAACTTTATTTTCACAAATTCGGAGTTTAGCTGTAAAATACGTCTTAATGTCAAAATGCACGACTTTATTCCTAGCACCTGTAAATTTCTTGTTTTTTTTAAATGACCTTATACGAGTCGGTACATTCAATTACATTTTGCTGAAAAAATTGTCAGATTGTCATTTACCCATCCCTCTTTGTGCTCAGCAAGGCATGAGAGACTGGTGGGTCGTCCTTTCATGTCTAAGTGCGGGCTGTGTCTCCATTATGGCCCTCAGGTTTGGGGTGGCCCCGTGGTAAGCAGGACCATGGAAGCCCCCGCCCCGCGAAGCGCCCTCTCTTGGCAGAATGTGCGTGGGGCTCTCTCCAGTTTTACTGAGGTAGTTCAAAGCGCTGCCATTCTCCAGCAGAGCAGACTGCACATCTACACGAGAGGCACAGTTATATAGTCAGCTGGCTGTTCCATACTTTAAAACCAAACAGTGTAACACACAGTTTGGTCAACAAAATACGACCGTATTTTCCGACCTAGAGCGCACCTGATAAAAGCAGCATGCTTTAATTTTAGAAAGAAAGAAAATTGTACACAGCCGCACCGGATTTTATCGGCAGGTATCCCACGTGGTAATATGACAAATTTGCTCAAAAACGTTCATTTGCTGATGGGACCACTAGTGTATTTTTACAGTCTTTTTTTTTTTTTTTACTCTGTATGCAGGCACGTGTTTTTGCCGTCCTGACTGCTAAAGGGGTTCCGGTGTCACAACTGTTACAGGGACAGAATACGGCCGTTTCCAAATTTGCCAAATGCATCGTTCACCCTGCCCGCCTTAAATGTGCCGTGCGAACGGATGCATTTTAAGGGCACATTGGTGATTTTTGGGAATTGGACCTGGCCTAAGTAACCAAATACCAAAATCGATTCAATGCTGAGCATGACTAAGAAAACACGTCAAGACGCGATGGATCCCTTTGGATTGAGGAAAAAAACGCCTCTGCCACGCGCGTTTGTGGATGCTTGGCCGCGCATCCCAGAGCGTACGTTAACGGTCTGGAGATGGCTTGGATTTAGTTTCCGTGTCTGGAACGCTGCATAAAACTCATGCAGCGTGAGTGGAATCAGCTTGCGGGTCTATGCGCTGAAAATGCACACAGAACGCAGCGCGGCCAGACGCACGTCACAAGAGATTTACACGTGAACAAATACGAGGAGGAAAATAACTAAGGACGACAGCAGAATAAGTTTTCCCACGACAAAAAGGGCTGTAATCATGCTGTGGAGTTCTGCTTTAAGTTTTGTGGATCAGTGAACTCTCTGCAGGCAAAAGAACATTACGAGAATTAACAGCGGGAGCAGCAACATGACGAGAGGCGGAGGGGGACTAGAGGAACTGAGAAATAACACCTGCAGGCCGCCAAAACATATCGAATAATTGTAAAAAAAAAAATAAATAAAAACTTCTAGGGTGATTTACCGCGGAACGTAAGTAAATGAGGGACCAGGGACACTGTATATCTTACGGGAAAAAAAATGCATGAAGGACGAAGCTCAACCTAGCGAGCAGCGTGTTCAAGTGTAGAAAAAAAGTTAGGGCTGGTAGCTCTAGAAAAGTACCGGTATAGCTGTACTTGTAAACCCTGTATTAAACTGCAACATTTGTGTACCGCTACTATCAAGTAATATGTAGATAATTTTAGTCATAGAAAGATAACAATAAGCTAGTACAGCCTCTGGTTGCTTGAGACCAGTGCAAGGGGTGCCGCCATTAAATGGGATCCTATGCTGCAGCTTGTCAGTCTGCTTTCAGGCTCTCAACCAAACACATACCATACACAGACACACAAGATATTTATGTCTTTTAAAACAGCCAAATGCTACTAAAATAGCATGTTACACAGTTTATATTTTGCAAAACAAAAAAAGAGTTGCTTTAGCGTTTAGTCCCACTTTAGAAACCATGAATGCACAGGTAGTGGGCTGAGGATGCTGAAACATACTCTTCTCGCTGTAATTCATGGCGGTGTGGATGGGAATGCAGGTGTAGCCGTGACTTTCCGGAGACATCAACGTGGCTCCCCTCTAGAGGCCCATGACAGCCTGGATCTGCCCAGGCGACAGGCACAGGAGTGGAGACTCTCCATAGAATTGAGCTACATCACCCCGGGCAGCTAGCTGAGAGCACGAGCACCTGAAGAGGAGGAACAATCGCATATCTTATAGTCCCGCTCAGAAACATGGACTTCAGTCTTAAAGGTTTTGTTTTAAATGAGACAAAAAGTGCAGGACACAGACACGAGGAAATATTGGATGAGAGTTTAAAATCTCACGTGCCCAAGATGCCAGGGATAGGCCGTGGGAAATTGTCAACAGTGAACAGTGTTCTTCTAGTTTATGACTGTAAAACTGTCTTCATTATTGATAAATGTGGCGTTGTCGATGGCGTAGATAAATGATTTTTAATGACAAGAAGGCTGGTGGTCAAAATACACAAGAAGTTAGAGTTACTACGACCATCCCAGCCAGCCTGAAACAGACAAATATGAAGACTACCCTATGCTTTTTTCTTTTAAGAATCCCTTCAAAATGGTTATCGTGTCATTTTGAGGAGTATGTGGATGGATAAATAAATGAGAAGTTGACAGTTTAAACTGTACAATTTTATGACAGGGGAGAATAAAGTGGTCGTTTAAACTATTTTTGCCTCATTTACCAAGTTTGTAATGCGCCTTTAAGTGTCCTGCACTAACCTGCGCCTGAGGCTCTGTTATTGCTGTTGCCATGGTGACGTTTGTGGTTACAATCTGAAAGAGCAGCTCAGAGCGCAATGACACACTGAAATGGGGAGGCAACTTGGGCTAAATCAGGCCAAAAGATCCGGCGGGTCTTAGCGTTACATGTGGGGTAGAGCAGCCAAAAAAATTTCTAATTCTCTCAAGCGCAGAACTGTACTAAAAAGTAAAAGATTTTGGCAAGCTACTCTCAAGCAAGAGCCCTTGCACACCCGGGACACATAAAATCTGGATATTTATGGACGTTAATGTAATGAAACAAAAAATGGGGAAAGAGGGGAAGAAGAGAAACAAATTTTTACTCAAGTAAGGTACGTTGTAAGGGTTAAGTAAAGTATGGCATAAACGTACTCTGCAAGCAAGTCAGTGTGGAGAGTGAGTTGGTGGGTAGGTTTACAGTAATTTTAAACTTACAGTTTTTAGTTCAAGTTCCAACGCACTAGAGCGTGGTGGTGTATGGTATGGGTAGTACAGAGGACAGCTGGTGAGTCCAGTTTGCTGAAATGCATGGCGGTGTCTCCGCTAGGGTCTTGATGTCTGTGCGGGCCGGCTCTCCTCCAGGCAGCTTCGCACACAGCCCACATACTCCCGCTCACAAGGTCAGGTGCATGAGGGGTGCGGCCCCAAGTGTATGCGGAGTTTACTATCACGCAACACAACACAGCAAATGTACCACATGCAAAATGTCAGAGCATGGAACTCAGCACAGCAAGTTGCAATGGCAATGCACGGAAACAAAAATGAGTATTAGTGGAGACAAACAAAATTGTTAGCTCAAATTCTAGCACAGATGAGGGCCTGGCAATATAGAGTGTGCGGGAGAGAAGAAACATCGGTTTCGTCAAAATCTAGCCCAATTCATGTGGGCATGGTATATCTTATATAAACTTTTGATTCTAAATAAAAACATTTATTGCAATTTACGGATACATAAACTAGAAAAAAATTTGGACATTCGGGCTGCGCCACGCATGGGCTATAGCTATCTATTGAACAGAATGCAGTTGTCAGATCGGAAGCAGAAGACTCTTCCACTCGGAGGCAACAATCACCTGCGGCTGGGCCTCAGGGTTCTATAATTGGCCCAATTCTCTCTGCTATACATAATGACATTGTCCACCACAAACTTAAATTGGTGCTCTGCCGAGATACTACGATCTATGCTATGGGAAAAACAGCAATAACAGCTGATGGAAGAGGCCCCGGGGAAATCGGACAAATTAAAAAAAAAGAATGGTTGACTGTAATAAATTAGTCGCTCTAAATTGAAAAAACTAAATTCATGGAAATAGTAACAAAAAAAACACACGAACTTCAAGGTGACTAAAATAATGAATATCCAGTGAAAGTGTGCATGAAACATATTTACTTGGAGTAATTCTGACCATAAACTGCTTGAAGCTCTAGTTAACGCTTTAAAAAGACAAGTAAGCCAAAGCCATGCATTATGAGGAAATCTAATCGTGGGATTGAAAGAACCTGTCTTTATACCTGTCTATGGTACATTATATGGCCTTATCTTAGTACTGTGTGAGGTGTGGGGAAATATTATAAAACAAGGTTAATAACGCGGGTACAGGGAACATAAAGTTTAAGTTCTTAAAGTCACAAAATAACTCAAGTTGAAGATCTAATTAAACGTTACCCACCCCAAAATGTGTTATAGCACGCTACAATCTGCTCCCAAATAATATCCAAGGCATGTTTCAAAAGTAGAGACATATAAATACAGGTTGAGGGGACAAATGAATCTTAAGAAAAAGGTGTTCGCTACCCTAAAAATAGTCATTACCGGAGTGGAGTTGATCTTGGAATGATTGGACGAAAGCTAAATGCAGATTCTCTGGACTCAAACGACTGGAAAGGTTAAAAGTATTTAAAACATGCTATTAAGAAGGATAATAGTAAAACTAGACAATCACCAGGGGCTGCAACAACGTCTGTACTGTATAGGCCTCGATCACTGTCAATTAATACAAGACTTTAGCGAGTTCTATCTAGGTAAACATAGGTAACCCTTGACATGGCAAACATTGCAACAGCACAAATGGTGGCGTATGGCATGTTGTATGGATGATGCACAGCACACATACACTATCCATGATAACATGCAAACGCCACCCTGGGTGCTATGGGCATGTGTTGGATGGAATTTTGAGGAAATGTTATTCGATAAATGCCATCTGCAATTTTGGGTAGAATGAACTTGGGACTAACTCTTTGTACAATCTGTTATGTGGAGTCAACAGCTGAATTAGGTGATTTACTTTAATAGGGAGGTAGCTCTCACAAGTTTTTTCACTTCTGTAATCCGTCTTGAGCTATGAAAAAATGGGGATGTGCACTGTCTTGAAAACTGGCTTGATTATTAGATATGCCGCTCAAATAAACAACATTCCATTAGATCATCTCATTCCACTGAAAGTAGGCAGCAGACAAGGACAAGCACGCTCAAACTTATGAAATTAAACAGAGGTTTTTTCGTATTATACCAAACAGTATAAGGAAACCTGAGGGCAAGGGAAAACATGGTCCGAGGACTGAGTTTAGTTTGGGACACTAATGCGAACATATTTACCACCATACACAGGAGACCAATATGAGACACGAGGCAGGACAATATGGTGTATAGTGAGGTTGTTGGAAATGCGTGCAGACCTTGCACATGTGTGCTGAGAAGTTTCCTTGGCCTGCTCTGATGGCGATTGTGGGCAGGCCCAGTCGGGGGGTTCCTAATGCTAGCCACATTAGCGAGTTCTGCGCAGCCTGCAGATGCCACCCGTCTAATAGACGGGCCGCAGCTTCACAGCGTCACTGAAGCAGCAGGCCAAAGACAACATCATCCTCAATGGAGACCTGGAACGCCTGGGGGCACAAAGGGAGGTTGGTCATCAGCATGACTGCCTTGTTCAAGTCTAAAGAGAAATGGGGTGCAAAATAAACACTTTGAACCTATATTACCTTTATGTGGTTGATGGCCCTCTTCACAGGTTTCAATCAAGTCTTTTTGGGAAAGCCCAATCATGACGATTCGCTCTTAGGCTGAACATGAGTTGATTACCAACAGAAGTAGAAAATCAACAATGAAAAGAAACTAGGACAAGCAAATTAATCAACAAGAAAGAAGTAATGAAAAACGTCCCAGAACTCCCCTGCCTCTAGACCCTCTTCCGTTTCAAAAACGGAAGTCAGAATGCACTGTTTTTTTATCAAGTTGTTTTCAATGATATGCATTAAATGACCCCAATTAAAACATAATGACCATAGGGTATGATACAGTAGATTGTAAACTATACAAAAGCACAACACCTGTTGTCAGTTTAAAGTGACTTTAAAGAAGGACCTATCAGTATGTGGGGGGGGTGAGTAATGGCACCACTCTAGGTTATATGTAAAAAAGTGATGACAAAAGAAGGTTTAACTCTTGTGCCAGTTTGTTCCAGGTGGATAGCCCAGTAAGTACAGATACATTAAACAGCCAGACGTCAACAATTAATAACGACAATTTTACAGTACCATCAAATAATAAGGACGTGCAGTGGGTGGTAGAAGTTCGGGTTTATCTTAATATTTGCATGCCCTCAAAATTAGCATTAGCATTCAAACACAAAAAGTGCCCCGATGAAGTTCTCACCGCTTTGTTTAGGCTTAGCATGTTGAGAAAAAGCACATCCTCAAGTCACGGCCACTGCTTTTAGCTTATAATATGTATTCATCTTAGTGTGGACTAAAATACTCAGAGCAGACAGACGGGACAGAAAGTAGTGGACACACAACACGAGGCTGCAAGCACGTGTTGGCACGACCAATGTATTCTAACGAGAGTGTCACATCAGATGAAAGAATAACTTGAAGGGGCTAATTCGGCAATTACGAAAAAAAGGTCCATATAGTACTGTCCTGAAAATAAAACATACATACATAACTAAAAAAAAAATACCAGACCTGAGGCCGTGTAGGCGCTCAGGGAACAGCGCAGCAAGCCCAGGATGGCTGTGCTTGTCTGTATCAGGACCAAGTTCCTCTTTCTGAGGCTGGACTCGGGCTGTCCGCTGTAGTTACCAGGGGCACTTCCTTGACCATGTAGGGTTTTCCGGTGAAAAGAGTGGACACTGAGGGACATCGTACGGGCCAGGACGGCCCACGGCACTGGGCTTCTTGTGAAGGATAGCAAGGCACGTGCTCAGAGCATTATTAATATAATTATAAAATTATATAAATATATATAGATAATAATATATAGATACTAAGTATATTATATACTAATAATATAATACATAACTACATATAGATATACATATCTAACACACACCATATATATATATACACATATAGTATCAGTATGCCTCTAGAGTCTAGAGGCGACAGATACGCGTGTTAGAACGTAGAGCATAAATGGTCTTAAAGGTAAAAGACCGCTGTCACGAGAAGAAACTACCACGACATGACACCACCAGGTGGAACAGAGCAATATGGAGCTTCGGAGATGTAGACAGGTAATAACTAAGGTTTCTTAAATTATAACTTAAACAAACTCAACTCCTGGATATGATTTTTTGACTGAGTGGGTAAGCAGCCAATGAAAAGGGTAAGCTCAAAGAGTTATTTTGGATCTATAAGACCTGTACACAAAATGAGGTGTCTCGGGGGAAAAAAACAAATGCAGGCCCATCAACATAGTTGAGACAAAGGTAACTTATATAGATTAGTAAAAGTGTAAGTCTCAAGTGTGGTCACTATAAAGCTACTGCTGATCTCCCACCCATGTCCATGCACGTCTCCAGTTACCTCGCTGTCGCACGAATCATTCCCATTTATGACAGCTATGACAAAAAGTGGACCGTAGTCCTACTCGAAATATCCTGTATAGAAAGGGAGATCAATGTCCCGTACCTACTGGTAGCGTAGCGCTTGACTTGACAGCACCATCAACCATCAACCCCACCGCCACGTCGCTACAACAAAACATGAACATGACGTACCGAATAGAGAGCACTCATCCAAGAGGTTCGAGGATAGAGAAATTAGGCGTCCCAAGTTCCAATAACATCAGTTGCAGTCAGTCGCGGGTACACCATAAATTAACCATTGACTAACATTGAATTAGTTGTTTTCTTTTTTGTAAGCCATTTTAGGCTAAACCTGCTAAGCTTATTATGGGTAATTAAGTTAGCATTTAATTCTGATTTTACCATGTTTAGCTGCTTATCTGTGAAAAGACCCAGGAAATTAGGCTAAATGAGCCTATAATGATAGGTTACTCCTGATAAATGTTGGTTGTTTCTTAAGCAAAATCATACCTGGAGTTGTGTGTGTTTCATTCACACATGTTTTGCACACCAAAAGTGCATATAGATGATTTCTCTTCAAACAAAGAAAAAAAAGTTCTGTTCCAACCTCGTGATGTAATGGTGCTCCACCCCTACACCCATAGAACATTGGGATAAGTTCCGCCTGGAATTTCCTTCACTTCTAAACTAAAGGAAAAGGAGGGTGTTACTTGAAAACTACACGTTGTGAACCTCACAGGGTGGAACAGAACAATGGAAGTGGAGATCACAACGGATTAACCAATCAGGGTTACTCAAATGTGTAGCTGAAATAAACACATGAATCCAGTTGGTTTTGGATGAGGGTAAACCAACATGTAACATGACTTAAGGTAACAAGAGTCAGTTTTGCAGTAATGTAGGACCGAAACTGAGGTTGTAAATGGGGAACAGTTGTGACTGTGACGCCAATAAGGTACCCAAAAGGTGGATCATCTCTTTGGGCTCCACACCAACCAGCACTTGTCTTTCCAACGGAATCACATGATTTCTCTCTACGAGAAGTCCCTACGGGTACGGAGACAGTGATCCAGCGGGTAGTGTGCGGGCGCTGCTGTCGTCCCGCATAGTGTGGTTTGCACAGCGGACTCCTGTGCGAACGGGGACATGAGTGGATGATTTCTCTCTGCGTCTCTAGCAATTTTCTCGGGGGCTGCTGTAATCGCAATACATAAAGCTAAAATAGCCATACATCAGTTGTGAGAGAAAACGCGGAGCTCTCGGCGGCGGGGATCGTATGTTTCGCCGCGAAGAATTCTGAAACGGCGCGGTCCGTAATGGTGAGCTCCCACACGGAGGCATTGTCTTACAAGGTTAGACGTGGAGGATACTGTGACCAGACTGAGATGATTGGGTCATCAGTCTTTCAAAGGAGCTAATCAAGGGCTTGGCCTAGGTTAACTCGGCTCTAGTGCAGTTAGCTACAGGTAGAGACGGGTAATAAAAAGGGCACAAAGACGGGTCGTGCAGCGCTGTCCACCGAGAGGCCCGCACAGATCGCCTCGTCCGTGTGACACTGAAACAAGATCTTTTTAATTAACATTCATGGAGCTAGGTAGCCTACACGATGGAAATGCAGCAATCGAAATGACTGGTGCACATTGTAGGAAAGTGGGTGGGCACATGGCAGTGTGATAGGGGACCCTGGTTGTATGTGGACTGTGGTGCTGCCGGTATAAAAAACGGTATGAGCAGGGATTGGGGCAGGTGGCTTTTAGGAAATTGTGAAAAGTCTGTGCGTATATATAAAGCCCAGGGGAAAAATGTACTAACAGTGTAATGGTAACGGTGTAGGACAGCTATGTTTGCACAGGAAGACTGGAAACCTGGTCAAGGGAAGGCTGGGCAAAGAAGTAAGGTCGGTGATCTTTTTGACTTTGTTCTACTGCACTAGGGTTGACCCAGAATTCAAAATAAAACCGGGACACACCGGGGAGGGGGTATCTGGGATTTCAAGCACGTTTTCTGTATTAATTGGTCAAAAATTTACTTTGCTTGTTTTAAAACTGGATAATCAGTGGTTTTGAAAAATATACTGGGACATGGAACACAGAGCTCAAAAACTGGACTGTCATGTAAAACATGAACTGTGATGTCAAAACCGGTACTGTCTTTACGTAAATAGGGCCACGGTCACCGATAACTTAACAAATAATAGATTAATGACGTACTATGTAATAAAAAATATGTTTCATGGTTGAAATTAAACAGCTTACGCTATTCACTTGGGCTTCTTTAGACCGTAACAATAACAAATTTGATAGTACAATATATCGCTACAGAGAATATGGATATTGGGAGTTAACAGTACAATGTAAAACAAATTACGCCTCTGACATAAAACTTCTTTCTCTATATATTGTATAGATACATAGCTAGGACTAGAACTAGAGAATATACAGGGGCTCACGTAGAGCTGGAGATGGCTGACAGGTAAAGGCCGTTTCTCAGTGGTGCCGGTGGTCATAGGAGCACTGGGGCAATGACCCAAACTGGACGGAGTGGCTAAGCAAGATCCAGGATGAACATCAGCCATTAAGTCCAGACAAGTGCAGATACGGAACAGCAAACGTTAACTGCGCAGAACCCTCAAGCTCCCAGGCCTCTGGTAAGTGTCCCGAGCGTGGAAAAAACAAAAAAAAAAAGGGGAAAAGACCACACGAGGAGGGTGAGGAGGAGGATTATAGCTTATCTATATAAATATAGATTATATATAGATAGATATAGTTATAATATTATATTAGTATACTAGTAGTGATAGACATTTACTGCTCAGGGCTACGTATTGACATTTAAAAATGGGAGAAACTTCCCATTATTCAAACAAAATTGTACTAGATACGTATGAGCCAAAATCATATTGCACAGCTTTCATGCATGAACACTAAGTTGATGTAGTTCCTATTTGTGGACAGGCAAATATTTAACAGGTATGGGCATAAAATATGTGAAGTGATGCTGTGCTTTGTTAGACACAGCACATGGTAGCAAGAGGGAGAAACATCCTGGACGACGACTCATCGGGCTCTGAGCAGAAGTTAGTCACATCACAGCCTGGCCTATCTATGATGGCGGTAAGTAGGCTGCAGCAGGGACACACATGGACAAGACTGTGTTTTATTTTACCTACCGAGCCAATTATCATTAGAACCTATTAGAATATAAATGGAAAGTACGCACGTACTAATGACAAAATCACCCACCTCTGGTCCTGGTCCTGTGCTGCTCTTAGGGAACGGTGAGAGGATATAAATGGACCCAAGAAAGTGGTCAAAACCCAAGAATGTGTTTTTGAAGGTAATATTGGTTCTGTGTAGCAATTACAGTATAAATGTTGTATTCGCAGTGGAATAAAAAAACGTTGAAATGACGTATTTATTCGTTAGACAGGGCGCATAAAGGAGAAGGGCAGTGGGCCTCTCGGCCCCCCCACTGCACCCTCTGGGCCCAAACCCCCAAAAACTGCACGACCTGTATGGACTCACAAGCGAAGAAGGAATGCCCAACGCTGCCACCGAGATGTCCCACGCCGCCCGCTGCTTCTATGGCTACAGCCCTGTGCCACCGCCGGGGGTCACGCTACGCCCCACGTCCCCTCTTTTAGGAGACTGTTCCGCATCTTCAACCGCAGAGTCAAACCACGCGAGGCAAGAGAGGGCGCATATTTAAACCTGAAGTGGTCACGACAGGGCGGTCGGGGTCGGCGGGCGGTGCAGGCTCAAGCGGGCATCCTCCACTGGACTGCAACAACATCCCATCCCGCAACCGCATCACAAGAGGGGTGACGCTCCATACAAGCCTTCAGTCGCCCTTTAAACTGATCGGGTCCATGTATGGGAAGCCTTTTGGGCTACAGTGGGGATGGTCCTTTCCCACGAGCCAGGACTTTCCTGCTCACCAGCCAAGCCAGGACACACCAAGCTTAGGGACACATCAAGAAGGGGACACCAAGCCAGTCCAAACCAAGCGGGCCACACGAGCAGGATGCTACCGCCAGGGCCCTTCCACAAAGAGGCCCGGAGAGCAGGTTTCCCAGACAGTGCGCTGAGGACAGGCAGATGATGTTCCCTGTCAGAAGGACTTGTCACCGCGAGGGTATCGCGCATCAGAGCAGGGGGGGGTGAGGCCCACCCAAGGGTGCGTCGGATGGCACCCCCTCAATTGGCTCCAACGCGGCAAAGAAGTCGCAGTTACAGATGGACCACTAACTGTAGTAACAGACAATTAAAGAGTTGCCCCTCCACCCTCAGAACAGCCCCGAACAGCAGTGCTGACACCCCACGCAAAGCAATGAGAACTGAAGGAGTCACTCCACGTCCACATCATGATTCCTTTAACGTAATGTATTTTGTGTCTGGACTCGATAGAACAAGCAGAACCAACGAGAAAGCAGAGTTAAACTTAAACTATGCCCATGAGGCGCACAATGTGATGAGAATATTAGTTATGCCTAACAAGTCACTAACATTACACCAGGACAACCATGCTCAGAGGAGTCATTGGTGGTCTGTTTGACAACACGAGTATGGAGATGACATTGGTCCACTGTTTCGGACTTAAGCTGTTAGAGAATCAACCTTGGCAGAAACACATTGGCCATTCCAATTGAGTCCTTTGGGAGTATCCACATCAAACCATTGAAATAATGTGGGGAAGATATTGAAGGAGTAAAAAAATCCAACTGAAATCACAGTTTGTGCCTGGCTATTTGTGTTTTGAATGGAATGGATACTGTTCAGTGTGTCGTGGTTGAACCAGCTGTGTTGTCATACGCATGTGTTTGGCCACAGCGACTCAGCAGATAGAGATGCACTGACGTCAATAATAATTTGTTTTTGAAGACTTTAAATCTTGAAAGTTTATGTGATATGCAAGTGAGCGAGTGTGACAAAACTGTTACAGCAAGTGTTCGCGATATGGACATTCCAATATCTCGGGTTTGCACACTATATACAGGCTAAAGGGTATGTACTGAGGTTTATCAAGACTTTCACACAAGCAATCCAAAGGAAAAGATTTGATGATTTTTCCAAAAGCCAACAGATTAAACCAGATCTGTAACAGGACATTCAGCAAAAACGTCATTATAAACCAAGTCCAAACCCAAAGAAGGACAAAAATGTGGAGCAATGCAATGACGTAACATGATTTTTAGTTAACATGAAAAAATAGGATTGTACTTTAAGCAGTTGGTTGGTCAAGTTATTTCTCAATTACCTTTATCTCCAATGGTCCAACATCAAAATCAGATCTATGGGACATTGCTACTAAAACTGCCACAGAGTAACAGGAGCTAAAGAATTAAGTCAAGCCTGATCGGTTATTTCATATGTTATATGAATTATGATATATGCCAGAGATGATAAAGTGTTGATTGTACGAAATGCCGTGTATGTGGCTTCATGGGCTTTCATTTAAAGCGTAAAAATAATGACACCAAAATGTATCGTATTGGAGTTTCAAAATAAAATAAACAAAATGAAAATGTGGTTGTAATGAATGTCAGTACTACGTGACAGTGGAAGGCTGGGGGTCAGGACTGCAAGCAAAGATGTCAGCATTTACAGCAGAAGGGCCACGTGTATTTGGATTGTAGTTAAACAAAAAATTCTAAAACTCCAAAGATTGGACAGTGAATGTGCTAAATCCGATCCTTTAACAAATTTGAGAAGATTGGGAATGATTTTGTTTTTCAGGATTTTTCCCCAGTTAAAATTTATAGAAAGTTTGCTGGGGCACTGGATGAGGTAGGTTTGGGTGGTTGTTTTGTTTGTTTTTGTCCCCTGGAAGTGGCTACAGTCTTTTTAAGCCACAGGGTTCAAATCATTATCTCATGAATGGCCTCCCGACTTCTGAACAATAGGTTTGGTATGACTCTGTCATGAGGCACAGTTTCAATAACAAACAGAACAAGGGTGTCCATCAGTTGCAAGGAACCAGGAGACAAGAGTGGAGTTGATGATCAACTTGGTCCTGTGGTGGAAGAACGGGACGACAGTCAGGCGCGAAGAGTCTCACAAGTCTGTTGGCCTTGTGGGGCCCTGAGACAGCTGGGAGTACCAGCAGGCCAAACCATTGCCGGGGGTGTTGTGGTACAGAGGCAAAAAAATCGGGGTTGAGAGGAGTCAGGGAAGTCCTAGGAGCCACGGGAGAGCTGGCCTCAGGGGGGATGGTGGTCAGAGGGGAGGTAATAATTTGAGGTGTTGGCGTGGGTTTTGATCGGGCCGGCGCAGAACACTGGACTCAACTCGATACTCTTTAAAAAATGAGCCTGCTGTAGTGCCTCACCTTATATTAATATACTAGATAACTC
>JAIEZT010001052.1:0-23859 GCA_019594935.1 Periophthalmus modestus | reverse complement strand
CAGGGAGGGAGGCATCAAACGGGGAGGCTGCTGGGGCGGAGCTAGGGGGGGGGAATCACAAAATGCGTCTCTTCCTCTGGATCATTCTCATACAGACCACAGCAAAAACAGAATACACAGGCCTGCACCGCGAGCAAGGAGAGTAGCCGTGTTGTGAAGGGCCTGCCAGTCTAAAGATATTGTATGGAGATAAGAGGGTAGAGACGGAGGGAATTCTAAATAAGCTGAAAAAGTAATTCTGCCCAGCACCATGGACAGTTCTGTTAGCTTTTACATTCACTAACTTGACTTGCGTGTAGCTTTTAGTAAGAATTTCAAAAACATGCACACACACTTATACACGTTACAACATCAAAAATACGTCTGAAGAGGTTTTAGACGTCATCTGTGCATGTTTCCGTAAATCTAGCGATCTGTCCTAGGCCCTATTCAAACCCAGGTAACACGGTGATTTAAAATACTATGGGTTAACAGTTAATGCCACAAAGAAGAGTAGTACCCTCTCTTTAAAGTGGAATAAAAACGCTAAATCCACTTAATTTTTTTGGGGGGACTTTTTTGTTATATGGATTTAAATTCATAATTAACATATAACGACAGGATAAAATACATCTGACTGTTAAATACAAATCAATTAAAATTTACAATAAGACAAACAGACATAAGGTGGTGGGGATGCAAGTATTTATCTTTATTTTATAGTCATCATTCATTATAAATATCAAATTATGAGAAAATGAGATAAACATGATCAATAAAATAAACATGTGTGCGGCACGTCAAAATCATATTCGGTGTCTTTTTTTTTTTTTTTTTTTAAGCATAATTTGATATTTCATTAATCTTTCCTGACTGGATCTTTTCATGAACATTTTTTTTTATAAGAATGAAAGAATATAATATTGTATTTTCATATTTGCACTCCTGACTGTATATATAAAAAACATCGCTAAACTGCTAGCGTCAGGCGCCAAATAGGAAGTGACCATGAGTGCAGTTCCAGCTCGTTATGGGTGACACTGGCTCCAATTCACTTTAGATGGAAAAAAATTGTCACCGCTCTCTCTGTAAACTGGTGCTGTGACCCTCGTTATTTTGTCTTAAAATGTTTGTATGAACCCGCTCTACACGATCCTCGTTTGCTATTTTGTCCACGAGTTAAAAATATGAGCATTAATAACAGACAAAATCGGCTGCCTCTTTCCCAGAGATCGCTCCGCTAGCGTTAGCAACAGGTTTGATTGACAGCCTTGTTCGGTTGCTAGGATACTCGCGATCAGAGCTCCAATGTATAACTGCAGCCTCGATGAGCTTCATTTGACTGGAGCTGAACGCTGTGGGTGACTTCACACTGACTTAGTCCACTTCTTTATACAGTCTATTCTATAGCAGCCAATCTAATCTAACGTGACAACATTCTGATCACTTCACACTTTAACTGTGCACATGATTCAGAGACATTGTATAATATATTAAACTTGCCACCAGACGGGCAGATACTAATCCCAGGGCTGCATACCCTGTGTGCATTACCATTCACACATATTTCAATCTTGGTCTTATTAATTGCGGGGAGGTTGGCTTAATGATGAAAGGCAGATGTGCACAGTCTTTTATCAGACAAAAATGTATTTAAAAGATTACTTTGGTTGGACGCAAAATAATACAGAAAACACAACAAACTTCAATTAAATCTGGAAAACAACTACGTGCACACAACTACACTGAATCCTCTCCAAAAGACGACCCGCACTGCTTGATATAGCCTCCCAGCAGGAAAACACCTCCCTCAGGTAAATACCACTGACTCCACAGGTGCCGTGGATTTTAACTTGAGACCCTTTGTCCTTTTAAACAGAAGTGTTTAAAATAAAACATAAACACTTAAATGCAGAAAGACTTTCAAACAAACAAAAAAATAACTTAAACCAGATCTCGCCTCCACATGGTTCGGCCCACGACCTCACCCAAGGCTTTAACTAAAGAAAGACTAAACAATATAATCATTATGTCTATTATGACAGTTAAGTGAAATATTGAAATATTATGAGAAATTAAATTAATAAATGTGTGAAATTAAATCAAATTATTGTGGGTTTAATGCGAAGTAAATGCTGATCAAGTCCATGAAGTCCACATGTTTGAGCTGTACGGATGTAAAAAAAATAAAAAAAATAAAGATGCAGCATTATCTATTGCAGTTAAGTCCTTAACCCAATTGGAGAAAGTTTGGCTTTGATTCTCCAGTTCATTAAAATAATATGATTCACTGAAAGAAATGAAACAAAATGTGTACTGTATTTTCCAGGTATAACTCGCATCAGCCAAAAAAATGCATAATAATGAAGAAAAAAAACATATTTCACATATTAATCGCATCTGAGTATAAGTTGCACCCCTGGCCAAACTATGTAAAAAAAAAAAAAAAATGTAAAAATGTGTGATTTATAGTCTGGAAAAAACAGTAATTTGATTCCACTTCCACATATAACATATCATATCTGCAGTGTCAAATGTGCATTTACTAATTGCTACAAATGTCTTTTTTTTTTGTGGCAACTTTAGTGCAAACTAGGTATATCTACAGAAAAACTGAAAAAATAAAAAAAATTTTAAAACTCCACAAAATCTAAGCTGTATGTACAGTATACTGCCTCCAGTGGCCTCTGCAATCTCCAGTAGTTGGTGACATCCCACAAGACTGCCCTCATTACGGCCAGGTGTTTCTGATTACAGAGGCATGGTTTTGATGAGGGAACATCCAACTTTAGTGCAAACTAGGTCAATTTCAGCTTTCTGGTCAAAAACCCCTGAAATGTAAGTTTGTTCTGCCTTGCAATTTCAGGTGAGTTGGTGATATCACATAGAAACTGGCCTAATTACAGCCAGGTGTTTCTGAACAAAACACACTTGGCTACGAGGGGCGGAGTTGAAGTGTGGATACCTGTGAGACCAATCACACTGTTCTTTATACCTCCAGACCCCTCCCCTCCTAACCCCTCATTCTCTTCTTTACCCCTCCAGGTACTGCCCCAGTTTAGCAGCTCTATTTGAGGCAAAGTTTTTGTGTTTAGTCCCACTTTAAAATACCACGAGAAGTCATATATTGCAAGGTTGATGTAAATATTTCGTTCTTGTACAGTTGGTTCATTTACATAGTCTCCCGAGTCTTGATTTGAAAGTGTGATTCGAGAGTGTGGAGAAAAGCTCCGCTGTGTGCTCCAGGCCATGTCCGTATACACCATGAGGCGATACGTGCACTGTCCCAAATACTGCTGCAATAATACACAGCGAATCTCAGAAATGTGTTTGTGAAGCGACTCAAACGTCTTAGTTAATGAAACGACCCAGCCACACGAGGGGAGCCATTTTGATTTGATTCAATTCAATGCTGTTTTATTGTTAAACTTAATGTTATTATTTAGGGGTGGAAAGTAACACTGGTTATTGCCCCCGATGACCTCATTCCAGGGATTAATCAGCACTACACAGGGTGATCTTAGCCAGCCTGCTGCTGCACCAAGCCTCAGCGTGATCTTTGAGAATAATATGTCTTTTTATATAATTTATTAGGATTATTCACTATGATGCTGATGATGATGACTTATTATATACATGTATTATTGCCACATGCTATTATTTATTATTATTTTTGTCATATTTATGTATTTATTTTTTATTCCTTATTTTTGTATTAATTCTTTATTATTTATTTATTATTTATTTATTTATTTATTTATTTATTTATTATTTATTATTTATTTATTTTTGATTTTTATTTTTTTAAAGATCAATTCTGGATGGGAGGTGTGGGTTTTGAAAAAAAGTGGAAGAGAAAAAAAAAAAAATAATCGGCTGCAGATGAGATCAATTCTTAAAAAAAAAAAATTAACAAAAAAAAAAAAAAAAAAAAAAAAAAAGACAACAATATGTCTTTAGAGCATCACTCTAAACAGTTAGGAGGAAGTGTTTCTTTAAGCTGAGGAAAATTTCAAAGCTCAAAAAATGATCTGAAGCTTATAATGCATGCCTTTGTGTCCCCACGTTACAACTGTACTACAGCTTTTCAGAAGTCTTTTCACCTCTGACTTTGCGTTACTTTTCTTTCTTTTTAAGCCAGATGCCCAACAGACACAACAGGGGGCGGGGGGTAAGGCTGGGGGGGGGCTTATCTACTGTTCCTATTCTTTTTTTTTTGGAGCAAACTAGGTATATTTGCAGCTTTGTGAACAAGGTTTAAATTAAAACGGTATGTGCTGCCTCTTGTGGTCACTGCAATTTCTAGTAGCTGGTGACATCGCACATGACTGCCCCGATTAAAGCCAGGTGTTTGTTCGAAGTGCGGATACCTGTTGGACCAATCACACCGTTCCTTATACCTTCAGACCCTCCTCCTCCGCTCTCAATCTCCATGTTAATCCTCCAGGTGCTGCCCAGTTCAGTAGCTCAATCTGAAATGTGATTGTGGGCGGGAGTTTAGGTGTTTAGTCCCACTTTTTAAAACAGAAACTAGTTTTTTATTTAAAACCGTGCTCTTCACAACTTCCAGGGAACAGAGTTTTGCCGTCACAGTAGTCTTGAGCCTGAGACGTACTTAGCGTAATCATTCAGCCTCAATGCCTACTGGCTAGCTCTATTGTTCTCTTTGTTTCCTTTGTTTGCTTTGGGTCTGAGGATAGTTATAAATAGGTGAAAAATAATGTCTAAGACCATCATACCTGTTCAAAGATGCTTCTATAACTCCTGGCTGAAACCATTTATTTTCTACCTCCAGCTAGCATGCTGAGAGCACACCTCCTGATGATCAGACCATTAAATACTTTATCATTTGATCCCGGCAGTACACAGTGGCCTCATCTGACCCTAAGCAATAACAGTATGTGATTCTGGCTCCTTTGCGCTGTACTCGAGGTAGCAGAGGTAAAGTTTCTTTAAGGTAACTGCAGTCCGAGATAAGTGTGGCTATTTTCAACCTCAACACTTTCAGCTAGATTGGTCTGAAACACGGTGCACTTATTTATGAAAGGCTAGTGCATTACATAGGCCTAAACTTAAAAGTAATAGGAAAAAATTACAATACGCATGAGAAGTTCAAAATGTTTAGTGACTGGTTGAAGTGGTCTTGTAGTTATAATGGCCTGTAATAAAAGACAAGTGATTGGGCTAATTGATCGTAATTGAATTTTTACTTACCTATGTTGTCTGCCATCTTAGGTGTTCTGCCCAAATGTGTCCCTCTTAAGAAAGTTCTGGGGCAGGGAACTGTGTGCTGAGGAGAGGTGTCCAAATATTTTAGCTTTTTGTATCTACTTCATTCATTTTCTACGGTTAACACTGATAAATTAATGTAGAGCTCTTTTTTTTTCTTTTTTTTTTTTTTTTACCAAATCTGATTGAATAAAGTCTTCAAGCCAATAATGTTACAAATTTGACAAATTATTTTTGTTCATTCCGAAGAGTTGCAATAACTGAGGATACACCAAACAGTCCGAGCGCAGGATCAGGATTTACCACAAACTGTAAATGACAAACATCTGATAGCATGTGAAATATTTTTTTGTCCAATAGGGGGGATATTTTTGGACAACTCCAAAAAGGTTACGAGCAAGTGAGTTATGAGCAAGCTGTGTCCGCTCCAGGGGACATTTGGAGAGTCGCACCTTTGACAGAGTGTAGTCTATGTAAGATTTTAAATGGCAGTAGACCAGAAAACTGATTTTAAACTAAAGTATAGGTCCCATGGTCATTAATTACCACAGAGCCGATTAGCCCTGAGCTCTCAAACTCTGTGAATCAATGGAAAACTTAAATGTACATCCAGAACTGGGATACGCCCATTTTCCTTATTTAATCTGGGATACTTGTAGGATTCAGTTGCGTGACGTAAACCTTTGGATCAGCTGTTTAGGGCGGTCCTAGATTATAACTATAGCCGACACAAGCGCAATATGTCTTCTTTAAATAAGAAATGTTCTTTTTTTTTTAATAGAAGTAGTTCCTCTTCTTGAGCTCACTGGCTAATAAGTTATATGATAGAATTCTTGGACGTGTATTTCACTATGTACAACAAAAACAATTGTGAAAAGTACTCCATTTACTACATGACATTTACAAAGAAACCATCACTTTGACGGAGTTCCATGGGGCTTTATTTTGTATTGTCACAAACATAATTTGACCAGAAATACCAGATATTTTAAAACAGCCTTTCAAAACTAACAGCGCCGTGTTCCAAAGAAGCAATTTAGCAGCCCGAGTGTTGAAGTTGAAAATAGGCACACTTATCTTGGACTGCAGTTACCTCAGAGCAACTTTCCCTCACCATCTGGAGTTCAGCACAAATCAGCCCAAATCACACACTATTACCGCCATTTTCTTTAAGCAGAAGTTAAGTTTTGATTTGCAACGAGAAAAAAGAAAAGTGAAATAGGCCTATAATTACACGATGTGCGTTAGTTTTCCAATAGATTTTCATTGAGTGTATCTTGAGTTGACCTTTATGGAACGGTCCAGGCTACAAATCGACACCTTTTTAAAATATTGGAGCTGCACACTGGTCTGTGGATATCATTATGTATTTGTATGTTAGTGGTTATTTGTAGCATGTGTCACATTTTATTTCTTATATCTTTATTTCTTATATCTTTTTCTTATATCTTATTTATGTGTCACTTTATTTATTTATTTTTTTTTTACAATTATTTTATATGTTTTAAGGCTGTTTAAAACCCCTCAACCACACACTTTATACACTTTTCTCAGACAGGCTTAAACATTTTCTCACATTTCTCTTGTTGTTTAAACACTCTCAAAGTTCAAACCTTTGTAGACATAAAAAAAAATTTAAAAAAATAAAATCTCGCAAAAGTTTTTTTTAGAACCTAACAGTCACTGATCCACAAAGCTAAAAAATGCAGATTCCATCCACACTTTGGTCTTGTTGCAGTTGACAACCCATTTTGAATCCTAAGTGATCAAAAGTGATTGCAGGCGTGTTTCAATGTTGCTCGATTATTTTCCGCCCTTTCTTGGCGTGCTGAACTCAAAGATTGGGTTTATTCCTACAGTGGCGATCCCTAAGCAGATCCATCAACACCATGGTCTACCTGCCTTCAGCATTTTTGCCCTTGTCCTTATTGTGCTGTCATTCTTATATTATTTCCAACTCTGAGGACAAGATTACAGCTCGTCCGTCGGCGGACGCTCCTACAGCAAACATAACTTGTACTGCAACAGCAAGTAGGAACCTGAATAAATAGACCATTATGAGGAAAGTAAAGCTATATATCCAACATACTATCATACATAATATTCATTGATAATAAAACCAATAAATATAAGAACTAGGAGACAACTGCACATCCATTAGCCAATCAGGACGCAGAACACAATGTGCTTAGAACATACAGCTGTAAAAAAAAAAACTGCACTAAAAAAATCAGCGAGACCACAAAAAGTAAAACGCGAGATATAGCGAGGGACAACTGTATTCACACAAAAAAACAAAAAGAATAAATCTTGGTAATGGATGGCACATTAAGGTACACCCTGTTGCATACTACAGACAGAACTTAGATACACTGACTGGTATTTTCAGTGGTAGTTACAGTAGTACTGTAGTAGTACTTGGGGTTAGTGGTATATATCGTTTACCTGGCAAGTCCAGCCTGAAACCTCACTGCATTATTTATATACATGTCTGTCTGGGTACCACGGCGTCACAACTCGAGCCAAGGCACAAACACGGCCCTGATTGGTTAATACACCTGTCAATCACGCCCATCTGAACTCGTGGAGATACACCAGTGACGAGATCACATCTTGTAAAGTATCGAAGAAGTGTGTCTTCTGGATGCCAGGGAAACACGCTGCATACAGTCGTACTTTGCGGTAACTAATAGTGATAATTGTAGAGATAAATAGTGATAATGTGTTTGATTTATGGACACTTTTACTTCTGTGTAGCCGCAGCTGCCCCGATTGACCGCAGATTCTGGGGTTATGTAGTGAGGATTCAGATCAGAGAAAGACATTTTACTTTTAAACCAACTGGGATTTCAGCATTGAACCTGGCAACCCCAAATGAGAGATTCGAGTGAGGCTCATTCTTATAAATTATCTTGGCCGTCGTATCCACTGTTTTTTGTAATTAAGAATAAATCAGCATTACAATTCCAAGCTATATTTGATTTGCGCATGTTCACCTCATATCTGGGGCCGAGTTAGGAATTTAAAATCAAAATCTTACTACTTTATCGTCACCTGAAAACACTTACTGATTCCAGCTTCCCTTACTTTATTAACACCTCCCTCCGCCATCCCCGCACTTTGTAAATCCCATGTCTCCAGTATAACTCAGCCCCTATGGCTCCGTGGAGGGCTCTACATCTCCGGCACCGCTGCGTGTTGTAAACAGACGGTGTCTGTGGATGCGATGGGCTGTCATGACTGCCAGTATTTCCACATAATTGCATATTCCGGGGGACATGTGCGGCGGAATGGAGTCGGAGGATCGGACAGGAGGAGGACAGGAGCGGGCACGCTTGGAGCTGCTCAGACGGGGCCGGCGGTGCGTCATTACACTGCACAGAAACATGTCATAGTCAATACAGATCAGAGACAACCAGCCCGACCTGTGCGCAACTCTGTCAACATGTAAACTGCGGGCGGGAGGGACGAGGGAAAACGTGGGAATATGAGGATGTAAATGAGAAGAAAGAAAGAAAAAGTGGAGTGATTGTGTATTCGATTTTTTTAAAGGGCATATCGTACTTGTCTTTTTTGAGCTTTTATCACGTTATAAAGTCAATAAAAACATACCTGCAGCTGTAAATTGCGTTGTCCATGTGTCTTTTGTTTACAGAGCGGATATAATTCAAGCTTTTCATGTTTAAAATGTTGTTCCTTCATCAAAAACATGCCCCAAACAGGTTTTATATGTTATCCATGCATGTTTGAGCAATTTAGCGATCTCTCCCAGGCCCAATTCAAACCCTGTTGTACGAGGCCACTCCCCTTGTAAAAGACTCAGCCCATAAGCCATAAATGTACAAAAGCAGGAGACAAAACAATGATTTTGAATGATTCTTAACGTGAACTGTTGAATCTGGATCTCATTTTTTAAAAGAGCCGATCTTTTTCGTTTTAATTGTGTCTGCATTTTTAAAGATGATTAACACTGAACTGACACAAGAATCAGCACACAGAAGCAGAGCCAGGCGACACAAGTGAGAGCTGTGAGCACATTTAACATCATAATAACAATTAGTTTAAAAAATTATTATTATGGTAGTGCAAACGTTTTATTTCGAATATGCATAATTCCAAAGGGTTAAAAACACACACCATCACTCTTTGTTTGAATCTTTTTAAACACAATTTACGCCTTGGTTGTTTCTCTCTGTGATTAGTTTGCAGATAGAAGCCAACGTGAGGACAAATTTTGTCATTTAAATAAATGGTAAAAGAGCCAGTCTAACAGCTCTAAGAAATAAACAGATCCAAAAATTCAGATCCCGTGATCAAGTCCCGTCACTAATTTTGACAAACCTGATGCGCTGTTGCAGTAGTTTAATCAGCAGGATGCACAACTGATTGTAATGTGATAGTGCTCTAAAGGGGGGAGTGACTTAGTGCAGAGAGCAAAGGGAGGGAGCCCCAGAAACGAAAAACTGAACTTAAACATGTCAATAATTTATTGTGCTAGCAATGAATACCCCACAGGAGGTGCAATACCTCCTCTTTAACCCTGTTTACGTGGTCACTCCTATGACAGACATACCAAGCTCAGGCCCGCGGGCCAAAGGATATAAATATATTTGACCGGCGAGATCATATCAAATATGTATTAGAGCTGGCCTGCAGGCCGCTGTGCCAGTATAGCACATGCCACCTCTAATACTATGAATCCCAGAATGCTTTGCAAATGTGTGTGGCGCCAGCTCCCACCACTTCCGTGAAATCATTAGCATCTGTACCTGTTGCCTCATCAAATTTAATCAAACGCCTTTTGAAAAACATGCAGATGTTGAAATTTTTCAAAAAATATTTAGACAGAAATTTTTAATTTTGGACCCTCTGTGAATTTGAGTTTGAACCTCTGCTCTAGGAGAACTCAGAAGGTCTGTGCAGCTTTTAAATCCACAAACCCATGACCAGGCTCACTCTGAACACTTCAGTGTTCACTGTACAAACACATGGTTATAACATGGTTTCAAAATGCTGAGGAGATGTTCTAGCTTATGCCAGCAATGTTCCACAATTTGCATATTTTAAATTAAATGTGCTTTCACTACTTAAAAATCCCCAGAAAAAAAATAACATTCTTACTGTGAAGATGCTTGCTCTGCATAGATCTGACATGGAACCTAGTGGCGTCACCTGTTTGTTTCTACTGGAGATGGCCATGTTTAAAGCCATGCTGTGGAACATAACCCTCTAAAGGGGCATTATGCTACCTGCTTGTCTCCATGTAAAGTGGGATTAATACATTCAGAAAACTTTCATCATCAGAGCAGTCTTTTGTGATGTCACCAACTACTGGAAATTGCAGAGGCCACTGAAGGCAGCAACGCACGGCAAAATGTACCTAGTTAGCTTTAAAGGTTCCACAAATTTACTAGGAAACAGCAGATAATACTATTAAAAACACAATGTACAAAGTTTAGAAGGAAAAAAGTGGATTTAGTGTTAATTCCATTCAACAATATAACTTACTCTTATGTTCAGTGCATAATTTTGACAATTGTTTCGGTTTTGTAAAATTCACTTCTTTGTTTTTTAAACTTTATATAGAGCACACAAAGAGTAAACAGAGACACCTTTTCCTCGACATAACACACGCTGACAGTCAGTTTAGCTTGTCTGTCACAACTGATAATATGATGCAGATTTAGGTTCATTTCCATAGTTCAGTCCGTGTTACCAGATGTTTCGCTCCATCGTCGTTGTATTCACACTCAAACTTCCACATTTCTGCTCCTCGGAAATGATGAAACTGTTAAATTACTCTGACAACACGGAAACTCTGTAGACCTGTATTGCGAACGAGGGATCACTCACGCACGGAGAAAAACACACCCATATGGGGAATTTTAATATGTGAAATAAACAATAGTATTTGCCAAAAGAATTTCTCAAATGTCAAAAATCAAGATCTTTTCTCAGACTTTTATCCAACTTCAGTGCTATATTTCAGATTGCATATTTTTTCATTTTGTTGGCATGTCAGTCTCAAACAAAAACTATTCTTCACAAACACTCTTCAAAAAACTACTTTTATATTAAAGGAGTTTGTTTTCTGAATTAATGCAGGATAGGACCGAACCGCTTTATGTTAAAAAGGAAGTAGTTAGGGGTTTTAGACCGTTTCATTAATGTTTCTATAGCAGAAGCCTGTCAAAAGCATCAGTCAGTCAATCAAAGTGGAGAAAATCTTCAGTTTCATTCGACGTATTAATTGCATAAACACGGTTAAACTTGAAACTCTACGAAAGCCTATACGAAACAGCACTTAGCCAAACTCTTAACAGATGAATTCCCCCCCCCTAAGAAAAACGTTCTTATTTTAACGATTATTTAAAGCAAAAGGTCCTATATTACGCAAAAATGAGTTTGAAGTCGTGTTACAATCTGTTACCCCTCAATCAAAAAAACATACCGGAGTTGTGTTCTGTTTCATTTTCACACGTTCGTTAAACCCTGTATTATCAGTCTGTCTAGCATCCCAAAGCTCAAAAAGCTCTGTTCCACCCTTGTGATGTCAGAAAAGCAGGTAGTTAACAGCTAACTAAGTAGTAGAGAAGTACTTCAGTAGTCAGTAGAGATTTCAGGCAATTCCAGGGTTGATTGAAATCATCCAGGTGGTGGAGAGTGGTAGGTGTTATGGAGTTTTTTAACACTTACTGTATCACCAAATGACATAACACAAGGTGGAAAAAGAGTTTTTGTTTGAGAGAAAATTAGCCCAATAAATCGATGCTGAATCTGGGTGGCCAGTTTATTCAACATGTGGGTAGTGAATGAAACAAAAACACAACTCCAGGTCTGTTTTGATGGAACAACATAACATAGATCACAGAAAATAGACGTTAACTTTAACCCTTAAGGACCTGAGAACATTATAGACACATTATAGCTCGCCTAGACTTTTTTCAGTTTTTTTCCCACAATAAAAATCTTGTTAAAGTAAGCTCAATCAGCATGTACTTTTGACTTTTTTGATACAACTTTCTATATTTTTAGCATACCGGCAGAGCAACCTCCACTCTGATTGGGTCGTCTTCGAGGGACGACGATGAGACTCGCACCATTACCGTAATGACAGTAATATATTTAAAGACGCTCCATGTCTCTGCTTGATGAATGCCGTTTGAATTTACATAAGCACAGTTGGGTGGCGGAGTTACGGGGTAAGGAAATCTGCAATCGCGAGTCTTTATTTCGGGTGGGCGACCAGCATCCGACGCTATAGGGTTAAAGGACCTGCATGTGAGGTTTTGTATTAACATGACAATGATGTGTCTCTCCAGATATGACATGCAGCACCGATGGTCTAGCTTATTAGTATATAACTTTTGCTGATAATAAAACCTTTATGTACATGAAGCATTAGCCTACTTACATTCCTTTCTATTTAGGTATAATTAGGTGTGTTAGGTTTCAAGAGGACATCCAAGCAAAAAGCGGAATAGCCTCACACGAGTGCTCATTGGGATCCCAGTTTGTCCCGTATAGAAATCGAGTTCGTTTTCCTAAAGATCCTGAATGGCACTACCAAACTCGAGCACCCGCAGCCAATCATGAATCGACAGTGCTAGTGTTAAGTCCTCATAGCAGGCTCAGGGAGTATTGCAAAGTCAGGAAGGTTCTTGAGCTTTCACCTGAGGTGCTGTGTCCGGTTGCACTGGAATGCCAATCTTAGACTCTGAGTGGAAAAGCTATATGTGTCCTCTACTGCAGAAGGTATTAGCTCTGGCAACCCAGGTTCAGGTTGATTTTGCAGCACCTTTTGTAAAACAGTAAAAGCGGCAGCCTACATACAGGTCCTTTATAAAGACCATCCATCTACCATCCATACGAGACATGTACACCGTTCTATTCATCTGTGAAAAAAAGGAATAGCCCTTGACGAATTGCATCCGCAAGAGAGGCAGAAAAATCGCTCCAGAGTATTTACAAAACCGAACTCCCATGTGTGCATTGCCGTAAACCAACATGTATTCCATTTAACAAACCATAGTCTTCACTTAGACCAGTGCCACACCCTCAAGCGCACTCGGCGTATATAGATCCATTCTATATCCGGTGTGTTCTCGGTTTCGTAAAAATAAGCTTGGCCGGTCCAGAGACACCCCCTCTCCTACTCCTTCAAAGTCCTTGTGGAACCGTAGGCTGCCGTGGGCCTTTCGTGACATGCATGCCGTGCGTGCGCAAATCTGGTTGCCGTGGTTGTCATTGACATCAACGGTCCAGACGCTCTGCAATTGTCCCCGGAAAATTACGCATTATTAGTGGAAAGATCAGGTATAGCAGGAGGTTTGTTCAGAGTGAGAGATATTAGGTTTGTTTTTCGGACCGAGATTGACATTTGGTTTCATAGCAAAGGGCAGCTCTGCGGAAAAGGGGGGCGGGGGACGGACAGCAGACAAATCGGGTTATCAATGGAAACACCCCAATCATTAAGATTCATGCGTTAGGCATACTCGCGTGACAGTGTGGCACTATGTTTTTCGCCGCACGGAAACAAAAGTCACGGAGAGGAGCAGTCATTTCGCTTGCGCAAACCGGAGGCCCAGGGCATTGTTCAGAGAAGATGAGAGTTACAGTGAATGTATGAGGCGAACGCAGCTACATTTTTTCGAAATACTGAAACACTTTTGGTTTAATAAACATGGATTAAGATTTCAAGTTCTCTTTGGAGACTTTGGTACGAGTACGATTTGTTTTAAAGAGGGACGTAAAGAGCTAAATATTTCTATGGGGGTGTCTGAATCGCTGCTATGGCACAACACAACCTCGTTGATTGGTGTTCAAATCCACTAAAACTCGAGTGGAATAGCGCCTGGGAGAGGTTGCAGTAAAAACAACCGAAACATGCATGGATAGCAGTCTATAAAGCTCAAAAGACTAAATAAGTGTTATAGTTTGTCAAATGAGAATCTTCTAATTGTCAGATGCAGATGAAATAGACAAACTACCATTATGGCAAATGTATCGGACACTCATATGTTTGTAGATCAGTTTTACAACATAATCCAGAGGTTTGATACCGAGAGAAAGTTTGTGAATATTTGTTGATGAGTGCTGTCAGCACCGACATTCTGAAATACTTGAAAGAACAGGTCATACAATCTCTGGTTAAATAAACCTGTTCCATATGCAAAATAGTAAAGATCTATAATGAGAAGGTGTTACATTTGTATTAAAGGCGATGTATTCTCCATGGGAATAGTTGCTGGAAGCTTCATTTCATCGATATGTCACAGCGCAGTTATGATGTAAACTTTAGTTACGGTGACCACTCGTAGTGCAGTGGATTGACTGTGCTGTGTGTACTAAGCTTTGTACTGCGCTTAGTAGCGGCTGTGTGTTGAACAGGAGCCAGACAAAAACAGTGAGGGCCGCCCAAGCAGTCAAATGACTACCACTCTCCCGGCTCTCTGGTTAGCTCTATGTCACTCGTGAGCCCAGGATGTCTTGTAACTCCCGGACAAGTGTATAGGCTCTCTGGTTCCGCAACTACATAATTTTGGAGCACAGTCAACTATTACTGTTTTCGCATTTCCCTTGGGTCTCTGGTCCCCTGTCTGACATGTGCTCTATTAAATGGAGGAAGATTTACAACTACTAAAGCTCTCAAGCGTTTTTGACTAAAACTGGGACTTTCAGTTCGGGTCGAGCAGGAGGTTATAATTAAAGGAAGACCAACGCCTAAAGGAGTTTGTAATGGTTTGGCTCGAGACGACAGGATGAAAAAACAATCGCTTTTTTCAAACAGAGTGGTACGAAAGCGTCTGGTAAGAAAATTTAATTCAAATCCACTCAAATCCACTGAAAATCATTGGGGAACCAGAAGAAGGTATAAAAAAACAACACAAAACCAGCTGCTTGTTATTTCATACTATTAGAGCTATTTCATACTCTGACTTCTGGAACTTCTTTTGTGAAATTCTTGGCTGGCCTCAAGTGCACTCGGAGAGAAAACTGACCCGGGGCCAAAAGTACTGGACACCTGGTTTATATCGTTTGTAATCTGATTGTGACGAATCAGTGCCTCACCAGCCACGAACTCACTGTACGTCACTGGTAATCAAGTGTTTTATGGATATGGTGATTGTCGATTTTACATAATGTAAAAGTGGGACAACCTGAACTCAAGATACAAGCTCCATACAATCTATGTGTTAACAAGTGTAAATCCAAAGCATGTTTTGATATGCCAAATAGTAAAGCTCCCGAAAACATGGTTATACATTCAATTCAAATTATTTAGGCACAGTAATGGAAGTCTCCAGGGAACAGAGGCCGGAAGCCACATAACTGTGGGTCTGTCTGTGCAGCCTCCACATCATGGGTTTGATGCTCGGTTCTTTTTCGTTCTGTGCTTCACTGTAGGCAAAAGGAGATAGCTGCTACCCTATTCTCTAAACATCTCGTTTAGGGTACAACTTGATAGGCCTCTGGCAGATAGTCAAAGACATATTTGTGACTTGCACGAACATCCTTAAAAAGAGCCCAGAACACCGTGAACAGTGAGGATCTCCCTCAAAGCAGTTCCCTGGACTGCAACTGATCCCCTGTGCTCTTCTGTGCTCTTCTGCTGCTGTGCTCTGTTCTCCCTGTTCTCTCTCTGTGCTCCCGTGACTTTCTCGTGCTCCCTGTGCTCTCTTTGTTGCCTTGTGCTCTCTGTTCCTCTCTGTGGTTCAGCAGCTCTTCTTCTGCACCCACCACACATGTTGAGCAAGTGCGGTGCGACATGACACCATTCGTATAAGACAATAGTATACATAGTGAATATACTGCAAAGAAATGTGCAGTGTATCGCAACTATAGCTTACCACTTATGTGATCACAGGCAAACACCATTTTCAGCTTAGACACAAAATGCGCCAGCGTGAAATTAATACCTTGGGGCAAACTCCAAAATGCACTCAGATACATCTGAAGCAGGCCTTCAAAGTGCCAGACAAACCACAGCAGGTACTTCATCCTAACTTACTCTGCTCCCGCTAGGCCTCTCCTGACTCTTGTACACGTGCTATGAGGGCCAGGCCTCTTCTGACCTTTGTACAGTGCTATGAGGGCCAGCCTCTTCCGGACCTCTTGCTAAGTCTATGAGGGGCCAGTGGTCCTGGAGGCACAGGGACAGCCACCATCAACAACAGGGAAGTCCCTGGTTGGTATGGGGCCATTCCGCAGATCTATGCATCGCTCTATGGGATGCTGGGAGGGTAGTGGCTCTTGCTGGAAGCGCTTTAAAGAGTAACCAGTAATGGACTGGTAACAGGATCCTTACCTTCAGACTAAAACTGTAGAGTGGCCTCCTGGGGCCTTTAAAAGCAGATTTAATTCACTTGTATTTCCAGTCGCGTTTCATCTTTCTCTGTGAATAAAAGCACATGGAAAGGCACGCCGCTCACCTTGTAATGTCGTGGTGTTTCACTGTGCCCTACATTTGATCAGATGACTCTTGTACAGTTCCTCTGTTTAATAGCTAAAAAAAAAGAGTTGAGTGTATGTGGTGTCATTAATTTGAGGATGAGACCAAATCATAGTTGCAAAAATGACCCTTATATCTCTGGTGTGCTGTAAAGAGTGTAAGCAATGTTCCATTTGCATGTCTGTTTTCAGCTAAGGCAGGGCCCTTGGGATATCAGAAAGAAACTGACTTTGGAGGAAATACTTTCAAGGCAAGGACCTAAGAAACAAAGCCTCTGATGCTGACGACGGTCCACGACCTAAACCCCAGCACCTGCAGCGCCAATGATGAATCAGTTGCTAGTGCAGCCTACCTGACAGTCAAGTCAGGAGGAGGGTGAATTCTGGCGGGGACGTTCCGTGACCGCTTTCACAATCCCGCCATTTAATGCCAGGTTTATGGCTTATCAGGTGACGTACCCAGTTGAACAGTATACAGCGTCGTTAAGTTCTTGCATCATTCTGTTGTATTGATGATGAATTAAAATACGACTTTATTTTCGATACTGATACGATTTGCCCGTGGCAACATGGATGAGGGTTGTGTTTACCCATTATGCCGGCAAATGCAAACTTTGCGGTTACCATAGGCAAAAAACATGCACGCATTACCGCGCAGCAAAATTTCCGAACAAAACAAAATGGCCTTTTCCAAAGGATTTAAACTGGATTTTAGACGCTACTGTTGTGATCAATATGAGCCTCAGACCAGGGCCCTGTGTGGTTGTTGGTGTTTCACATAAAAAGTTGAGTGGTGTACAATCTGAAAAAAATCTGTTGGCATAATGCACTAGCTAGCTTGTGACTGTGAATGTTATTTAAGAGCGAAATAATGGCTTCTGCAGTTGCTAAACATTATCTCACCTGCTGGATAGTTACCATTTTACAGAGCAGGTTGCCTTACGTTTAGTTGTGCACACCCAGTGTAACGTTTGATGATACCAAAGTATCTATCTATCTGACCACTTTGTACTCTGAGTACAAAGCATTCAAGTACTCCTGACAACGAGAAACTATTTTTGTGGGGGTTGGCAGACCCCTATGCAGTAGTTGTTCTGTCTTGTGTTGCTATTACGTGTTGATATGGTGAAAAAAGAAGGAAACAGTGTTTGCCTCTGTAGCCAAGAATCGGCTCGTGATGGCTAAGTCACCCATTCTCACCCACCAGTGCCATTCTCCGAACAATCTAAAACCCACCACCACTGTATATTAAAACTATATACACACGAACTTCACAAAACACTGGTTGCGGATGTGCAGTATTGTCCTTTTTCAGGATGCAATTTTAACTTGTGTTGTGATATTGCTCAGGAAGGGGGAGTGACTTAGGTGAAGAAAGCAAAGGTCGGAGGGAAGACTTCAGAGCAACTACTTACAATTTTAATATGTTGTTTTCTGCAAATAGGTCCAATAGCATCCCCAAAACTAACAAAAAGGTAACACGGTGGTGACCATAATATATGTGAAAAACCCCTGTTTTGAAAGTCAGTCTGTTGTGAATTCTAGTTCTCCTTTAAAACTTAAATTGCAACATGCCCTGTTGTGTGCTCTTGGTGTGATGAAACTCCTTTCCTCTAGCGTCATGTTGGTGTGATTGCTTAATCTCCTAAGTCCAGAGCTCTGGACTTTTATCAGCTTATAAGGAACTTGACCAAGAACAAGTAGGAGCTCTCTCTTTATAATAAAATTGCCTGCCTCTCTTCTGGCCCTACCCTACATACAGTAAACGGTGCTTGCTGTTCAAAACTGCAGGCAGGGGCATATAATTGGAAAAGGCTCTAAAGTAACACGTAAGCTTGGATTCCATGGATTAACTTTTGGCTTATACAAGCAACATTGCCAAAGAGTGCAGACACGCCTCACTTCACATTGGGGGGGCTTGGCTGGTTTTCATTAAAGGTCTGTGTATTACACAAAATTGGGGTATTTAACTTATCTGAGGCTTCTTAAGGCAATGTTGTATAGCAGGTTACCTACCGTCAAAAAACAGCACCTAGAGTGTGTGTTTTGTTTCATGTCACACGTTTGAGTAATTCATGTTTTCTTAGTTGGTCTACATCATCTCCAAAGGCGCAAGAAATGCTCTGTGCCACCTTGTGAGGTCTATGATAGTGGTAGTTTCAAGTTATCAGACACTTTGTTACCTTTAGTTCCGTAAAAAAGGGGGGGGGGGGGGGAAATTGGCATTCCAGGGGGAAAATAATCGATCTAGTAACGGTGAATTTAGAGTTGTAAAAACCCAACTTTGAAGCAACGTCCTGTGTATTAACACATAATGATACTAATCATAAGGGTGGAAACAAACAGTGGTTTAATTGAGAGAAGAACACTTATGGCGCCAGGTAAACTGGACTCAACTGACAACACCAAGAAGCAGAAAGAGTCAAACGTAAAGTCCAAACAGGAGATGTCTTTCAAACGGGCAATTCTTAATATGACCGAATTCAGGCAGAGAACGATACGGCAGCGATGAGGAGAATGATGATATCTTATGTAATATCAGACTGCAAATCTCTTCCACTTTGGGGAATCAATACAAGGATAAAGGCTTGGGGAAAATAAACCTCAGAAACAGGCACCCTTCGAACTCAATACAGGGGATATGTAATGGTAGATTCACAGAGACAGAGTAGGTTCAAACACAGAGCTCGAGTGTCATCTCTTGATGATTCAACATCTGCCAAGGAACCGCCGCGGGAATGAACAGAGGGAGTATATATAGATCCCCTGGGTGCTTAGGAAATTGAATGTCAGTCTTCAACGGGAAAAAAGGGATGGAGCCCTGGGTGGTAGCAAACGACTGACGGGGGCTGGGGATAAACACCGGTAAACAGGCGAGAGACTGTGACAGAAGCAGCAAAAACAAACAATTAACGACAGTGGCAAAGGACCTAAGTAAAACTGGACCAAACTACCTGGCAGGAAGTGATTGGCATTGCAGTAGAAGAAGTGAAGGAGCAGCGACGGTTATCCACATGCCCAAAAAAATAACTAAAGTTAATTACAATATCAATGAGCAGTAATACCTTAAAGGACCCCAATTTAAAACACATAAATTGCTTTGTTAAGTCTATATATAATGAGTGATTTATCAGACCTTCCACAGCTACAAATTGGACTGTTCCCGACACAGAGCAGGAAACAAGGAGTACCTATGACTAAATACTCCAAGAAAAGTGTGTCCCATCTAACATTTAATGAACATCAATATAGTAATTATCGTGACAGGCCTAGCATAGTATTACTCTCCGCGACCGGAATTCTCCCTCACGAGGAATTTCTCGTAATCTGACCAGGACAAAAAATGTCACCATGCAGCGGAAAGGATCACCGAGATGTCCAAAATTTAGTTAATCGCATTTGAGCAGAAAGAGAAAATATGGGATGGTCCCTCCACAAAAAGCGACAGGCCGCTTCCATCTGCAAGTTTTCAAATAGTCGTGATAAAAATTAGGTTTTAACATGAGTCGCGCATTCAGCGTCGCCATGTTGCTTCGGGTTTGTTTAAACTTTGGGCGCGCGCCCAAAACACCAACGCTGAGCCACCTGTGATCGGTCTGGTTTCAATCAGTGGTTCGATCCCAAACCCAGCAGCATGAGTGAGGGCAGGAGCAAGAAAATATGGCAGGGAATCATCTACAAGGTAAGGATTCTAACCCAGGGACATAACCACAAGTGTGACAGTGATCTGCATTTACACTCTCTTTTATCATTTGGAAAGTATGACCATACTGACAGAGTTGCCTAGGGATTAAGAACACACACTTCGTCAATACTGTAGGAAGATGGTAAAAGTAATTTGTTGAAGAATTGGGAAGTTCCTATTTTCAACATGGGTAGTGATTGACAGGGTGGACTTAGCCACGTTCTATGGTTACACATTGTTCTGCCTTGGAGGAGGAAAATAATTATTTCACAGGGGCGACTGAAAAACATAGCAGAGATCTGATACCAGAATCAAGTGGTGTTAATAGAGCGACGGACGCAAGAAACTGCTTACTCAGAGGTGAGAGATACATTTGATTTTATTTGTAAGTTGGGAGGAACCAATGAGCTTCTTCTGTACATGTGTCACCTGAAAAAACAACCCAACTGAATTCACTGCACAGATCACATTTGACCGGAGAACTTGAGACGTAACAGAGGAGCATGGGGAACTAGACTGAGTCACCTAATCTGTGTATAAAAATCCAGAGAGGTATCAGTCCTTCTAGATAAGGTTATAATTAACCTGGGCTATTGAAGGACTGCAGGGAAAAGTCATACTCTTCTGATCATATCACGGGATTCAGTACCCAGCAAAGCTAAAGGATACGAGATGTCATTGTAAAGTTCAAAGGTTTGTGGGATTGTGAGTTTTTTCCTCTTTCTATGCAGGGACCATGCAAGAAAGAAGCTGGTCAAAACTAATCTATGGACCTCGGAGCTGCTACAGGCTTTTTACACCAACGTTGGACTGCATACGGTATTCAAGGAGTAACTTTGGTTTATAAAAATGAACTACTTGTGTTTAGTGATAGTTTAAACTAGGTAACAGTGCCCTGTAGAAATGATTTCATCCTTCCCTGTAGCTGAGGCCATCCGGTATGTATTGTTATAGGTTTTTTTACAATTGTAATTTGAACTTGAAAGACGGTTTGAACTCCTCCTCTATAATTATACTCTTCAAAATTTGTTTTTCATCTTTTGTATTCACCCAATTGTTCATTGTATTTCCAGAGCAGCAGCGGGCAGACTAGAAGTCCGTCAGCACGGGGGGGAGAATGCAGTAGTTGACAGGCATTTAAACGGGCAAACAAATAGAACATCTGGGACGAACAAGGTCCGCAAACTCAAAATACAATTAGATTCAAGTTTGTGTTTTTCGATATCTGTGCCATTCATGACGCAGGAAGGAAAATGTATAGAAATTAGAGCATATAGGAAAAAACAAAAAAAACAAAAAAAAAACAAACACTGACTGATAAGTGATCCTTCCCGCTACCAAGACGACATGTTGACAAAATGTTCCCTCCAATCACAAAAGGTAGGAGAGGTCTGAAGAATTTATATGACAGCATTAATACATGCTTGCGTAGATATATGCAATATTACTTCATCTCACTATCGGAAAGCCTAAGTTTAACAAAGTTATGATAAACGAGACCACGAGATATTGGTCTCAGGGCTCAGTCCGTGAGCCTGACTAAACTGGAAGCTCTCAGCCAAAGTGAGTGTGCGGTGAGGTTCGTGGCTGGTGAGGCACTGATGGTAAATGGTAAATGGTCACATCTTTATATAGCGCTTTTGTCCACCTTTCAAGGCACTCAAAGCGCTTTTACATACAAGGAAACCAGTCACCCATCCACACACACATTCATACACCAGCTGTACGCAGACACTGGGGGCGAGGGTGGGTTAAGTGTCTTGCCCCAAGGACACAACGACAGCATTCATCTGTGAGGGCTGGAATTGCACCGCCAACCTTTTGAGTCAGTGGATTCTAACCACTCAACCAATGATGTTGCATGTAGGTGTAGAGCGCGGGATTGAAACCGCCCAACCTTCGGATCAGGTGGACAAACACTCAACCCTACTGAGCTACTGTCGCCCCGCTGTCGTCACCAATCAGATTTAACAACCATATATAAACCAGGTGAGTCAGTACATTTGGCCCCGGTGTCAGTTTCTCGTCTCAGTGACTTGGGGCCAGAAAAATAAAAAGAATTTCAAAATAAAAGTTACGAAGTCGGTATGAAAATAGCTCCAATAGATGAAATGAAAAGATGGTTTGTATTGTTTGTATTGTGTTTTTTATCCTTCTTCTTGTTCCCCAATTTTCTGTGGGTTGAAGAAGTCATTAAATTCCCTACCATTTGGTACCACTCTGTTTGAAAAGAGCAAGTCTTTCGTCCGTCGTACGTCTGGAGCAAACCATTTAGCTCCTTTAGCAGTTGGTCTTCCTTCATTATAACCTCCTGCCTCGACCGAAAGTCCAGTTTAGAAAACTTATGCTCCGTGAGCTTTATTATGTAATCCTCCTCCATTTAAAAGTAGGGCCAGACAAAAAGAAAAAAAAAAGTGAAACGGATTGCTAAACTGTGATTTGCTAACTCAAATTGTAGTTTGCTGTCACTATTCTGCGGGGAGTTACAAGAATCCCTGGGCTCATGAGGGCCCCCTATCATGTGGGAGGGTAACTACGTGCCGCACCCGGCGCCTTTCTCATAGCTGCTTAAAGCAGCGTTCACTGCTGAGCTACAGCACAGTCAGTCATGTGAGGGCTAAAAAACTGCCGGTGCCTCGACATATGGCTCTTACGTATATTTCAGCAGGTAGAATGTAAAAAAATTCTGTGATTTTTGAAAAATAATTAAAAAAAGAAAAAAATCTAGGAAAATAAACTTTATAGTACAAATCAACATGGAAAAAGATAACCATTTCATTTATTTTTTCTCTGTGATGGCAAGGTGAGGCCTGCTTCACCGCATCAGACCTCACGTACGTCACTGTCTTCTTCTTATGGGTATTGTATTGTTAACATTTGGTGATCCAATTAGGAGTGGTACTTGATTTTGAAAATGCTTATAGTCCATTTAGCGACTTTACGCTCTAAGTCACTTCCCCTTCAAGAGCACTGTCAAAACACCAATCCGCTAAGACACTCCCGCTATGAAACTATCTGCACATCCCAAGCAGATTTGTGAAGTGTATGTAGTTGTTATGATCAGCTTTTGATATAGCCTAGCTTGGGCTTAGTACGGTTTGTAATACTAAGCCCGATGTTTTCAAATAATGCCAGGAGAGATTGCTAGATGATGCTGAAATATGCAGGGAGGGGCATGGTTTTGATTGAAGGAAGACGAGAGAGCATCCAGGTACACAGCCAATTTGTAATATCTAGGCAATCCATAGGCAATGGTAGCTTGAATAAGTACTAAATATAGAAAACTGATCATTAGGATTAAAAAGTATTTGCATTTACTTTACAGTAGATTTAGTGACATTTATTAGTTAGATTTGGACCCTTTGAGATCAAACCATTTTGATGATGAGGCTCTCTGTGAAAAGGAGTTGAACTCCACTGCTTTAAACACGCAAGAGGTAATTAAAGCAATTTTCAGTATAATTCACTTTTAAACCAACTACATGGTCGTTCACTGTAACATATTCTTCAGTATT
>JAIEZT010001051.1:0-23893 GCA_019594935.1 Periophthalmus modestus | reverse complement strand
GCGTTGATGAGATCTCCATGACCTTAGGCGATTGTGGGAGTCTTTAGCTCATGGAAAAACACCTGACACTGCTGCAGTAACCGTCTTCACGGTTTTTTTTTCCTCTTCTCTCTGAGGAACACACGCCACAACCTGAAACACAGCCACACAGCTCTCCACTATGAGACACTAGAACACATCGACAACACATCAGTGACCACGAGAAAACGACACAACACCGAAACACAGACTAAAACACACACATCATGACCACGAGACGAGAAACAGACACACCACCTCCTGAAACAGACTAAAAACACACACATCAGTGACCACGAGAACACACACACCACCTGAAACAGAGACTAAAACACACACATCAGTGACCACGAGACGACACACACACCACCTGAAACAGAGAGACTAAAACACACACATCATTGGACCACGAGACGAGACACACACCAGGATGTGTTGTATGTTTCGTACTTGCTCCAGCCCTTTTCTTCCTCTCACACAAACACCAGTCCTCACCTTGAGGTCGTTATCCCCGCCGTCATGTGTGAGCGTCGGCGCTGCTCTTCATCGTGAGCTCACACTGCGTCGTCATTGACGAGGGCGGGGGCGTCGCCGCGGCTCAGGTCGGCCACAAACCACGATTTCAGGGTTTTCTCACCACGACGTTCATCTCCGTCTTAGACACGGGGGCCGGAGAGGAGGGACGCGGCTGATGGAGTAAAACCACAGGGTTTACTCATATTTCAGTTTATTTCCCAATAGGAACTGGCTCATGAACACAAGCTCTTTAAATCACTTTTGTATTTTTCCTTGAGTTTCAGACAGTCTTAAAAACTTTTTTGACTACGTTTGCTACTGTGTGCATTGTGTCTCCATGGCAGCTGCTGAACATTCTGCCATAGAGACACATGTAGAACACCCTCAGTGTGATGTCCCTGTTTAAGTATGAACAGAAATACACATAAAAAACACTCACTGGACGCCACGGAGGAGGGGTTTCTTCTCTGCTCCGGCGTTTGCTCTTGTTCTGAGGAGCCTGACTGAAGCCCTGCTGTGACGCCGTCAGGAAGATGTTAGCCACCGTTAGCAGGAACTCCATGCTAGCACAGAGGTAAAATGTCCTGCACCAGAGTGTCCAGAACTGTCCCCCTCTCGGCCCTGTCGATACTTCACCTCCACCATTCATGTTCTGCTCTGGCCCCCGGACGCAGCGCCATCATCCTGTGAGAAGGAAGATGAAATAGCACTTTGTTGGTTTGTTAGATCGTCCTGCACAGCCATTAGGCCCTGACCCTCATCCTCAGTTTTTGCAATGTCTAAAAACACGTCAAAAATCAAAGGTAAACTGTCAAAACCAGACTCAGAGAGACTTATCCTGCATCTGTCTCCAGGAGGTTAGACGACTGTCCAAACGAGCCTTAAGACAGAACAGAACATCCAGAACACTGCTGCTCGGGTCTGACTACAACCAGGAAGTACTTCACACATGTGTCCTGTGTCAGGTGAAGTACTTCACACATGTGTCCTGTGTCAGGTGAAGTACTTCACAACATGTGTCCTGTGTCAGGTGAAGTACTTCACACATGTGTCCAATGTCAGGTGAAGTACTTCACACATGTGTCTGTGTCAGGTGAAGTACTTCACACATGTGTCCTGTGTCAGGTGAAGTACTTCACACACGTGTCCTGTGTCAGGTGAAGTACTTCACACATGTGTGCTGCACTTATGTGTTATGATCATAGATATATGTATATTTCATTCCTAAATCCAGATATGAACATTAATAACAGACAAATCCGGTGCCTGATTTTCCCAAAGTCGCTCCCGTTAGCATTAGCACCAGGATTGATTGACAGCCTCGTTCCAAGGGGCGAGTGCCTTTAACAGCCTCACTCTGGCTCTTTGGTTTTGCACTCACGTTATAGTAGTTTAAACCTCTACAAACATGTCCTGATAAGTGTGTGGTTCTTGTTCTAGGTTAGTTAGATGTTACTGCTCGTGGGTGTGTTTTCAGGACCTGGACGTGACCATCCTGATGTTGGGTCTCTTGTCGTCCAGGAAACAGGCTGCCAGCTGCACCAGGGCCTTCATGCAGCTGTCGGAGAACATGTGGACCGAAGAAGGGGATGGGCCGCCGAGAGTGAACTCAGCCAGTTTGAGCTGCTCGTCGTGAGAGTCCAGTAAGTGAGCCTGGGAGAGCACAACAGGAGGTTATGAACAAATGACCCATGACATTTATATACAGCCCCTGAGTCCCAAAGCACGTTTGCATTATTCTTTCACTACACACACGGGGGTGTGGCCTGTCACATTCTGAAGTGCCATATTTTGCTGAAGTACAGTGTAAACCAGAAGTTTACATTCACTATATAAAAACACACATGTGCTGTATTTCTCACTGTGTGACATGAAATCAGACTAAACTTTTTCTGTTTTGGGATTATTAGGATTAACAAAATTTATTTCTATTTTGCAAAAATTCCAGAATAATGACAGAAGGATTTTTTTGGACAATTTTTCATGACTTTCTTCAGAGTCAGAAGTTCACATACATGTCATTAAAGTTTGTTCCATTGTCTTTAAACTGTGAGACTTGGGTCAAATGTTTTGGATTTCCTTCCACAAACTTCTCACAGTAGTTGCAAGAGTTTTGCCCCGTTGGTCCTGACAGAACCGGTGTAACTGAGCCCAGTTTGTGGCCACCTTGTTCCACAGGCCTTTTCAAGTCTGTTCATACATTTTCAATAGGACTGAGATGTCAATAAACCAATCAATAAAACAATCAATAAACCAATCAGAAGCTTCCAAACACATGACATCATCGTCTGGGTTTTCCTGTTAAGTTTTAAAGTCATATAATAATCTTACTGTCTGTAAACTTCTGTTTACACTGTAAATACAGACGATAAACAGATGAAACCAAAACTTTAAAGCAGAACTATCCCAAAAACAGGCTCTGAATGTGTAAGATTGTTCAAAATATATGAGCTGAAAAAAATGAATAGCAGAACGAAACACTTCAGAGAGAGTTTGTGTTTATGAGTCACAGAAGTTCAGAATCCAAACTTCTACAAATCAAATCTCATCATATTCTACAGAAACAATAGCTGTTCCACAAAGACCACACCTGTCATAAATACAGACAAACGACACGTTCATGAGTTTAGATGATGCAGTTATCGTAGCCACAGCTGCCCTGCCTCACCCTCTGCCACAAAACTACAGTATGAACCGAGGAAACACGGCAGAACGTTAAATCCACACATTCTCTGTGCTGACACGTTTCATGTCAGACTGTGGAACAAGAAAATTTTCTGTGGAAACAAACCAGAGACAATCCTCCAGGTCAAATAAGAGTCAGGTCTGTGGAGATGCAAGCCCGCTCAGAGTCAGAACACACACTTTTCAGAGCAGAGAGGAAAAACAAACAAAATGAAAAATAACATTATTTTCTGCCTAAAAAGTTGCAAACTGGTGGCTTTAAGCTAAATCTGTATTTATATTTTTGCAGTTTAAGAGAGATTGTCTCGGAATTTTCTGTGACCGGACCAGGCATTTTATCAGTTCTACTGACATTTACCTGATCCTTCTGCCCTGAATCACAGGGGGACGCACTCGGGGCAAAAGGATCCAAAATCAACACTAATCAACACTGAAATAACTGGATTTGAGAAGTATCGATATGAGAACATGTTTATATTGATAAGACACACAGACGAGTTTCACACCACAACCCACGGGAGTTTAAAACGATCGATCACTCAGCATCCAGCCCACGACTCACCTCGTTTAGAGTGAACATAAGTCCACAGGAGGATAAAACGATCACTCTACATCCAGCCCAGGACTCACCTCGTTTAGAGTGAACATAAGTCCACAGGAGTTTAAAACGATCACTCTACATCCAGCCCACGACTCACCTCGTTTAGAGTGAACATAAGTCCACAGGAGGATAAAACGATCACTCTACATCCAGCCCTGGACTCACCTCGTTTAGAGTGAACATAAGTCCACAGGAGGATAAAACGATCACTCTACATCCAGCCCAGGACTCACCTCGTTCCCGTTTGGAGTGAATAGGACCAGGGTCATGGAGTCAAACTTGAAGTCTAACTTCAGAGTCGTCTTGTGTTTGACATTTGTCTGAGACTCGACCACAGCAGAGGTCACCACGGTGTTATCTGAGGACACGAGACACATGCTTTTATGTTTCACTCACACTTTTAAATGTTTAAATCACAAACTGGCATTGACACTGGCACTGATTTTACTTAATAAGACAAATGGAAAATCTGCACCGTCACCATAGCAATAAAAAAATCTAAGTGAAATATTATATCTTTTGAATGGTCAAAAGTCCTCAAAATGTCGCCTTTGAACAGCTTTGGTGTCCAGAGTTCTATGAAGGATAAATGTGTAACTATGTAAAGTAACAGGCTTTTTGTTTAAACACAGTTTTGTCTGATTCATTAAAGGTTCAATATCTCACAAAACTGACTCTTGTACCTTTAATCCATGTTTTAACGCTGTTTCCTGCTCAAAAACACACTGGAGTTGTGTTTGTCTCATTCACACATGTTTGAGTCACTTTATTATTAGTCTGTAACATCTCCAAAGCTCAAAATGCTCTGTTCCACCTTGTGATGTCATGAAGTGGTAGTTTTAACAGCTCCTTTTACCTTTAGTTCAGTCGAGATAAGAGGCAACTCCAGCACTGAAATGATCCAAATGATTCTAGTGAAGGTGGAGTTTAAAAACACAGTGGAGCACTTCCTGTATCACCACATTGATCACATCACATGATGACATCACAAGGTGGAACAGAGTGTTTTCAGTTTGAGAGAAGAACTCAGCCTAAATCTGCAGGTTTGTGTTAAACATGTGAATGAAACAAAACACGACTCCAGGTCTGAGACGAGGAAACATCAGAACAGATCAGAGAACAGAGAAATGTGGGCCGTTTAAGGTAATGTGGGCCCATTAAGGTATTGTAGGCCTTAAGATGGTGTAATGTGGGCCCTTTAGATGGTGTAATGTGGGCCCTTTAGATGGTGTAATGTGGGCCTTTAGATAGTGTAATATGGGCCCTTTAGATGGTGTAATGTGGGCCTTTAGATGGTGTAATGTGGGCCTTTAGATGGTGTAATGTGGGCCTTTAGATGGTGTAATGTGGGCCTTTAGATGGTGTAATGTGGGCCTTTAGATGGTGTAATATGGGGCCTTTAGATGGTGTAATATGGGCCTTTAGATGGTGTAATATGGGCCTTTAGATGGTGTAATGTGGGCCTTTAGATGGTGTAATGTGGGCCTTTAGATGGTGTAATGTGGGCCTTAGATGGTGTAATGTGGGCCTTTAGATGGTGTAATGTGGGGCCTTTAGATGGTGTAATATGGGCCTTAGATGGTGTAAATATGGGCCTTTAGATGGTGTAATGTGGGCCTTTAGATGGTGTAATATGGGCCTTTAGATGGTGTAATGTGGGCCTTTAGATGGTGTAATGTGGGCCTTTAGATGGTGTAATGTGGGCCTTTAGATGGTGTAATGTGGGCCTTTAGATGGTGTAATGTGGGCCTTTAGATGGTGTAATATGGGCCCTTTAGATGGTGTAATATGGGCCTTTAGATGGTGTAATATGGGCCTTTAGATGGTGTAATGTGGGCCTTTAGATGGTGTAATGTGGGCCTTTAGATGGTGTAATATGGGGCCCTTAGATGGTGTAATATGGGCCTTTAGATGGTGTAATGTGGGCCTTTAGATGGTGTAATGTGGGCCTTTAGATGGTGTAATATGGGGCCTTTAGATGGTGTAATGTGGGCCTTTAAATGGTGTAATGTGGGCCTTTAGATAGTGTAATGTGGGCCCTTTAGATGGTGTAATATGGGCCGTTTAGATGGTGTAATATGGGCCTTTAGATGGTGTAATGTGGGCCTTTAAATGGTGTAATGTGGGCCTTTAGATAGTGTAATGTGGGCCCTTTAGATGGTGTAATATGGGCCGTTTAGATGGTGTAATATGGGCCTTTAGATGGTGTAATATGGGCCTTTAGATGGTGTAATGTGGCCCTTTAGATGGTGTAATGTGGGCCTTTAGATGGTGTAATGTGGGCCTTTAGATGGTGTAATGTGGGCCTTTAGATGGTGTAATGTGGGCCCTTTAGATGGTGTAATGTGGGCCTTTAGATGGTGTAATGTGGGCCTTTAGATGGTGTAATGTGGGCCCTTTAGATGGTGTAATGTGGGCCTTTAGATGGTGTAATGTGGGCCTTTAGATGGTGTAATATGGGGCCTTTAGATGGTGTAATGTGGGCCTTTAGATAGTGTAATGTGGGCCCTTTAGATGGTGTAATATGGGCCGTTTAGATGGTGTAATATGGGCCCTTTACATGGTGTATTATGGGCCTTTAGATGGTGTAATGTGGGCCTTTAGATGGTGTAATGTGGGCCTTTAGATGGTGTAATGTGGGCCTTTAGATGGTGTAATATGGGGCCTTTAGATGGTGTAATACGGGGCCTTTAGATAGTGTAATGTGGGCCTTTAGATAGTGTAATATGGGCCCTTTAGATGGTGTAATGTGGGCCTTTAGATGGTGTAATGTGGGCCTTTAGATGGTGTAATGTGGGCCTTTAGATGGTGTAATGTGGGCCTTTAGATGTGTAATGTGGGCCTTTAGATAGTGTAATGTGGGCCCTTTACATGGTGTATTATGGGCCCTTTACATGGTGTAATGTGGGCCTTTAGATGGTGTAATGTGGGCCTTTAGATGGTGTAATATGGGCCTTTAGATGGTGTAATGTGGGCCTTTAGATGGTGTAATGTGGGCCTTTAGATGGTGTAATGTGGGCCTTTAGATGGTGTAATGTGGGCCCTTTAGATGGTGTAATGTGGGCCCTTTAGATGGTGTAATGTGGCCCTTTAGATGGTGTAATGTGGCCCTTTAGATGGTGTAATGTGGGCCGTTAGATGGTGTAATGTGGGCCTTTAGATGGTATGTAATGTGGGCCTTTAGATGGTGTAATGTGGGCCTTTAGATGGTGTAATGTGGGCCTTTAGATGGTGTAATGTGGGCCTTTAGATGGTGTAATGTGGGGCTTTTAGATGGTGTAATGTGGCCTTTAGATAGTGTAATATGGCCCTTTAGATGGTGTAATGTGGGCCTTTAGATGGTGTAATGTGGGCCGTTAGATGGTGTAATGTGGGCCTTTAGATGGTGTAATGTGGGACTTTAGATGGTGTAATATGGGCCTTTAGATGGTGTAATGTGGGCCTTTAGATGGTTAATATGGGCCCTTTAGATGGTGTAATGTGGGCCTTTAGATGGTGTAATGTGGGCCGTTAGATGGTGTAATGTGGGCCTTTAGATGGTGTAATGTGGGCCTTTAGATGGTGTAATGTGGGACTTTAGATGGTGTAATGTGGGCCTTTAGATGGTGTAATGTGGGCCTTTAGATGGTGTAATATGGGCCGTTAGATGGTGTAATGTGGGCCTTTAGATGGTGTAATATGGGCCTTTAGATGGTGTAATATGGGGCCTTTAGATGGTGTAATGTGGGCCCTTTAGATGGTGGATAATGTGGGCCTTTAGATGGTGTAATGTGGGCCTTTAGATGGTGTAATATGGGCCTTTAGATGGTGTATATGGGGCCTTTAGATGGTGTAATATGGGGCCTTTAGATGGTGTAATGTGGGCCTTTAGATGGTGTAATGTGGGCCTTTAGATGGTGTAATGTGGCCTTTAGATGGTGTGTAATGTGGGCCTTTAGATGGTGTAATATGGGCCTTTAGATGGTGTAATGTGGGCCTTTAGATGGTGTAATGTGGGCCTTTAGATGGTGTAATGTGGGCCTTTAGATGGTGTAATGTGGGCCTTTAGATGGTGTAATGTGGGCCTTTAGATGGTGTAATGTGGGCCTTTAGATGGTGTAATGTGGGCCTTTAGATGGTGTAATGTGGGCCTTTAGATGGTGTAATATGGGGCCTTTAGATGGTGTAATGTGGGCCTTTAGATAGTGTAATGTGGGCCCTTTAGATGGTGTAATATGGGCCGTTTAGATGGTGTAATATGGGCCCTTTACATGGTGTATTATGGGCCCTTTACATGGTGTATTATGGGCCCTTTACATGGTGTTATGTGGGCCTTTAGATGGTGTAATGTGGGCCTTTAGATGGTGTAATGTGGGCCTTTAGATGGTGTAATGTGGGCCTTTAGATGGTGTAATGTGGGCCTTTAGATGGTGTAATGTGGGCCTTTAGATGGTGTAATGTGGGCCTTTAGATGGTGTAATGTGGGCCTTTAGATGGTGTAATGTGGGCCTTTAGATGGTGTAATGTGGGCCTTTAGATGGTGTAATGTGGGCCTTTAGATGGTGTAATGTGGGCCTTTAGATGGTGTAATGTGGGCCTTTAGATAGTGTAATGTGGGCCCTTTACATGGTGTATTATGGGCCCTTTACATGGTGTATTATGGGCCCTTTACATGGTGTAATGTGGGCCTTTAGATGGTGTAATGTGGGCCTTTAGATGGTGTAATATGGGCCTTTAGATGGTGTAATGTGGGCCTTTAGATGGTGTAATGTGGGCCTTTAGATGGTGTAATGTGGGCCTTTAGATGGTGTAATGTGGGCCCTTTAGATGGTGTAATGTGGCCCTTTAGATGGTGTAAATGTGGCCCTTTAGATGGTGTAATGTGGGCCGTTAGATGGTGTAATGTGGGCCTTTAGATGGTGTAATGTGGGCCTTTAGATGGTGTAATGTGGCCTTTAGATGGTGTAATGGGGGCTTTAGATGGTGTAATGTGGGCCTTTAGATGGTGTAATGTGGGCCCTTTAGATAGTGTAATGTGGGCCCTTTAGATGGTGTAATGTGGGCCTTTAGATGGTGTAATGTGGGCCGTTAGATGGTGTAATGTGGGCCTTTAGATGGTGTAATGTGGGACTTTAGATGGTGTAATATGGGCCTTTAGATGGTGTAATGTGGGCCTTTAGATGGTGTAATATGGGCCCTTTAGATGGTGTAATGTGGGCCTTTAGATGGTGTAATGTGGGCCGTTAGATGGTGTAATGTGGGCCTTTAGATGGTGTAATATGGGCCTTTAGATGGTGTAATGTGGGCCTTTAGATGGTGTAATATGGTGTGGGCCTTTAGCTGGTGTAATGTGGGCCTTTAGATGGTGTAATGTGGGCCTTTAGATGGTGTAATATGGGCCTTTAGATGGTGTAATATGGGGCCTTTAGATGGTGTAATATGGGGCCTTTAGATGGTGTAATGTGGGCCCTTTAGATGGTGTAATGTGGGCCTTTAGATGGTGTAATGTGGGCCTTTAGATGGTGTAATGTGGGCCTTTAGATGGTGTAATGTGGGCCTTTAGATGGTGTAATATGGGGCCTTTAGATGGTGTAATATGGGGCCTTTAGATGGTGTAATGTGGGCCTTTAGATGGTGTAATGTGGGCCTTTAGATGGTGTAATGTGGGCCTTTAGATGGTGTAATGTGGGCCTTTAGATGGTGTAATGTGGGCCTTTAGATGGTGTAATATGGGCCTTTAGATGGTGTAATGTGGGCCTTTAGATGGTGTAATATGGGCCTTTAGATGGTGTAATGTGGGCCTTTAGATGGTGTAATGTGGGCCTTTAGATGGTGTAATGTGGGCCTTTAGATGATGTAATATGGGCCTTTAGATGGTGTAATGTGGGCCTTTAGATGGTGTAATATGGGCCCTTTAGATGGTGTAATGTGGGCCTTTAGATGGTGTAATGTGGGCCTTTAGATGGTGTAATGTGGGCCTTTAGATGGTGTAATGTGGGCCTTTAGATGGTGTAATGTGGGCCTTTAGATGGTGTAATATGGGCCCTTAGATGGTGTAATATGGGCCCTTAGATGGTGTAATGTGGGCCCTTTAGATGGTGTAATGTGGGCCTTTAGATGGTGTAATGTGGGCCGTTAGATGGTGTAATGTGGGCCTTTAGATGGTGTAATATGGGCCTTTAGATGGTGTAATGTGGGCCTTTAGATGGTGTAATATGGGCCTTTAGATGGTGTAATGTGGGCCTTTAGATGGTGTAATGTGGGCCTTTAGATGGTGTAATGTGGGCCTTTAGATGGTGTAATGTGGGCCTTTAGATGGTGTAATATGGGCCCTTAGATGGTGTAATATGGGCCCTTAGATGGTTTAATGTGGACCTTTAGATGGTGTAATATGTAATCTTCCACATGTATCTCTCTTGTTGTTTTAACTTCTATATAAATGTACAAATGTTCACAAAATAAAACAGTCAGAATCAGTCATACTCACTTTGGCTGGGTGGAGAGGTGCCTGACTCGCGGGTGGAGGTCTCAGACGAGGGGTCAGTGGGGTCAGTGGGGTCAGTGGGGTCTGTAGTGGGTGGAGGTTCTGAGGGGCCACCGAGCTCCGACTTCTCCGACAGGTTTTCATTCAGAGTCTTCAACACCACAGTCAAGTCGTCCTGGCTCAACATCAGCTGCAGGAGCACAGGAAAAAAAAGATCAAACAGAGAAACAGGGAGATCAAACACAGAAAAAACAGAGATCAAACACAGAGAAACAGAGAAAACAGAGAGAAACAGAGAAAACAGAGAAACAGAGAGATCAAACACAGAAAAAACAGAGATCAAACACAGAGAAACAGAGAAAACAGAGAGAAACAGAGAGATCAAACACAGGAAAAACAGAGATCAAACACAGAGAAACATAGAAACCAGAGAGAAACAGAGAAACATAGAAAACAGTGAGAAACAGAGAGATCAAACACAGAAAAAACAGAGATCAAACACAGAGAAACAGAGAAAACAGAGAGAAACAGAAAACAGAGAGATCAAACACTGAAAAAAACAGAGAGATCAAACACAGAGAAACAGAAAACAGAGAAACAAAAAACAGAGAGATCAAACAGAAAAAACAGAGATCAAACACAGAGAAACAGAGAAAACAGAGAGAAACAAAAAACAGAGAGAAACAAAAAACAGAGAGATCAAACACAGAAAAAACAGATCAAACACAGAGAAAACAGAGATCAAACACAGAAACAGAGAGAAAACAGAGAGATCAAACGCAGAGAAACAGAAACACAGAGAAACACAAAGAAAACAGAGAAACACAGATGTAAATGTGTGAGTTCTTCATGATTCTTTTACTCTCACTGTGTCGTATCATCCACTAAATCCAGGTCGTTATTATCATCATCATTCGCCCTAAAGCCCTGACTGCTCTGCACAAAATAAACACGGAACCTTCAGGTTTTTCACAAAAATACAAAAAAATGAACTATTCCAGTGTCGCTAGTGCCCCCTTCAGACAGATATGAGGCAGTGCCCAGCAGTAAATCTGACCAGAAATGAAGAAGAGACTTGGACGAGCAGAGAAAAATCTTCACTCCTACGATTTTTATCCAGTAAAGATTACAATTTTTCAGTATTTCAGTGTATTTGTAAGTGTATGTGTACATGTACTTGTATGTGTAAGTGTATGTGTATGTGTACTTGTATGTGTAAGTGTATGTGTATGTGTACTTGTATGTGTACATGTATGTGTACGTGTACTTGTATGTGTAAGTGTACTTGCATGTGTAAGTGTACTTGCATGTGTACGTGTACGTGTATGTGTACTTGTACGTGTACTTGTACGTGTACTTGTACGTGTACGTGTACTTGTATGTGTACGTGTACTTGTATGTGTACGTGTACTTGTACGTGTACTTGTACGTGTACTTGTACGTGTACGTGTACTTGTACGTGTACGTGTACTTGTACGTGTACTTGTACGTGTACTTGTACGTGTACGTGTATGTGTATGTGTACTTGTACGTGTATTTGTACGTGTACTTGTACGTGTACTTGTACGTGTATTTGTACGTGTATTTGTACGTGTACTTGTATGTGTACTTGTATGTGTACTTGTATGTGTACTTGTATGTGTACTTGTATGTGTACTTGTATGTGTACTTGTATGTGTACTTGTACTTGTATGTGTACTTGTACTTGTATTTGTACTTGTATGTGTACTTGTATGTGTACTTGTATGTGTACTTGTATTTGTACTTGTACTTGTATTTGTACTTGTATTTGTATGTGTACTTGTACGTGTACTTGTATTTGTATGTGTATGTGTATTTGTACGTGTACTTGTATGTGTATTTGTACGTGTACTTGTACGTGTACTTGTACGTGTACTTGCATGTGTACTTGCATGTGTACTTGCATGTGTACTTGTATGTGTACTTGTATGTGTACTTGCATGTGTACTTGCATGTGTACTTGCATGTGTACTTGCATGTGTACTTGTATGTGTATTTGTACTTGTATTTGTCAAACTAAATGGCTCTGGACCTTTTAGTTTCAAATATCCCATAAACTGTGTCTCAGTTTGTGTTTGAATTTACATCAGCCCCATTTTGACCAAATCCTGTGATAAAACAGTCTGGAAGATATAACTCCTCCTCTGCTCCTCAGCACCTCCTGACCTCCTCCTATTACTCCTCCTCTGCTCCTCAGCACCTCCTGACCTCCTTCTAATACTCCTCCTCTGCTCCTCAGCACCTCCTGACCTCCTTCTAATACTCCTCTGCTCCTCAGCACCTCCTGACCTCCTTCTAATACTCCTCCCCTGCTCCTCAGCACCTCCTGACCTCCTCCTATCACTCCTCCCCTGCTCCTCAGCACCTCCTGACCTCCTCCTATTACTCCTCCTCTGCTCCTCAGCACCTCCTGACCTCCTCCTATTACTCCTCCCCTGCTCCTCAGCACCTCCTGACCTCCTCCAATTACTCCTCCCCTGCTCCTCAGCACCTCCTGACCTCCTTCTAATACTCCTCCTCTGCTCCTCAGCACCTCCTGACCTCCTTCTAATACTCCTCTGCTCCTCAGCACCTCCTGACCTCCTCCTATAACTCCTCCTCTGCTCCTCAGCACCTCCTGACCTCCTCCTATAACTCCTCCTCAGCACCTCCTGACCTCCTCCTATAACTCCTCCTCTGCTCCTCAGCACCTCCTGACCTCCTCCTATTACTCCTCCCCTGCTCCTCAGCACCTCCTGACCTCCTCCTATCACTCCTCCCCTGCTCCTCAGCACCTCCTGACCTCCTCCTATTACTCCTCCTCTGCTCCTCAGCACCTCCTGACCTCCTCCTATTACTCCTCCCCTGCTCCTCAGCACCTCCTGACCTCCTCCAATTACTCCTCCCCTGCTCCTCAGCACCTCCTGACCTCCTCCTATTACTTCTCCTCTGCTCCTCAGCACCTCCTGACCTCCTCCTATAACTCCTCTGCTCCTCAGCACCTCCTGACCTCCTCCTATTACTCCTCCTCTGCTCCTCAGCACCTCCTGACCTCCTCCTATTACTCCTCCCCTGCTCCTCAGCACCTCCTGACCTCCTCCAATTACTCCTCCCCTGCTCCTCAGCACCTCCTGACCTCCTCCTATAACTCCTCTGCTCCTCAGCACCTCCTGACCTCCTCCTATTACTCCTCCTCTGGTCCTCAGCACCTCCTCTGTGTGTTTGTCTGATTGTATGTATGTGTGTGTTTGTTTGTCTGTGTGCTTGTTTGTGTGTGTGTTTGTTTGTGTGTTTGTGTGTGGGGTTGTGTGTTTGTGGTTGTGTGTTTGTGTGTTTGTTTGTGTGTTTGTGTGTGTGTGTGTTTGTGTGTGTGTGTGTGCGCTTGTACATACACTCATGGGTTTCAGGTGAGCGATGATCTCGATGTCGGGGATGTTGTGGTACCAGTTTGACGACAGGTTTCTCAGAACCTCCAGGTCCAGACTCACAGGCATCAGGAGCTGCGTCTCCCCCTGGAACTTCTCGTTTTTGTACGTGGTTCTGAATCAACACAAAACACAAAAGTCAGAGACAGTTTGAAGTTTTTCTGGACAGTTATTGTGCAATTTAAAAACACCACAGTGCAACATGTTACAGTATAAACATAAATAAAGTATAAAGTATAAGTAAGTATACTTATACTTTATTAAGTATAATAAAGTATTTCATTTACACAAACCTGTATTGACCCACATCAGTTTATCTGAGACCCAAGATTCTACACAAATACTTTTACTTTTACTATTGTTTTCCTTTAAACACATGAAATAAATCTGTTAGCACCTCAAACTACAACATTAAAGATAATTTATTTAAAATCACAGTTTTAATGTTTCACTTTTTTATGGAGAGTGTTGTTTTATCGCTGCGTTTCAGACGACATCACCACATTAACATTCTCTCCAGATCAGTGCAGCTCAGGTGAACATTGTTCAGATGCACATTTCTCTTATAACACAGTGAGTTCTCGGGTTCAGTCACAGGGTTCAGTCCTGAACACTTTCTGAACACGGCGGAACACTCCTGAACACTCCTGAACACTCCTGAACACGGCGGAACACGGCTGAACTCTAATGAACACTGCTGAACACTTCTGAACACTCCCGAACACTCCCGAACACTTCCGAACACTCCCGAACACTTCCGAACACTCCCGAACACTTCCGAACACTCCCGAACACTTCCGAACACTCCCGAACACTCCCGAACACGGCCGAACACTCCCGAACACGGCTGAACTCTAATGAACACTTCCGAACACTTCCGAACACTTCCGAACACTTCCGAACACTTCCGAACACTTCCGAACACTTCCGAACACTCCTGAACACTCCTGAACACTCCTGAACACGGCTGAACTCTAATGAACACTTCCGAACACTTCCGAACACTCCTGAACACTCCTGAACACTCCTGAACACGGCTGAACTCTAATGAACACTTACGAACACTTCCGAACACTCCTGAACACTTCTGAACACGGCTGAACTCTAATGAACACTTCCGAACACTTCCGAACACTCCTGAACACTCCTGAACACTTCCGAACACGGCTGAGCACTTCTGAAAACGGCTGAACTCTACTGAACACAGCAGGATACTCCTGAACACTTTTGAACACTCCTGAACACGGCTGAACACTCCTGAACACGGCTGAACACTTCTGAACACAGCTGAACACTTCTGAACACAGCTGAACCTGCAGTTTAGACGCCTACAATCATTCTGTGCTTCAGCAGTTCAGATTTCTCAAATCTTAAAGCCTGTACATGATTTTTTAGTCTTAAACTTGTGACAAATAAAACTGGTTCATTTTAAACGTTTGTGATCCAAAGTCATTTCTCACTTTCCCAAACAATTCCAGCGTTCTAATTATTCCCCGGGTTGAGCCAATAAACACTTTTCACAAGAGCGAACAGAGTGGAGTTTTGCTCCTAAATAGCATGCTAATATTACACCTCCTTCTTAGTTCACGTGTGCATTTTAACTGGTCGTCTGACTTCTCACCGAGAGCTGCTCCACTCACCTGAACATCTTCAGGTCGGTCAGTTTGACTTTCATGATGTCGACCACCGGGGGAATCTTTGCGTTGGATTTGAACGGCTGTGTGACGAAGCGGTTCTTGACGGAGAGCCGCCCCAGATCTGCTACGATGACGTTTGAGGAAGAGGAGGACTGAGGGAGGAAGATGACGGGAGCGTTAAAGTGCACGCTCAGAGAGATGCGTGTGCTCCGCTCGGCGAGCTCCTTCACCCCAGACGCCGCCTTCTCTGCGGCCTGCACCGTCACCTCCGCCAGCGCCGCCTTCGCCTCCTGGAAGTTATTGATGAAAGCCTGGAGCAGCACAAAACAAAAGTTCCACAGTATTAAGTTTTGGTTTTGACTTTACACTGAGCTTCATTTAAAATAGTACCTAAAGTATGTTTTTGTGTTGGTGTTGGATTGTGTTGATGTCTCACTTCCACATGGGGGCGACAGACACTTTTTCTTATTGATAACATTGTATTGTCCCAATCTGCTGTGTTTCTCAACTTATTTTCTTAATTCTTAGTTGCTATGACAACAGTTTTTATCATTCTGAGACCCATGGAGAGTAGCGGAGTGAGCAGAACCCAGAAACTGTTCAAGAGTTTGTCATTGTTAGAGTGTAAGGCTGCACGCACCAGTATGGAGGAGAGGAACTTGTTGAGGAAGACGACTTGAATGCAGCCCACGTTGAGAGTGACGGAGGTGTCCACTTTAGACATGTCCAGGTACGCGTCTCCGTCAGTGGCACAGGTGTAGTTCACCATGCGGAAGTCAAACACCTCCTTATCCGCAATGGACACGGCCTACACGCACAGCAGACAGACTCATTTAAATCACACAGGGAAATGTTTTTTCATTTGATCCATTCTTCTGCATGTTTCAGTTAACTGAGGAAAACCAGAGCATTTGAATAAAACCCACCAGACAAAGAGAGAACGTGCAAACTCAAAAGAGGAGCTTCATGCAGTGAGGAGAAAGTGCTTACCACCCCCACTGTTTTATTAAAAAACAGTTACACCAACCTTTTTGTAAAGGGCGTCTTTGTCACAGTCCAGAATGATGATGTTCTTCAAATGAGCCAGAATCTCCATCTCTTTTTTCCTCATCAGAACCTCCGAGACCAGACCTACAGAACAGAACAGAGATGAGAAAACCTCAGAGACCAGACCTACAGAACAGAACAGAGATGAGAAAACCTCAGAGACCAGGCCTACAGAACAGAACAGAGATGAGAAAACCTCAGAGACCAGGCCTACAGAACAGAGATGAGAAAACCTCAGAGACCAGACCTACAGAACAGAACAGAGATGAGAACACCTCAGAGACCAGGCCTACAGAACAGAACAGAGATGAGAAAACCTCAGAGACCAGGCCTACAGAACAGAACAGAGATGAGAAAACCTCAGAGACCAGGCCTACAGAACAGAACAGAGATGAGAAAACCTCAGAGACCAGGCCTACAGAACAGAGATGAGAAAACCTCAGAGACCAGACCTACAGAACAGAACAGAGATGAGAACACCTCAGAGACCAGGCCTACAGAACAGAACAGAGATGAGAAAACCTCAGAGACCAGGTCTACAGAACAGAGATGTGTAAAATGAGCAGCAGACAGTGCAGTTTGATAAAGTCCCTCTAGTTAAGTCTGTGGTGTTGTAGGAAACTAGTTTTGGAGACTTTCTGAAATAACTAAGTGCAGTTCTTGGCACAATTTTATAATAACTACGTGTGAATTTGGATGAAAAACTTCATGATTTATTAAGACTAAAGTTTCATCCAGCTCCTGCTGTAATCCACAGAAACTGGGTCATTGGAAACAACATTTGGTTTAATGAAAAATCTGTATCAAAATCATGATAATCATTTTCATTTTAAAGGATGAAAACGTCACCCTGTCACTCACATTTACAAGAGTCAAATGTGGCAACAGAAATACCTTCAATACTGATCTCTGAGATTCTGGCCTTCTGTCCCCGGATGAAGACTTTGAGGCAGCGGAGGTCAGCTCTGATGTGCAGGGTCACGATGTCTGCAAACTTTGACTTCTTCACACCTGCAGGAGGAGACGCACACGTGTTACTCAGGAGGAGGAGACGCACACGTGTTACTCAGGAAGAGGTGACGCACACGTGTTACTCAGGAGGAGGAGACGCACACGTGTTACTCAGGAGGAGGAGACGCACAGACGTGTTACTCAGGAAGAGGAGACGCACACGTGTTACTCAGGAGGAGAAGACGCACACGTGTTACTCAGGAGGAGGAGACGCACACGTGTTACTCAGGAGGAGGAGACGCACACGTGTTACTCAGGAGGAGGAGACGCACACGTGTTACTCAGGAGGAGGAGACGCACACGTGTTACTCAGGAGGAGGAGACGCACACGTGTTACTCAGGGAGAGGGAGACGCACACGTGTTACTCAGGAGGAGGAGACGCACACGTGTTACTCAGGAGGAGGAGACGCACACGTGTTACTCAGGAGGAGACGCACACGTGTTACTCAGGAGGAGACGCACACGTGTTACTCAGGAGGAGGAGACGCACACGTGTTACTCAGGAGGAGGAGACGCACACGTGTTACTCAGGAGGAGGAGACGCACACGTGTTACTCAGGAGGAGGAGACGCACACGTGTTACTCAGGAGGAAGACGACACACACGTGTTACTCAGGAGGAGGAGACGCACACGTGTTACTCAGGAGGAGGAGACGCACACGTGTTACTCAGGAGGAGGAGACGCACACGTGTTACTCAGGAGGAGGAGACGCACACGTGTTACTCAGGAGGAGGAGACGCACCGTGTTACTCAGGAGGAGGAGACGCACACGTGTTACTCAGGAGGAGGAGACGCACACGTGTTACTCAGGAGGAGACGCACACGTGTTACTCAGGAGGAGGAGACGCACACGTGTTACTCAGGAGGAGACGCACACGTGTTACTCAGGAGGAGGAGACGCACACGTGTTACTCAGGAGGAGATGCACACGTGTTACTCAGGAGGAGGAGACGCACACGTGTTACTCAGGAGGAGACGCACACGTGTTACTCAGGAGGAGTGAGACGCACACGTGTTACTCAGGAGGAGACGCACACGTGTTACTCAGGAGGAGACGCACATATGTTACTCAGGAGGAGACGCGCATGTGTTACTCAGGAGGAGGAGACGCACACGTGTCACTCAGGAGGAGACGCACACGTGTTACTCAGGAGGAGGAGACGCACACGTGTTACTCGGGAGGAGACGCACACGTGTTACTCAGGAGGAGACGCACACGTGTTACTCAGGAGGAGACGCACACGTGTTACTCAGGAGGAGACGCACACACAAAACAGAAAACACATGAATAAACTGGTCAAATGAAGATGTTTAAAAACACCTCGACAGGTTCATTTAGAAAGAGTAAACACTACAATGGTAAAAGTATTTTATTTTATTGTATTTTATTATACTATACTATATTATATTTATACTATATTTTACATCAATGAACCACTCACACAGTCACACACACACACACACACACACACACACACACACACACACACACACACACACAGGGGAGAGGGGGGTTAAATGTCTTGCCCAAGGACACAGTGACAGCCTTCATCTGTGTGAAGTGGGATTTGAACCACCAACCTTCAGACCAGTAGATGAACGTGAAGATTTATGTGATAAAAATGTCATTTCACTGACTGAACCATAAAACATTTAGTTAATCTGATTTTTTACTTTTTTATTTGAATATCTTTTCATTCAAATTTAGATTATCCAGTTCAGGCTCTGCAGATGGAAAAGGACGAGCTTGGGTCTAGTTTCCACTATTAGTTTTGTTGTTTTTTTACCCCTTATTTCAGTTATTTTTTTGGTAAATTTTTATGCACTTTTAGATATTTGAATGTATTTTATTTAAGTCAGTAAAATGATATGAATAAAAACAGCATATTGAAGTTGGCTTAACACGGCGCCTGAGCAAATCTGTCAGCAGCAAACATCATCAGGTTCTCATGAATTCAATAAATACAGTTTTGTTTTTTTTGTTTTTCCATACTTGGTCTCCTGACGAGCGCTGTCTCCTTCTTCTCCTCCTCCTTCTCCCTTCGCCCTCGTCCTCCTCGGGGATGGTGGGCAGCTCCTCTGGGCCCGGCTCCTTTTGGCCGGACGTCTTCGTGGGCAGGAGATTGTCCAGGAAGTTCATGGTGTTCAGAAGAGCCTCGGTGTGGAGATGGACGTCCAGAGAGGAGAAGGTCACCTGATCGTCAACACAAGACTTAAGACTTTCACTTTTTACATTTAAACAACAACTATTCTGTTTTTACTGGTGTGTAGTTATAATCTCTGACTCACATGTAGATTATGATGTATTTTGTTCATTTTAAACCATAAAGAAGATCTAAAAGGACTTCATACAAAACAGGTTCATTTCTGTGGACAGCTACAGCTTTTTTTTTTTCCAACTTGTGCCAAACGGCTTTGACACGCTGCTGAATCCTACATGTATACTGTATTTTGAAACTAAAATAAATAGATCAAAGTACAGTGTCTGTGTCTGGGGCGTAGGTGAAAACAGAGGAATGGCACCTCGAATGCAGGACAAATATAATGAATCGCTCAAAAAAAACAGCTTCTGATCAGTTAACGCTGCAGAGTTTTGACATGTGTCTCTGTATTATTGAAGACAGCTGAAGTTTGGGTCTTTGTGGCTCTTCAGATCTGACTTTCACTTCTGACCCACAGCAGTGACTCACCTTGATGAGCTGCTCCGTGTTGCTGTGCAGAGACTTGAACTCAGGGCCGTTTTTATCCGCCTAAAACACAAACAAAACCATTCTGACTTTTGCAAACCTCATAAAATGAAACGTACCCTGTGGCTCAGACCTTGACATACTCCAGCGTGAGCAGGTCCTCTTCACAGTTGTCTCGTGTGGTGATGAGCTGGACCTCTTTGGCCTCAGAGTCTATGACATTTTAAACAGACTGATTATGTTTTAGATCTGGTCCCTGTCAGTTATTGTCAGAATGAAAGTGTACATTTTTGAATTAAAGGGGCAGTATGTAAGTTTTCTGGGGGAGGGTCAGACACTGTTATCCTCCACTGAGATGTTCTCCTTCAAATGGTATAAAAACTTGTCAATCTCCACGGCAACAAGCAGGTAGTAGTATTTTTGGTAATAAAAAGCCTGTAACTGAATAAATGGAATGGAAGATGTTTATACCAAACTGAAACATTTTCATGAGACAAACAGGTGACAAACCAGAAAAAGCAAAAGACGAAGTTCAAATCTGTCACTGGACAAATCGTTGTAGGAGTTACGCTGCTCATCCAAGCGAAACGTCTTCACTCCTACAACGGTTTGTCAGTGACAGATTTGAACTTCGTCTTTTGCTCTGGATCAGACCTGGACGACTGAGGGTTTACCACAGATATCCACCAAGAGAAGTTACACAGTGCATCTTTAAATGGCGGCATATATAAGCATTTTTTTTGGACTATTTTTTAAAAGCTCTTCACACACAGTTACACTCACTGGAGCCAGAGTTTGTGGCTGCAGAAGTTGATCCTGTTAGAAATGTGAAGTGTCTGTCCACATATGCAGCAGTGTTTAGTAAAAGCAGGCGTCACGAGCCCGGTTCTGTCTAAATCTAAATAAAATGAGGCCTGAATGCAGTGGCAGTAGATCTGATAAAAGTCAGAGCAGTGAAGAGTCCAGGTTTTAGAAATGTGCAACAGGAGGAACAAGTCCTGAGTTTCTGTTTGTTCCGTTTATGTTTCATGTTTAAAAATACAACATTAGAATGATTTAAAAAGTGACCTCCTGTGACACTGACCCATGTACTCGGGGCACTTGAGGCAGATCTCCTTCAGGTGGTGTTGGACGTCATGTCAAACGTTCTGAGCTTCAGTTCTGTGCCCAGACCCTCGACCCTCCAGGAGCAAGCACAGTGACCTCCACAGCTTCAGAGAGTCGACCACAGCTCCACCGAGAACTAAACAACAACAGGACCAAAAAAAAACATTTCATGAAACAAAAGCCACAAAAGCACGAGATGAGCGTGCTCGGGGGCGATAGGGGCTGATACTGGCTTTGGCGCCTGTCAGGCGACCAGACCCAAAGCCACGATATTTGAACCAAAGTCATATCTGGGTACAGTGTTTTGCATGGTGTGTCTGCGTTTGCTCGTCCATCCTCAGGCCCTGAGATGTGTCGATTTAAAACACGATTGGAGCTACAACGCACGGCCCTGGTTACCTATTCACCACAAAATGAGCAGAGCAGCAGTGAAAGAGTAAACAGATAGAATTAGGTGCAAAACAAAACAAAAAACAAGAATATAAAGTTGTATTTTGGGCATTTTTGTTGTAGTTTATTTTAAAGTCATTTACAGACAACGACATTTCGTCACAGGTACATCTGCGAGTTTATGATGGATTTTTATTCTTCTTATAAAAACTGGACCAAAAACCTCCAGTCTGATTGTACTAGGAGTACACATTTTCAACCATACACATGTATATCTAAATGTACAGAGCTTAACCTTGCTAGGCATAGGACTGGACATATAAATTGCACCAGAGCTACCCTGCTAGCATAGATGTACATATAAAGGCACAGGAGCTAACCTGCTAGCATAGCCTGTACATATAAAATTACAAGCTAACCGGCTAGCATAGACTGTACATATAAAATGCACAGAGCTAACCTGCTAGATAGACTGTACCTATAAATGTACAAAGCTAACTGGCTAGCATAGACTGTACATATAAATGCAACAGAGCTAACCTGCTAGCTCGACTGTACAGATAAATGTACAAAAGCTAACCTGATAGCCTAGACGGTACCATATAAATTGTACAGAGCTAACCCGCTAGCATAGACTGTATAGATAAATACACAGAGCTAACATGCTAGCATGGACTGTTTATAAATGCACAGAGCTCACCTGCTAGCGTAAAACTGTATTTATAAAAGAAAATAGCAGTGTTAGCGTACACTATATATATGAAATGCCACAGAGCTAACCTGCCTAGCATTAGACGTTTATATAAATGCCAATAGTAAACTGCTCGAGTACACTATATATAATAAATGCACATAGCTAACTGATAGCGGTAACCAATGTATATAAATGAAAATAGCCGAACCGTTAGCATACACTGTAGCTTATAATGCACGGAAGCTAAACCTGCTAGCATACACGTATATATAACTGGCACAGAGCTAACCCGATAGGCATACAACTGTATATATAAATGCACAGAGCTAACCTGCTAGCCGCCATTTCCAAACAGGAAGTAATCACAGGGGCACTTCATGCCTCCAGCGATTCTGGCTCCAATTCAATTTCTGTGTTAAAAACTGGGTCTCTCTACTATGTCCCTGCTGTGTCAGACTCATTTGGTCTTAAAGTTGTATTCACCTCTTACAGGATCGGGGAGTTTTATTTCCCTCTTGTGTCTAGTTAAATCCAACATATGCTCATCTCCACATAGCCTTCTACACCTGCCTCTGGCCTGGACGAGCTTCAGTGGAGCTGAAGCGGTGGTGGTGTAACACTGTCACTCTTTTAACAGTCCGTGGTTGATCAGAGTTCAGCACCAGTGTGTGCGTAGTACCTTGTCTATTTCGAAGTTGATACAAGGGTCGGTATGGTCTTCTTGCCGGTCGTCGATGCAGGTACGGGTCTTTGCTGAGGAGCGCAGAAGAGGCCTGGGACCGTCGGGACAAAAGGGCATATCTTCCAGAGGAGAGGGGGGAGTCATAGAACAGGTCTCCTCCGCGCGGGCAACACACCATTGAAGAAAATACATTCATGAAATCGTATGCTGTCGTACGATTGGCCAGTGTTGTTGTTAAAATTACGAACTCGATGAACAGGAGCATTAAAGAAGCCTACATTACACAAAATGGATTCATGTAAACTTTAATCGGCTGTTTCCTCCTAAAAAACAGACCTGGAGTTGTGTGGTTTCATGTCCATGCGTTGAGTCACACTTTATTATAGCTTGTAACATCTGCAAAGATCAAAACGCTCTGTTCCATTGTGATGCATGAAGGGGTAGTTTTCAATGAACAGATCCTTTTAAAATTGAAGTTTCAGGGCTAAATGATCCAGCATGAATTGGTGAAGGCGTGTGGAGTATAACATGGACACATAAAAACACTGTGATGGGACTTGGAGGTTAATGAAACCGCCTATTGACCCAGTGAGGGTGAGGCTGTGTGGTCTCACACGAACTCAAAGAAGATGACAGTAAGGAGCTGCGGCGTGGCCAGGCTCAGCGGGCGTCTCGTGCGTGAGCTGAGGATGTGAACGACCTCGGTGAGAAAAAAGAAAAAGACACGCAGTGAGGAAATGGAAAGGACAGGAGCACTCGTCCACACGGAATTGTCTGTTTCACAAACATATTTCACTCATAATGAAAGCGAATGTTGCATTCCTGCAAGATTCTGAGTCAGATATTTTCATACTAAATTTTAAGCAGGAATAGAAGTTGTGCATGAGTCCCCCTGCAGGTTGTAGTGTGTGAGTGCAGTTGGGTCAGA
>JAIEZT010001050.1:0-23896 GCA_019594935.1 Periophthalmus modestus | reverse complement strand
AGGGGGAATGCTTGCGTGGAGGGCGTGGCTGGCCCCGGCGGTCGCGAGGGGAGGCGGGTGAGGTGCGCCCGTGGCGAGGGCCATCATCGCCGCTTGAGGCTTTAAGTTATTATTATTATTATTTTCCTCGCGACTACGCGCCATTTTGACCACCTTGAACGTTAACGATAAAATCAAATTTTATTTGACCCAAAATTTCAAGTGTGGGCGAAAAAATAATTTTTTATTTAAGCTTGTCAGGACAACTGATTCAAAAAATGACAACGCTAGAGCCCGCTAACGACACCCCATTCATTTTTTTGGCAAAGTTTCTCATAGACAGTTGAAAATTTGGTAGATCCATCCATCTTTCCATCCTGAACAAAAAAGCTAATGAGAACATACCTCTAATCTTCAACCATGTTACCGTGGTAACGTCATAAATGTGTCATTGAAATGAATGGGGTTCAGAGTACTGGACTTCGTTGTTCGACTAAAATAGATGCTCTGCACTAATCCAAAACTATGACCTAAAAACTCAAAACTAGATGAAGATTTATATTTAATGTTGAAAAAAATTAAACAGTTTCAAAATGACTCCACAGCGCCACCTAAAACAATCAAAATTACATTACGTCAATGACAGAACTTTTCCAGTGTAGACAAATGAAATTTGGTACCAACATAAGAAACATGTCAAGACAAGTAAAAAAATATATTATGACCCCACCCTAAACCCGACAGGAAGTCGGCCATTGTGGGACGAACCCGATCCTTTTTCAATATTTTAACTCTCACGTTTGAATTTTCCCACGCCCTGGATTTTTCACTCAGGAAACTTGGAAATTGGTCAAAATGTGGAACTAGACCCCATGTGGAATTATAGACAATCTTCTTGGATTTTCTAAATCATAAAATGTGGGCGTGGCCAGCCTGCCAAGAAAAAAGCAATTTTTGAAGTTTTAAAAATGAGCGTGTAACTCAGACATGCAGGGTCCTATTTCCCGCCATTAATATACATTTTGTTAAAAATGTTGATTTGAACGGCACCGACATACAACTTACATAAGTCCGACTTTACATTGCTCCACAGCGCCCCTTGAACTTTTGAATGGGACCAAAAAAAATTTACTTTCTCATAAACATTTGAAATTTGACATGGACATCTAGCTAACATCCTGAACCAAAAAAGCCAATGACAACATACTTATTTGTAACTATGTTACCGTGGTAAACGTAATAAATGCGTCATTGAAATGAATGGGGTTCAGAGTACTGGACTTTGTGTCGACTAAATAGATGCTCTGCACTAATCCAACTATGACCCAAAAATTCAAGGTTGGTGAAAAAATGTGTAATTTGATGTGCAAAAAAATTAATGTTTCAAAATGACTCAGTAGCGCCACCTCAAAGTTCAAAATACATTACGGCAATGACAGACCTTTTTCATCGTAGACAAATTAAAATTTTGTACAAACATAGAAACATGTCAAGACAAGTAAAAAAATTATATTATGACCCCACCCTAAACCCTACAGGAAGTCGGCCATTGTGGGCGGAAACCCCATTTTTAAAATTTAAACGGTTCACGTTTGGATTTTTTACGCTGTGGATTTTTCATTCAAGAAACTTGCAAATTGGTTGAAATGAACTAGATCCATGTGGGATTAAAGCCGACTCATTTGGATTTTTCTAAGTCATAAAATGTGGGCGTGGCCAACCTGGTAATAAAAAAGCAATTTTTTTAACTTTAAAAAAGCACGTAACTCAGACATGCAGGGTCCTATTTCCCGGCATTGATATACGTTTTGTTCAAAATGATGCACTAAACACGACGATATACAATTTACATGAGTCAGACATTACATTGCTCCACAGCGCCCCCTTGAACTTTTGAATAGGACTTTAAAAAAATTACTTTGTCATAAACATTTGAAACTTAGCGAGCATATCTGCCTTGATATACTGAACAAAAAAGCCAATGAGAACATACCTCTATTTTCAACTATGTTACCATGGTAACGTAATAAATGTGCCATTGAAATGAATGGGGTTCAGAGTACTGGACTTTGTTGTCGACTAAATAGATGCTCTGCACTAATCCAACTATGACCTGAAATTCAAGGTTGGTGAAAAAATGTGTAATTTGATGTGCAAAAAAATTTATGCTTCAAAATGACTCAGTAGCGCCATCTCAAAGTTCAAAATACATTACGGGCAATGACAGACCTTTTTCATCATAGACAAATGAAATTTGGTAGAACCATAGAACATGTCAAGACAAGTAAAAAATTATATTATGACCCCAACCCTAAACCCTACAGGAAGTCGGCCATTGTGGGCGGAACCCCATTTTTTTCAAATTTTAACTGTCACGTTTGGATTTTTTACGCCATGGATTTTCATTCAACAAACTTTCAATTGGTCAAAATAAACTAGACCATGTGGGATAAAGTCGACTCACTTGGATTTTTTCTACGTAAGAAAATGTGGGTGTGGCCAGCCTGCCAAGAAAAAAAGCCATTTTTTTTAAGTATTAAAATCGTACGTAACTCAAACATGCAGTGTCCTATTTCCCGGCATGAATATACGATTTGTTAAAAATCGATCTGAATGCATAGACATACAATTTACATTTTTTAGACATTATACTGCTCCACAGCGCAGCGCCCCCTTGAAAATTTGAATGGGACCAAAAAACTTTTTACTTTTTCAAAACATTTGAATATGGCATCTAACTCAAACATGCAGTGTCCTGTTAACCGGCATTAATATACATTTGGGTCACATTGTTCATCTGAATGTAATGATATACAGTTTACATAGATGAGACAATCCATTGCTCCACAGCGCCCCCTTGAAATTTTGAATGGGACCCAAAAAATTTTACTTTTGTCAAAAACATTTGAGATTTGGCATGGACATCCCTATTCCCATTCTGACAAAAAAGCCAATGAGAACATATCTCTATTTGTAAGTGTGTTGCCATGGCGACGACCGATATTTCTCATTGAAATACATGGGTTTTTGCTTAACAGGGATGGCCACAAAAATTTCTTAGTCACAGACAGTTGAAATTTGGTACACCATATTCCACTCATGATGCTGAACAAAAAAGTAAATGAAGACATACGTCTACTTCCAAACCGTGCAGGTGTGAAAATGTCATAAATGCTCTCATTGGAATGATGGAGTAAGTATTATTCAGTCGCTGTTTTTGGTGGGAGGGCGATGTAAGCGCGGGAACAAGAGGCGCGAACTCCGCGTGGCGTGTACCCCGCGGTCGCGCAAGGGTGGCGAGGGCCTTTATCACTGCTTGCAGTTTTAATTAGGCCCGAGCCGGAGACAAACGTCCCGGCGAGGGACTCATTAAAAACCGCGTCCGAAACGGGGAAAATGGCAAAAAATCAAGTGGTTAACACGCCCCGACATGCCAGTGAGTGAGTGTCAAAAAATTAGAACTCGCCAAGCTCTAATTGTCACCGAAGACCGCGAAAAAAAATAATGAAAGACGACTCGATAGCGCCACCTCAAACTTTGATTTTCATTGGGCCTATGGGAGCCCGACTCGGAAAAAAGTCGACCGAAAAATCTGAAACTCACATCAAAAAATAGAACATGTCGGGACATGACAAAAATGATATTATGGCCCGCCCTAAAATGTACGGAAGTCGGCCATATTGGATCAAACCCGGTGATGACAAAAGCGCACACCCTCACATTCAGGATATCTCCTCGCACAGTTTTCATCACAAACACTTCAAATTTGGCCAAAACCCCCCTAAACCCATGTGAGATTAAAGATCATCAATTATATTTGAATATGACTTTGGGTGTGGTCATGGTGAATTTTATACAAAATCGCAATTTTTTGGAATATTTTTCGATAAAATATTTCTCTTTCACAAATGTTTTGTTGGGAAAAACGCTAATACAGCGTTTATGCACACATTTGTGGAGCTGAACACAGTGTATGCAATCATGGCTTTATCTCACAAAAAAACTTGACTCTCTAGCGCCCTCTTCAATTTTCATTTTCAAAATTCATAGAAGACAATCAATTTGTCGTGGACTTTTGAAAAAATTCCCAGAGGCCTTATTTGTGATGGGGCACAATGTGAGAAAGTCACATGACTGTAGCTTTTATGGTTTAGGAAAAAAAAAAAAGGGGAAAAAATGAGTTTCCATTATATATTATTATTAGCCCCGAGCCGGAGACAACGTCCCGGCGAGGGACTCATTAAAACCGCGTCTCCCGAAACGGGGAAAATGGCAAAAAATCAAGTGGTTAACACGCCCCGACATGCCAGTGAGTGGTGTTAAAAATTAGAACTCGCCAAGCTCTAATTGTCACCGAAGACCCGCGAAAAAAAAATAACGAAAGACGACTCGGTAGCGCCACCTCAAACTTTGATTTTCATTGGGCCTATGGGAGCCCGACTCGGAAAAAAAACGTGAATCTAAAAATCTGAAACTCGCATCAAAAATAGAACATGTCGGGACATGACAAAAATGATATTATGGCCCCGCCCTAAAATGTACAGGAAGTCGGCCATATTGGATCAAACCCGGGTGATGACAAAAGCGCACACCCTCACATTCAGGACATCTCCTCGCACAGTTTTCATCACAAACACTTCAAATTTGGCCAAAACCCACTAAAACCCATGTGAGATTAAAGATCATCAATTATATTTGAATATGACTTTGGGTGTGGGTCATGGCGAATTTTATACAAAATCGTAAAATTTTGGAATATTTCAATAAAATATTTCTCTTTCACACATTTTGTTGTTGGAAAACGCTAATACAGCGTTTATGCACATTTGTGAGCTGAACACAATGATATGCAAATCATGGCTTTATCTCACAAATTGACTCTCTAGCGCCCTCTTCAAATTTCATTTTCAAAAATTCGTAGCAGACAAGTGATTTGTCGTGGACTTGTGAAAAAATTCACAGGGGCCTTATTTGTGATGGAGCACAATGTGAGAAAGTCACATGACTGTAGCTGTTATGGTTTAGGAGAAAAAAAAGGGGAAAAAATGAGTTTCCATTATTATTATTAGGCCCGAGCCGGAGACAACGTCCCGGCGAGGGACTCATTAAAACCGCGTCCGAAAACGGGGAAAAGAACGTGGAATGGCAAAAATCAAGTGGTTAACACGCCCCGACATGCCAGTGAGTGGTGTCAAAAATTAGAACTCGCCAAGCTCTAATTGTCACCGAAGACCGCGAAATAAAAATAACGAAGAGACGACTCGATAGCGCCACCTCAAACTTTGATTTTCATGGGGCCTATGGGAGCCTGACTCGGAAAAAAAGTCGACCCAAAATCTGAAACTCACATCATAAAATAGAACGTGTCGGGACATGACAAAAATTATATTATGGCCCCGCCCTAAAATGTACAGGAAGTCGGCCATATTGGATCAAACCCGTGACGACAAAAAGCGCACACCCTCACATTCAGGAACATCTCCTCGCACAGTTTTTCATCACAAACACTTCAAATTTGGCCAAACCCCACTAAACCCATGTGAGATTAAAGATCATCAATTATATTTGAATATGACTTTGGGTGTGGTCATGGTGAATTTTATACAAATTGCAATTTTTTGAATATTTCAATAAATATTTCTCTTTCACACATTTTTTGTTGGGGAAACGCTAATACAGCGTTTATGCACATTTGTGAGCTGAACACAATGATATGCAAATCATGGCTTTATCTCACAAAATGGCTCTCTAGCGCCCTCTTCAAATTTCATTTTCAAAAATTCATAGAAGACAAACGATTTGCCATGGACTTGTGAAAAAAATCATAGGGGCCTTATTTGTGATGGGGCACAATGTGAGAAAGTCACATGACTGTAGCTTTTATGGTTTAGGAGAAAAAAAAAGGGGAAAAAATGAGTTTCCATTATTTAGGCCCGAGCCGGAGACAACGTCCCGGCGAGGGACTCATTAAAACCGCGTCCGAAACGGGGAAAATGGCAAAAATCAAGTGGTTAACACGCCCCGACGTGCCAGTGAGTGGTGTCAAAAATTAGAACTCGCCAAGCTCTAATTGTCACCGAAGGCCGCGAAAAAAAATAACGAAAGACGACTCGATAGCGCCACCTCAAACTTTGATTTTCATTGGGCCTATGGGAGCCCGACTCGGAAAAAAGTGAACCTAAAAATCTGAAACTCACATCAGAAAATAGAACATGTCGGGACATGACAAAAATGATATTATGGCCCCGCCCTAAAATGTACAGGAAGTCGGCCATATTGGATCAAACCCGGGAACGACAAAAGCGCACACCCTCACATTCAGGACATCTCCTCGCACAGTTTTCATCACAAACACTTCAAATTTTGACAAAACCCACTAAACCCATGTGAGATTAAAGATCATCAATTATATTTGAATATGACTTTGGGTGTGGTCAGGGTGAATTTTATACAAAATTGCAATTTTTGGAATAATTCAATAAAATATGTCTCGTTCACACATTTTTTTGTGGGGGAAAAACGCTAATACAGCGTTTATGCACATGTGTGATCTGAACGCAATGATATGCAAATCATGGCTTGATCTCACAAATTGACTCTCTAGCGCCCTCTTCAAATTTCATTTTTAAAAATTCGTAGAAGGCAAGCTATTTGTCGTGGACTTGTGAAAAAAATCACAGGAGCCTTATTTGTGATGGGGCACAAAGTGAGAAAGTCACAAGACTGTAGCACTTATGGTTTAGGAGATAAAAAATGGTTGAAAAAAAAATTTCCATTATTATTATTATTATTATTATTATTATACTTGCGACTTCAAAGCCATTTTTGACCCCCTGAACATTAATGAAAACTAAATTTGATTGGACCCAAAATTCAAGGTTGGTGAAAAATTAATTATTTTTTTGGGCAAAAAAATTAATGATTTAAAATGACTCAATAGCGCCACCTCAAAAATCAAAATACATTACGGCAATGACAGACCTTTTTCATCGTAGACAAATTAAATTTGGTAGAACCATAGAACATGTCAAGACAAGTAAAAAATTATATTATGACCCCACCCTAAACCCTACAGGAAGTCGGCCATTGTGGGCGGAACACCATTTTTTTGAAATTTTAACTCTCACGTTTGAATTTTTTACGCCATGGATTTTCATTCTACAAACTTGGAAATTGGTCAAAAGGAAGTAGAGCCATGCGGGATTAAAGGCGACTGTCTTGGATTTCTTTATGTCATAAAATGTGGGTGTGGCCAGCCTGCCAAAAAAAAAAACATTTTTTGAAGTATTAAATTGCGAATAACTGAGACATGCTGCGTCCTATTTCCCGGCATTAATATACGTTTTATTCAAAATCTTGATCTGAGTGCATAGATATAACATTTACATAAGTCAGTCATTACATTGCTCCACAGCGCCCCCTTGAACTTTTGAATGGGACCAAAAAAAATTACTTTGTCATAAAGATTTGAAATTTGACATGGACATGTGGCTTAACATACTGAACAAAAAAGCCAATGAGAACATACCTCTATTTGTAACTATGTTACCGTGGTAACGTCATAAATGTGTCATTGAAATGAATGGGGTTCAGAGTACTGGACTTTGTTGTCGACTAAATAGATGCTCTGCACTAATCCAACTATGACCCAAAATTCAAGGATGGTGAACAAATGTGTAATTTGATGTGCAAAAAAATTACTGTTTCAAAATGACTCAGTAGCGCCACCTCAAAGTTCAAAATACATTACGGCAATGAGAGACCTTTTTCATCGTAGACAAATGAAATTTGAAACAATCATAGAGCATGTCAAGACAAGTAAAAAATTATATTATGACCCCACCCTAAACCCGACAGGAAGTCGGCCATTATGGGCGGAACCCCATTTTTTCTTAATTTTAACTCTCACGTTTGAATTTTTTACGCCATGGATTATCATACAACAAACTTGCAAATTAGTCAAATAGAACTAGACCCATGTGGGATTAAAGACGAGACACTTGGATTTTTCTAAGTTATCAAATGTGGGTGTTGCCAGCCTTGTAAGAAAAAAGCCATTTTTTGAAGTATTAAATCGTACGTAACTCAAACATGCAGCGTCCTATTTCCCGGCATTAATATACGATTTGTTCAAAATCTTGATCTGAATGCATAGACATACAATTTAAAATTTTTAGACATTATATTGCTCCACAGCGCCCCCTTGAAAATTTGAATGGGACCAAAAAAATTTTACTTTTTCAAAAACATTTGAAATTTGGCATGGACATCCCTATCACCATACTGAACAAAAAAGCCAATGGGAACATACCTCTATTTCCAAGTGTGTTGCCATGGCAACGACAGACATTTCTCATTGAAAATACATGGGTTTTGGTTAATGGGAAGAAAAAATATTTACTTTGTCATAAACCATTGAAATTTGGTACACATATTCCACTCATCACACTGAACAAAAAAGCCAATGAAGACATACCTCTATTTCCAACCTTGCAGGTGTGAAAATGTCATAAAATGCTCTCATTGGAATGAATGGAGCAGTATTACTCAGTCGCTGATTTTGGTGGGAGGGGCGATGTAAGCGGGAACGAGAAGCACGAACTCCACGGTCGCGTGAACCCCGCGGTCGCAAGGGTGGCGAGGGCCTTTATCACTGCTTGCAGTTTTAATTATTATTATTATTCTTATTTTGGTTGCCAAATTGAAGCCATTTTTGACCCCCTGAACGTAAAAAAAAAGTCCATTTTATTGGACCCAAAAATTCAAGGTTGGTGAAAAATGTATTATTTAATGTGGAAAAAAAATTCACATATCAAATTGACTCAATAGCGCCACCTCAAAAATCAAAATACATTACGGCAATGAGAGACCTTTTTCATCGTAGACAAATGAAATTTGGTGGAACCATAGAACATGTCAAGACAAGTAGAAAATTATATTATGACCCCACCCTAAACCCTACAGGAAGTCGGCCATTGTGGGCGGAACCCATTTTTTTGAAATTTTTAACTCTCACGTTTGGATTTTTTTTACGCAATGGATTTCTATTCTAGAAACTTGAAAATTGGTCAAAATGAACTACACCCATGTGGGATTAAAGTTCACTGTCTTGGATTTTTTTACGTCATTAAATGTGGGTGTGGCCAGCCTGCAAAGAAAAAAAGCATTTTTTGAAGTTTTAAAATTGCGAATAACTGAGACATGCAGCATCCTATTTCCCGCATTAATATACGTTTTGTTCAAAATGTTGATCTGAGTGCATAGATATAACATTTACATAAGTCAGACATTACATTGCTCCACAGCGCCCCCTTGAACTTTTGAATGGGACCCCCAAAAAAATAACTTTGTCAAAAACATTTGAAATTTGACATGGGACATCTAGCTAAACATCCTGAACAAAAAAGCCAATGAGAACATACCTCTATTTTCAACTATGTTACCGTGGTAACGTCATAAATGACTCATTGAAATGAATGGGGTTCAGAGTACTGGACTTTGTTGTCGACTAAATAGATGCTCTGCACTAATCCAACTATGACCCAAAATTCAAGGTTGGTGAAAAAAAAAAGTGTATTTTGATGTGCAAAAAAATTAATGTTTCAAAATGACTCAGTAGCGCCACCTCAAAGTTCAAAATACATTACGGCAATGAGAGACCTTTTTCATCGTAGATAAATTAAATTTGGTACAATCATAGAACATGTCAAGACAAGTAAAAAATTATATTATGACCCCACCCTAAACCCGACAGGAAGTCGGCCATTGTGGGCGGAACCCCATTTTTTTCAAGTTTTAACTCTCACGTTTGGATTTTTTACGCCATGGATTTTCATTCAACAAACTTGCAAATTGGTCAAATTGAACTAGACCCATGTGGGATTAAAGACGAGTCACTTGGATTTTTCTAAGTCATAAATTGTGGGGGTGGCCAGCCTGCCAAGAAAAAGCCCATTTTTTGAAGTACTAAATCGTACGTAACTCAAACATGCAGTGTTCTATTTCCCGGCATTAATATACGATTTGTTCAAAATCTTGTTCTGAATGCATGGACATACAATTAAAATTTTTTAAACATTATACTGCTCCACAGCGCCCCCTTGAAAATTTGAATGGGACCAAAAAAATTTTACTTTTTCAAAAACATTTGAAATTTGGCATGGACATCCCTATCCCCATACTGAACAAAAAAGCCAATCAGAACATACCTCTATTTGCAACTATGTTACCGTGGTAACGTCATAAATGTGTCATTGAAATGAATGGGGTTCAGAGTACTGGACTTTGTTGTCGACTAAATAGATGCTCTGCACTAATCCAACTATGACCCAAAATTCAAGGTTGGTGAAAAAATTTGTGTTTTGATGTGGAAAAAAATCAATATTTCAAAATGACTCAGTAGCGCCACCTCAAAGTTCAAAATACATTACGGCAATGAGAGACCTTTTTCATCGTAGACAAATGAAATTTGGGACAACCATAGAACATGTCAAGACAAGTAAAAAATTATATTATGACCCCACCCTAAACCCGACAGGAAGTCGGCCATTGTGGGCGGAACCCCATTTTTTTGAAATTTTAACTGTCACGTTTGGATTTTTTACACCATGGATTTTCATTCAACAAACTTGAAAATTTGACAAAATGAACTAGGCCCATGTGGGATTAACGGCGACTCACTTGGATTTTTCAACGTCATAAAATGTGGGTGTGGGCAACATGCAAAGAAAAACGGTGTTTTTTCACGTATTAAATTGCACCTAACTCAAACATGCAGTGTCCTGCTGACCGGCATTAATATACATTTTGGTCACAATGTTCATCTGAATGTAATGATATAAAGTTTACATAGATGAGACAATCCATTGCTCCACAGCGCCCCCTTGAAATTTTGAATAGGACCCAAAAAATTTTACTTTGTCAAAAACATTTGAAATTTCATATGAACATCCCTATCTCCATACTGAACAAAAAAGCCAATGAGAACATACTTCTATTTGCAACTATGTTACCGTGGTAATGTCATAAATGTACCATTGAAATGAATGGAGTTCAGAGTACTGGACTTTGTTGTCGACTAAATAGATGCTCTGCACTAATCCAACTATGACCCAAAATTCAAGGTTGATGAAAAAATTTGTATTTTCATGTGCAAAAAAAAATTAATGCTTCAAAAATGACTCAGTAGCGCCAACTCAAAGTTCAAAATACATTACGTCAATGACAGACCTTTTCCATCGTAGACAAATGAAATTTGGTAGAACCATAGAACATGTCAAGACAAGTAAAAAATTATATTATGACCCCACCCTAAACCCCACAGGAAGTCGGCCATTGCGGGCGGAACCCCATTTTTTTTAAATTTTAACTCTCACATTTGGATTTTTTTACGCCGTGGATTTTCATTCAAAAAACTTGCAAATTGGTCAAAATAAACTTGGCCCATGTGGGATTAGAGGCGACTCACTTGGATTTTTCTAAGTCATAAAATGTGGGTGTGGCCAGCATGCAAAGAAAAACAGCGTTTTTTGCAGTATTTAATTGCACCTTTAACCAATTGGTTAAACTAACCAAGAACCATGTCCAATTAAATATAATGTGTAGGTGTTTGATGAATTTGTAAAATGTGGGTGTGGCAAATCCACAAATCAGGGGGAATTTGGAAGCATAAAAATGTGTATTACTCATAGGTGATGTGGAATTGAGCCAGACCCAATGAAACATTTGTGTGCATTGATGACCTGAACACAGAGATGTCAAACTTGTATAGCTATGATATAAAACAGCTCTACACTGCCCCCTTGAAACTTTGAACGGGGCGACAAAATTATGTTTATGCCAGACAAATCAATGTTGACATGGAAATCAGGCTTGCAATACTGAACATAAAGTCATTGAGAACAACACTGTATTTGCAAGCATGTTTCCATGGTTATGGAAAAAAAATATTGAAATACATAGGTTAGAAATTAAAATTAAAAAGCCAAAAATTGTTTGCCAATGGAGATATTTAAATAAATATTCAAAGAAAGCTTTAACATAATACAAGATGCTGAGAAAAGGACTAGAGAAATGTTTTTTGGTTTATTTTATTTTTTTTTATTTTGCAGTTTATTTACAGAGATATTAATACCTTCAAAATAACTATATATGTAATGTCAGATTCATACAAAAGCAGTAGACACATTTTGTTGTTGACATAAAAAATTTATTTATGTCGTTCAAGCATATTAGCTACCAATATGTACAACGTGGGGGAAAAAAAAAAAAAAAAAAAAAAAAAAATCAACAATTGGCTATCTACAAATATTGTCGAATTTCACAGTATTAAAAAAAAAAAACATAATGTCATTATTACATTAATATATCATTTTAGAAAAGCATGCTATGCCTTAACAGTCATTAAAATAAGGGGAAGAACTTGTAAACACAACATTTATTCAAAAAAAACATAATAACATATTATCAAGTGCAGAAGCATCAATGCATGTCATATAAAAATGTTTAAAAAATGTATAGAATTGGATGGATTTATGTACAGACATTTTATTTTGTAGAAATAAAAAAATATGATTATGATTATGATTTATTATTATTATTATATTATTATTATGACAGAAAACAACCAAAACATTAGGACTAGATTAAAAAAAAAAAAGTCTAAACAGACATCAGCTTAAGGGCTGAAATATGTTGGAAAAACTTCTGATGAAATGTCATATTGTTTAGATTTGACTTTAGACATGATCAATCAAAGTGCCTCTTTCTGTTGTTGGAGATGAGACATTCTAAACATATCCATGAGTGGACATGAAATTTGCAGACTGATGATGATTTCAGGATGTCATCATTGAAAATAACCACAATGGATGGAGGACATTGTGCCTCTAGCCGGGTGGAGCAGTGCCGGGCACAGCAACAGAGGTGGAGCAGCTGCCGGGTGGAGCAGAGGGGCACAGCAGCAGAGGTGGAACAGCCCGCCGGGTGCAGCAGAGCAGGGCACAGCAGAGCAGGGCACAGCAGAGCAGGGCACAGCAGCAGAGGTGGAGCAGCAGCCGCCGGGTGGAGCAGAGCGGGGCCCAGTACAGAGGTGGAACAGCTGCGGGGTGGAAGCAGAGCAGGGCACGGCAGCAGAGGTGGAACAGTTACCGGGTGGAGCAGAGCAGGGCACAGCAGCAGAGGTGGAACAGCCGCCGGGTGGAGCAGAGCCAGGCACAGCAACAGAGGTGGAGCAGCCTGCCGGGTGGGGTGGAGCAGGGCACACCAGCAGAGGTGGAACAGTCGCCGGGTGGAGCAGAGCAGGGCACAGCAGCAGAGGTGGAGGAGCTGCCGGGTGGAGCAGAGCAGGGCACAGCAGCACAGGGGAACAGCCACCGGGTGGAGCAGAGCAGGGGCACACCTGCAGAGGTGGAACAGTTTCCGGGTGGAGCAGAGGAGGGGCACAGCAGCAGAGGTGGAGCAGCAGCCGCGGGGAGGAGCCAGCAGAGCAGGGCAAAGCAAAAGAGGTGGAGCAGCTGCCGGGTGGAGCAGGGCACAGCAGCAGCAGAGGTGGAACAGCCACCAGGTGGAGCAGAGCAGGGCACAGCAGCACAGGTGGAACAGCCACCGGGTGGAGTAGAGGAGGGCACAGCAGCAGAGGTGGGAGCAGCCGCCGGGTTGGAGCAGAGCAGGGCAAAGCAGCAGAGATGGAACTGCCGCCGGGTGGAGCAGAGCAGGGCAAAGCAGCAGAGGTGGAACAGCCCACCAGGTGGAGCAGAGCAGGGCACAGCAGCACAGGTGGAACAGCCCACCGGGTGGAGTAGAGGAGGGCAAAGCAGCAGAGGTGGAACCGACGCTGGATGGAGCAGAGCGGGGCACAGCATCAAAGGTGGAACAGCCACCGGGTGGAGTAGAGCAGGGCCCAGTAGCAGAAGTGGAACAGCCACTGTGTGGAGCCGAGCAGGACACAGCAGCAGAGGTGGAACAGCCGCCGGGTGGAGCAGAGCAGGGCACAGCAGGCAGACGTGGAGCAGCTGCCGGGGTGGAGCAGAGCAGGGGCACAGCAGCAGAGGTGGAGGAGCTGCCGGGTGGAGCAGAGCAGGGCACAGCATGCAGAGGTGGAGCAGCTGCCGGGTGGAGCAGAGCAGGGCAAAGCAACAGAGGTGGAGCAGCCGCCGGGTGGAGCAGAGTCGGGCACAGCAACAGAGATGGAGCAGCCGCCGGGTGGAGCAGAGCACAGCAGCAGAGGTGGAACAGCCACTGGGTGGAGCAGAGCAGGGCACAACAGCAGAGGTGGAACAGCCACTGGGTGGAGCAGAGGAGGGCACAGCAGCAGAGGTGGAGCAGCCGCCGGGTGAAGCAGAGCACAGCAGCAGAGGTGGAACAGCCGCCGGGTGAAGCAGAGCAGGGCAAAGCAACAGAGGTGGAGCAGCCGCCGGGTGGAGCAGAGTCGGGCACAGCAACAGAGGTGGAGCAGCCGCCGGGTGGAGCAGAGCCACAGCAGCAGAGGTGGAACAGCCGCCGGTGAAGCAGAGCAGGGGCACAGCAGCAGAGGTGGAGCAGCCGCCGGGGTGGAGCAGAGCCGAGCACATCAGCAGAGGTGGAGCAAACTGCCGCCAGGTGGAGCAGAGCAGGGCACAGTAGCAGAGGTGGAACAGCCACCGGGTGGAGCAGAGCAGGGCACAGCAGCAGAGGTGGAGCAGGGCTGCCGGGTGGAGCAGAGCAGGGCACAGCAGCAGAGGTGGAACTGCCGCCGGGTGGAGCAGAGCAGGGCACAGTAGCAGAGGTGGAACAGCCACCGGGTGGAGTAGAGGAGGGCACAGCAGCAGAGGTGGAGCAGCCGCCGGGTGGAGCAGAGCAGGGCAAAGCAGCAGAGATGGAAACTGCCCCCGGGTGGAGCAGAGCAGGGCACAGCAGCACAGGTGGAACAGCCACCGGGCGGGAGTAGAGACGCCGCCGCAGGGCCCAGTAGCAAGCAAAGTGGAACAGCCACCGTGTGGAGCCGAGCAGGGCACAGCAGCAGAGGTGGAACAGCCGTCGGGTGGAGCAGAGCAGGGGCACAGCAGCAGACGTGGAGCAGCTGCCGGGTGGAGCAGAGCAGGGCACAGCAGCAGAGGTGGAGGAGCTGCCGGGTGGAGCAGAGCAGGGCACAGCAGCAGAGGTGGAGCAGCTGCCCGGTGGAGCAGAGCAGGGCAAAGCAACAGAGGTGGAGCAGCCCGCCGGTGGTGGAGCAGAGTCGGGCACAGCAACAGAGATGGAGCAGCCGCCGGGTGGAGCAGAGCACAGCAGCAGAGGTGGAACAGCCACTGGGTGGAGCAGAGCAGGGCACAACAGCAGAGGTTGGAACAGCCACTGGGTGGAGCAGAGGAGGGCACAGCAGCAGAGGTGGAGCAGCCACCGGGTTGAAGCAGAGCAGGGCAAAGCAACAGAGGTGGAGCAGCCCGCCGGTGGAGCAGAGTCGGGCACAGCAACAGAGGTGGGAGCAGCCGCCGGGTGGAGCAGAGCAGCAGCAGCAGAGGTGGAACAGCCGCCGGGTGAAGCAGAGCAGGGCACAGCAGCAGAGGTGGAGCAGCCGCCGGGTGGAGCAGAGCCGAGCACATCAGCAGAGGTGGAACCTGCCGCCAGGTGGAGCAGAGCAGGGCACAGTAGCAGAGGTGGACAGCAAACCGGTTTGGAGCAGAGCTGGGCAAAGCAGCAGAGGTGGAGCAGAGCACGGCAGCAGAGTTGGAGCAGCCGCCGGATGGAGCAGAGCACAGCAGTAGAGGTGGAACAGCTGCCGGGTGGAGCAGAGCAGGGCACAGCAGCAGAGGTGGAGCAGTCGCCGGGTGGAGCAGAGGCGAGCACAGCGGCAGAGGTGGAACTGCCTCCGGTGGAGCTGAGCAGGCACAGCAGCAGAGGTGGAACAGCCACTGGGTGGAGCAGAGCACAGCAGCAGAGGTGGAGAAGCTGCCTAAGCATATTAGCTACCAATATGTACAACTTGCCAAAAACAAACAAACAAACATAAACAAAAAGTGGGCTATATATTAAGAATTCCAAATTTCACAGTTAATTCTTTTTTTTTAAGCATTGATATCATTATTACATTAATATATAATTTTAGAAAAGCATGCTATGCCTTGACAATCACTAAAATAAGGTGGAACAACGTGTAAACACAACATTTATTCAAATAAACATAATAACATATTATCAAGCGTAGATGCATCAATGCATGTCATTATAAAATATTTTACAAACATTAGAATTGGATGGCTTTATGTACAGAGATTGCATTTTGTAGAAAATAAAATATTGACAGAACAAATGTTACATACAGACATTTACATAGAAAGTAATGAAGATTGAAGACATTTACAATGAGCAGAAAATACAGTTTCAATTCATAGGACCAAAAAAAACCCACATTTGGATTAGAAGAAAAAAAAAGTCTAAACACACTTCAGCTTAAGAGAGCAGGCTATGCCCTGATGATCACTGAAATATGTTGGAACAACTTCTGATGAAATTTCATATTGATGAGATTTCACATAGACATGATCAATCAAAGTGCCTCTTTCTGTAGTTGGAGATGTGACGTGCTGAACATATCCATGAGTGGACATGAAATTGCAGACTGATGATGATTTCAGGATGTCATCATTGAAATCTCCCATAACCACAATGGACGGAGTTTGTGCCTCTAGCCAGGTTAGCAGTTGTTTGCAAATTGTGCTTGAACACAGACATGGGATATGAAGGTGGACGATACACAACAGCAACTAAAACCTGATGATTACATTGTTGTAAATTAAGCACTCCAGATTAAATTGGGGTGCATCAGGAAAGTGGTAGTTTTAGTGTTGTGGGAGCAGTACATGCCCACTCCACCATGAAGTTGACTTTTGAGTGCAGTAAGAGCCGGATGCTTGCTGTGTTCGTATGCCAGACTTCGTGGACGACTGTGAAAAACTGTAACCTTCCATGTCAACCTGTCAAGTGCAGACTGAGATGTTAACCATGTTTCTGTCACAGCTATACAGTCAGGCTGTAAATGCTGTGTGGATGACACCAAATCAGGTACATGTTTTACTAAACCCTGAACATTCATCAAAAACAAGGTTAACACATCAGCTGACTGCTTGTTTTGGACACATTGTCGTCCAAGAAGTGTGGCATAGATTCCAAGGCATGTTTTACCTCGTCATTACAATAAATAGCCTTCTCATCAAAGTCCTGGATAATAAGGCCATCTAGACTTCTTACACGACTTAAAGCCACATAAGCTTGTCCTGAGGCAAACACTTGCTTTAGAGACACCACAGCATCGTCAACAGTCAGGCCCTGTACTTTGTGGATTGTAACAGCCCAGGCAAGAGCAAGAGGAAACTGACGTCGTTTTCCCCCCTTTGCTGTTAGCCCTTTCCTCCTGTGGCTCTATCCGTGTGGAGTTTATTAAAGCAGGTGCAGTGGATGGGTATTTTTTCCGTCTCTGTGTACCAACATTGACGTCATCAAACTGAACATACACAGCTTTCAGGAAGTCCATTTAGTTCGGTTTCACTAATATGTGTTACAGTTCCACAGACTCCATTCACCAATCCATCTTCAACGTCAATGTTCTTACACAGCATAACTCTGGCAGGAACACCCAAAAATAGCTGTTTCTGCAGAGAAGTGAGGTTGTCTTTACTGTGAGGTGTGACTTTGCTTTCCATTTTTCCAGTTTCTTGTTGTAGTGATAGTCCTGTGCATCAATTGTTTGATAGTCAGGACAAGTGGCTTTGAGATGGTTGAAGTTATGTTCATTTACCTGTGAATTTGTTGGGAAAATATGTAGAGCAGAAGACTGCTCTCCAGTTTCACGACTTTGTAGAATGTGAATGTCCTCATGGAGCATGGGTGTCCCTTTAGACCGTGTTCTTAATCGGTTAAGTAATTCTGCAAATGTGGTATCCTTCTGTCTGACTATTGTTTTCAGTTCAGCCATTTTGAAACTTGACCAAAAGTCACAGGTAGATTGTCTGTGTACAAGCCTTTTGCCATAACAGGAGGTAACTGATAGAAATCGCCAACAGCTATAAGGGTGACATTTCCAAAAGGGGAAACATCACCTCTTTGCTTGATTTGCCGAAGTCGTCCATGTATGTATGTGAGCAGTTTATGGGAAACCATTGATATTTCATCAATGATTACTAACTTAAGGTCTATATATTTAGCACGGAGAGAGTTGAGTTTTTCTTCACCTAATGGTATGTAGGGAAAGCGTCACGTCTGTTCCAATGCTAAATGCACTGTGAATTGTAGATGCATTTAGGTTGTATGCTGCCATTCCAGTGGGTGCTGTTATTAAAACACTCATGTTGTCTGGGTGGCGTCGCATTGGTGCAAACAGACGATTGGCTTCATACTGAATGGCCCGAATCAAGTGACTTTTCCCCCTGTACCAGCACACCAGTGATGAAGACATGTAAAGGTTCTGGGTCATTTCCATTGACTTTTTGTATGCACCACTTTTGTACTTTGAAAAAATAGACAGCTGGATATCATTTAAAGATCGAATTAACTCCAAACCTTCAGCTCGAGTCATTGCATGTGTTGTTTTTCTAAATGACCAGTTTTCTTTGTTAGCTATCCCTAAATCTGGAATTTGGGGCAAGGGGTCTTCATCATCCGGTTTACTCTGTGCACGTTCATCAATTGATTCCAGACGTTCTGCTTCTTGCTCAGGACAAAGCATGCACCAAGCATCCTCTAATATTTCATTAGAGTCCAGGTTATTTTTAATGTCCTCCAAATCTTCAGTTTCAATGTCATAGTGAGATCTATTTGAATTCACAATTGACATCACTGAAACGGTCTGGTTGCCAAGCTGCACGGTGCCTTCTTTGTAGAACTGTTCACAAGAATCAAATGATGAAGGTTTCAGGTCGTTATCATGACGATATAAGGGAAAAAAACAGCTGTAAGAGACTTTTGTAATATAGCTCAGGATTCTTTGTTTCAGAAAACCGTGCATAGCGCACAACAGCAGGTTTGGTTCTGAATCGTTGGAAATATATCCACATGAATTCTGTAACTTAATCACATTTTTGGATTTCTTTTCTGATGTACTTAACACACGGTATTCTGAAGCAAATGTGGCTATACACATATTATCAAAAGTGTCATCCTGTGGTCTGTTCTTATATCGATCCACAAATCCAGTCATCCAAATGTCATTGTTTCCTGACTTTTTCAGTTATTTAGTGGTTTGGTGATTTTGAAATTGTGTCACCTGTGGGGATAAACACAACTTTCCTTGAAACATTGTTTGAGGTGCATTTGACTGATTCTGTAAACAGCTTCTTGTGCAGACACATCACGGTTATGGAGGTAGGCTTGACCAATCTTCTTCATAGCTTTTTGGCATCAGCGTTCCCCTGTTTTGTGGCCTCTTGGTGTGGTTGTCTCAACAACAGTCCCATCTCTCTCTCAGATTTGGGACATATAGCTTATAATATAAACAATACAAGCATATACGTCGACGATGTACTGCAGGTCTAGGTTGGCATTCCAACATTTTAACAGAAATGCATTATATGGATTAATCCAAATTTCATTTACATCTCTTTGCAGGACAATTGTGTGCGTTTTTCAACACATTTAAGTGCTTTCTCCCATACTTCTTGAGTAATGCCAACATTGTTAAACAGCTGCTGAATACTCGTAACGGGATTGTCTTTATCCAGAAGTGCTTTTTTAACAGCTGCCAGTATTTTCATTGCAGTCTCTTCTTTCATGAAATTCTGTTCATTCTGAGAGCATATGCATTCAACATTGGCTTTATTTTGATCTTGGCTGTTTGTTGCAGTGTCACCTTGGCACTTTGGGCACTTTGGTCTTTTTGGCTTTTTGGTGATGAAAGTGCGTAGAGATACAGGACGTGGGAAATTGAAACGGCAAAACTGTATTCTTCTTCTTGCATGTTTTAGAATGACGTTGAGAATGTTGCTGCACGGAGGTAACAGTTTCAGCTAATTGCTGATCTTTTGTGGGTATTTCACATGTGATGTACTTGTCGATGAATTGCACCACTTCTTCATCAGTGTTTTTTCCAATTTTTCAGGAGCATTCTCAATCCAAAATAAAGCGTGTACATGGGGTGATCCACGTGTTGAAATTCTACACGATAAAAGTAATCTTTAATCTTCCAATTGGATTCAATGGAGACAGTAACACGTATTCAAGAAGAGGTGCCACCTGTAGTCAAACATGCGTGCTGCAGTGACAGGATGATTACGCAACAGTTCACACTTTCAGCATACTCCAAACCTCTCAGCAGTTTCTGTTCTCCCCTCTTGCTTCAAAATTGTATTTAAAAGTCCTCTCCAGCGCATGTCTGCAGAGGAAAAACTGCAAAAGAAAGTTGGTTTTCCAGATTTTCCGCACCATGGCAAGTAAATCTTTTGTGCACCTTGCCAAAGCTTGGAGTACCTCTTTTGGCCGTAGGAAAACGATATCCTTCATCAGTCTTAATGAGGTCCTGCAAAGACTCGATTTTTGTGGGAGCATTTTCTTTTTGGCCTGCTGGGTTGGTGTGTCCTTTGCGTGATGCTACTGATACTTGTTGAATAACTTGTTGAACTTCTGACATGTATTGTGCAAAAAAAATGTATTCAACGCACTTTGCAAACCTTCCATCAGCGTGCAATATTCTGTTATTAAAATATCGTGCCAATGTCAAAGTAGTGCTGTCCTGGGCGTATGATAAGTATTGTTGCCTGATGGAAAAAGATACGGAAAAGATTTTGCTTCATTATCTTTATCTGACAAAATACGCACAGGATTGTTTCCTTCAGCAGGTGCCAGATTAATGATATCTTCAAAACCCTGATCAAGAGTTTCTTGACCAACATCAACTGGCATGGAACAAGAATCTTGATAAATACAGTGGTTCTGCCGGTCATGGAGAGTTTCATCTTCTTCATCAGGAGACTCAGTTTTTGTGATTTATTGTCCGAGACTTGTTCTGTATGTTTTTTTCTTCATGTTGAGTTTTGTCTTGTGCATCCTCAGGAGAGTTGTTCTGTTGTGCATTAACATTAGAGTCGTCTTGTGCTTGGTTTTCTTCTTCCTTAGCAAAACTCATTCACCCATTCTTCATTTATTTCTATGTCTTGATAATATTTATTGTTTTCCTTTAAATATTTAAGTGCTTCTTTCAGGTGATTTGTGTCCACAAAGTGATATTCATAATGGCCTTTGTAAGACAGCTTGCGCTTTAATTTAACACGTAACAGACAACCTTCCGAGATTGAACGAGGCAAAGCAGAACAAGTGTGATTGACTGAAGAAGGGGATGCAAAAAATCGGTCCGTGGCATCCAATTTGACCACCCTTTGGTTAAAGCTAACACTTTCATAAATGGAATGTTTAAAGAAATCAAATGTTTTTCCAGATGATTCAAACAAGATGCTCGAGAGGAACTGAATCCAGTTGCAAGTTGTTTCCCCACCATTCTGCTGGGGTTACACCTCTTCTGATCTTGAATGACAAACCTTGCACATCCAAAGCTCACCTCTTGATTCTTGTAATGGACATGGTGTTATTGCACTCAGAAGAACATTCATGCAAAATAGTCATCTGAGGGACACATCTTTCCGCCGTTAAATTGAGCAGCTTTGTTTTTTGTAGTTCTTTGTTTGTACGGAACTACAGCTGCTTTAAACATGGATCGAAAACATACGCAGCAAACACAAATTCAGGTCCATCATTTGCTTTCTTTAAAAACTAGTTCATTACAAAATTAATCTGATCAGTTAGCGCTTTATCTTGATTTTCTCTCTTGAATTGTTTTTTAGCCAGGACTTTATGTCTAAAAGCACTGTCTTTGTGGTATTTGGCTTTATTAATTGTTTTTAATTTTTGCCGAAAGATCAGGATTCGCGTTATAATTTTGACACTTTCAGATTTGACTTTATTTTGGTGTATCAAATCTTTTCTGTACTTCTCACAACTGTATGCTTTCACTTTCTCTGATGTTCCATGTCAGTTGTGTATTTCTCCTTGCTGTATGCTTTGACGTTCTCTTGATGTTCCACGTCAGTTGTGTATTTCTCCTTGCTGTATGCTTTCACTTCTCTTGATTGTCCAGGTCAGTTGTGTATTTTTTCCCTTGCTGTATGCTTTCACTTTCTCTGATGTTCCAGGTCAGTTGTGTATTTTTCCTTTGCTGGATGCCTTCTTTTTCTGTGATGTTCCAGGTCAGTTGTGTATTTTGTCCTTGCTGGATGCTTTCACTTTCTCTTGATGTTTCAGGTCACTTCTGTATTGTGTTCGAACTGCGCGCTTTCAATTTCTCTTTATATATTCCAGGTTGTGTTTATATTTCTCCACACCACTTTCAATTGCTTTTAATCGATAGTCCTCCTCTTTGTGATATTTTGACCATTTTATATTCTCTGGTCTTCTGTGCCTTTCTTTTCCTTAAATACTTTGACAAAATAGGGGTTTTATTATCATGTGATGTGCCAATAGTATCAGGAATTGAACTGAGACACCTTCGTTTGCATGTCTTGATCTGGTGATATGTCCCTGGGGCTCCACACAATGTACACAATTTATAACAATCCATTTTGTTGGCCTTGTTTTTTAACACCACACGACGTGTTCATAATGAGCTCCATGATTCTGTAGGTAGATGCCTCAGCAGAAAGTGTTTTTCAGTGTTGAATGTTACCATTTGCCTTGATAGAAGGTATAATATACAACTCCAATGAAATCAGCTGTGGATGAATTTCAGCTTGCGTTGCCCAGGTGTTGACATAAGACACATCTTTTGCTGTTTGATTACTCTGCCACAGTCAAATGCTGATGTTCCTTGATTCAAAAGGCAGTGATATTTTTCAGCATTATTTTGTAAGTGCTTCACTGCATTCAATCTGATTCTTCTATGGTGTTTCTCATAGTGTCCCACTTATGGCTTGATGAAACGGCACGGAAAGAAACAGTTACCATCGGCAACAATGCTTTCATTATGACATGGCCCCCAGCATCACCAAAGCATAAAGAGTCTTTAACGTTGCAAGTTTCAATTCAACACTGAGAAATCTGCAAACTGCCTTGCCACAACATTTTCTGACCAGAGGATTAAACTGGCAAAGTGTTTTCCTCACTACCAACAAATGTAAGTCATTTACAATCATACAATTGGGCTTTCCTTCAACAATATGGTTGCTTGAACAATAGGAGATCCACTTTTAAACTCAACCCGGATTGCTTTCTGTGCACACCACCACAATCACTCTCAGAATAACACTCAACAGCTGCAGCCTCAGCAGGGCACATCACATTCACTCTCAGAAAACACACCCAACAAGCAGCAGTCTCAGCAGACACATCACATTCACTCTCAGAAAACACACCAACCCTACAACCTCACGGACTACAAATTCACTCTCAGAAACACCCCCAACAGACTACAGCCTCAGTTGACACATCCCATTCAACTCTCAGAAAACACAACCAACAGCTACAACCTCAGCAGACACATCACATTCACTCTCAGAAACACACCCAACAGCTACAGCCTCAAGCACAAATCACTTCACTCTCACTCCAGAAACACACCCAAAACAGCTACAACCTCAGCAAGACACACCTTCACAGGCCTTCACTCTCAGAAAAACCCCAACCGCTACAGCCTCAGTAGAACCACATCACATTCACTCTCAGAAACACACCCAACAGCTACAACCTCAGCAGACCACACCTCACATTCACTCTCAAAAAAACACCCAACAGCTACAGCCTCAGTAGACACATCACATTCACTCTCAGAAAACACACCCCAACGCTACAACCTCAGCCAGACACACTTCACATTCACTCTCAGGAATAGAAACACCTAACAGCTACAACCTCAGGAGGACACACTTCACACACTATCAGAAGAACACACATCAGCAGGCTCAGAGAC
>JAIEZT010000105.1:82500-130676 GCA_019594935.1 Periophthalmus modestus | reverse complement strand
ATCTACTCAAGTGATATTAAAGTACACGTTTAAAATGTACTTAAAGAGGAAAAAGTAAAAGTATTTCATGCAGATTTTCAGATCTAATAAAACTTCAGATGTAGTGTTTTTATTTGTATATTTTTGTGTTAAAAATAAACCTTCAGGCTTTTCAGCAGCTCTCACACTATAATAAAAATACTTTTATTTTTCAGCACAGTTCATAAATGTAGTGGAGTAGAAAGTACAGATACTGCTCTCACATGTACTCAAGTAAAAGTAATATTGTGTGTTACTTTTACTTGAGTAAAAGTAACACACAATATTACTGTTAATAATATTAACAGTATAATTGTTAATATATATTATTATATAACAATGCTGGCTATGACAATCTCACACTCTATCACACTCTCACATACACTCTATGACACTCTGACACTCTCACACACTCTCACACTCTCACACTCTCTGACACTCTCACACTCTCTCACACTCTAACATACACTCTCTGATACTCACACACACTCCCTGACACTCTCACACTCTCTCACACTCTCACATACACTCTCTCACACTCTCACACTCTGACACTCTCACACTCTCTGACAATCTCACACTCTCTCACACTCTCACATACAGTCTCTGACACTCTCACACTCTCTGACACTCTCTGACAATCTCACACTCTCTGACACTCTCACATACACTCTCTGACACTCTCACACTCTCTGACACTCTCACACACTCTCACACTCTGACACTCTCTGACACTCTCACACTCTCTGACACCCTCACACTCTAACATACACTCTCTGACACTCTCACACTCTCTGACACTCTCTGACACTCACACACACTCTCTGACACTCTCACACTCTCACATACACTCTGACACTCTCACACACTCTCACACTCTCTTACACTCTGACATACACTCTCTGATACTCACACACACTCCCTGACACTCTCACACTCTCTCACACTCTCACATACACTCTCTCACACTCTCACACTCTGACACTCTCACACACTCTCACACTCTCTGACACTCTCTGAAACTCTCACACACTCTCACACTCTCTGACACTCTCTGACAATCTCACACTCTCTCACACTCTCACATACAGTCTCTGACACTCTCACACTCTCTGACACTCTCTGACAATCTCACACACTCTCTGACAATCTCACACTCTCTGACACTCTCACATACACTCTCTGACACTCTCACACTCTCTGACACTCTCTGACACTCTCACACACTCTCACACTCTCTGACACTCTCTGACACTCTCACACTCTCTGACACCCTCACACTCTAACATACACTCTCTGACACTCTAACACTCTCTGACACTCTCTGACACTCACACACACTCTCTGACACTCTCACACTCTCACATACACTCTGACACTCTCACACACTCTCACACTCTCTTACACTCTGACATACACTCTCTGATACTCACACACACTCCCTGACACTCTCACACTCTCTCACACTCTCACATACACTCTCTCACACTCTCACACTCTGACACTCTCACACACTCTCTGACACTCTCTGAAACTCTCACACACTCTCACACTCTCTGACACTCTCTGACAATCTCACACTCTCTCACACTCTCACATACAGTATCTGACACTCTCACACTCTCTGACACTCTCTGACAATCTCACACTCTCTGACACTCTCACATACACTCTCTGACACTCTCACACTCTCTGACACTCTCTGACACTCTCACACACTCTCACACTCTCTGACACTCTCTGACACTCTCACACTCTCTGACACCCTCACACTCTAACATACACTCTCTGACACTCTCACACTCTCTGACACTCTTTGACACTCACACACACACTTTCTGACACTCTCTCACTCTCACATACACTCTGACACTCTCACACACTCTCACACTCTCTTACACTCTGACATACACTCTCTGATACTCACACACACTCCTGACACACTCTCACACTCTCTCACACTCTCACATACACTCTCTCACACTCTCACACTCTGACACTCTCACACACTCTCACACTCTCTGACACTCTCTGAAACTCTCACACACTCTCACACTCTCTGACACTCTCTGACAATCTCACACTCTCTCACACTCTCACATACAGTATCTGACACTCTCACACTCTCTGACACTCTCTGACAATCTCACACTCTCTGACACTCTCACATACACTCTCTGACACTCTCACACTCTCTGACACTCTCTGACACTCTCACACACTCTCACACTCTCTGACACTCTCTGACACTCTCACACTCTCTTACACTCTGACAATCTCACACTCTCACATACACTCTCTCTCACACTCTCACACTTTCTGACACTCTCACACTCTCTGACACTGTCTGACAATCTCACACTCTCACACTCTCTGACACTCTCTGACACTCTGACAATCTCACACTCTCACATACACTCTCTGACACTCTCACGCTCTCTGACACTCTCGCACTCTCTGACACTCTCACACACTCTCACACTCTCTGAAACTCTCTGACAATCTCACACTCTCTCACACTCTCACATACACTCTCTGACACTCTCACACTCTCTGACACTCTCACACACTCTCTGACAATCTCACACTCCCTCACACTCTCACATACACTCTCTGACACTCTCACACTCTCTGACACTCTCTGACATTTTCACACACTCTCTGACACTCTCTGACAATCTCACACTCTCTGACACTTTCACACTCTCTGACACTCTCACATACACTCTCTGACACTCTCACACTCTCTGACACTCTCACACACTCTCAGACACTCTCTGACACTCTCTGACAATCTCACACTCTCTCACACTCTCACATACACTCTCTGACACTCTCACACTCTCTGACACTCTCTGACATTTTCACACACTCTCTGAAACTCTCTGACAATCTCACACTCTCTCACACTCTCACATACACTCTCTGACACTCTGACACTCTCTGACACTCTCGGACATTTTCACACACTCTCTGACACTCTCTGACACTCTCTGACAATCTCACATACACTCTCTGACACTCTCTGACAATCTGACACTCTCTCACACTCTCACATACACTCTCTGACACTCTCACACTCTCTGACACTCTCGCACTCTCTGACACTCTCACACTCTCTGACACTCTCACACACTCTCACACTCTCTGACACTCTCTGACAATCTCACACTCTCTCACACTCTCACATACACTCTCTGACACTCTCACACTCTCTGACACTCTCTCACACTCTCACACACTCTCTGACAATCTCACACTCTCTGACACTCTCTCACACTCTCACACACTCTCTGACAATCTCACACTCTCTCACACTCTCACATACACTCTCTGACACTCTCACACTCTCTGACACTCTCTGACATTTTCACACACTCTCACATATACTCTCTGACACTCTCTCACACTCTCACACACTCTCTGACAATCTCACACTCTCTCACACTCTCACATACACTCTCTGACACTCTCACACTCTCTGACACTCTCTGACAATCTCACACTCTCACATATACTCTCTGACACTCTCACACTCTCTGACACTCTCACACACTCTCACACTCTCTGACACTCTCTGACAATCTCACACTCTCTCACACTCTCACATACACTCTCTGACACTCTCACACTCTCTGACACTCTCGCACTCTCTGACACTCTCACACACTCTCACATACACTCTCTGACACTCTCACACTCTCTGACACTCTCTGACACTCTCACACACTCTCACACTCTCTGACACTCTCTGACACTCTCTGACAATCTCACACTCTCTCAAACTCTCACATACACTCTCTGACACTCTCACACTCTCTGACACTCTCTGACATTTTCACACACTCTCACACTCTCTGACAATCTCACACTCTCTGACACTCTCACATACACTCTCTGACACTCTGACACTCTCTGACACTCTCACACTCTCTGACACTCTCTGACAATCTCACACTCTCACATACACTCTCTGACACTCTCACACTCTCTGACATTTTCACACACTCTCTGACACTCTCTGACAATCTCACACTCTCTGACACTCTCACACTCTCTGACACTCTCACACACTCTCACACTCTCTGACACTCTCACACTCTCTGACATTTTCACACACTCTCACACTCTGACACTCTCTGACACCTCACACTCTCTGACAATCTCACACTCTCTGACACTCTCACATACACTCTCTGACACTCCCACACTCTCTGACACTCTCTGACAATCTCACACTCTCTCACATACATTCTCTGACACTCTGACACTCTCTGACACTCTCACACACTCTCTGACACTCTCTGACACTCTCTGACAATCTCACACACTCTCTCACACTCTCACATACACTCTCTGACACTCTCACACTCTCTGACACTCTCGCACTCTCTGACACTCTCACACACTCTCACATACACTCTCTGACACTCTCACACTCTCTGACACTCTCTGACACTCTCACACTCTCTGACAATCTCTGACAATCTCACACTCTCTGACACTCTCACATACACTCTCTGACACTCTCACACTCTCTGACACTCTCACACTCTCTGACACTCTCTGACATTTTCACACACTCTCACACTCTCTGACACTCTCTGACAATCTCACACTCTCTGACACTCTCACATACACTCTCTGACACTCTGACACTCTCTGACACTACTCTCACACTCTGACACTCTCTGACATTTCACACACTCTCTGACACTCTCTGACAATCTCACACTCTCTGACAATCTCACACTCTCTGACACTCTCACACACTCTCTGACACTCTCACACTCTCTGACACTCTGACATTTTCCACACACTCTCTGACACTCTCTGACACTCTCACACTCTCTGACAATCTCACACTCTCTGACACTCTCACATACACTCTCTGACACTCTGACACTCTCTGACACTCTCACACTCTGACACTCTCTGACATTTTCACACACTCTCTGACACTCTCTGACAATCTCACACTCTCTGACAATCTCACACTCTCTGACACTCTCACACACTCTCTGACACTCTCACACTCTCTGACACTCTGACATTTTCCACACACTCTCTGACACTCTCTGACACTCTCACACTCTCTGACAATCTCACACTCTCTGACACTCTCACATACACTCTCTGACACTCTCACACTCTGACACTCTCACACACTCTCACACTCTCTGACACTCTCACATACACTCTCTGACACTCTCTGACACTCTCACACACTCTCACACTCTCTGACACTCTCACACTCTCTCACACTCTCACATACACTCTCTGACACTCTCACACTCTCTGACACTCTGACATTTTCACACACTCTCACACTCTCTGACACTCTCTGACAATCTCACACTCTCTGACACTCTCACATACACTCTCTGACACTCTCTGACACTCTCACACACTCTCAGACACTCTCTGACAATCTCACACTCTCACATACACTCTCTGACACTCTCACACTCTCTGACACTCTCTGACATTTTCACACACTCTCTGACACTCTCTGACAATCTCACACTCTCTGACACTCTCACACTCTCTGACACTCTCACACACTCTCTGACACTCTCACACTCTCTGACACTCTCACACTCTCTGACACTCTCACACTCTGACATTTTCACACACTCTCACACTCTCTGACACTCTCTGACACTCTCACACTCTCTGACACTCTCACACACTCTCACACTCTCTCACACTCTCTCACACACTCTCACACACTTTCACACTCTCTGACACTCTCTGACACTCTCTGACAATCTCACATACACTCTCTGACACTCTCACACACTCTCTCACACTCTCTCACACTCTCTCACACTCTCACACACTCTCTGACACTCTCTGACACTCTCTCACACTCTCACATACACTCTCTGACACTCTCACACACTCTCACACTCTGACACTCTCACACACTCTCACACTCTCTGACACTCTCACACTCTCTCACACTCTCTCACACACTCTCACACTCTCTCACACTCTCTCACACACTCTCACACTCTCTCACACTCTCTCACACTCTCTGACACTCTCTCACACTCTCTCACACTGAAGGCTCCACACCAAGTTCAGTCACACATTTGGGATAAAGTGATGCATCGTGATTTGAGCTCTGCAGAAGTGCGTCACCGTTAGCACAGAACAACTTCGATTTAGCTAAAAACGCAAAATGGAGGAAGTTTTGAAAATATAAAGTCTAAAAACAAGACAAAATTTTAATTATTTATAAGTTTTTTCATACAGTCTAAATGTGCAGGGCCAACGCAGACGTCATCTTCTGAAGCCGCCGTCACTGAGTTTGTTGTGTTTTTCTGTAGAAGCACAAAAATGAATCGATTCATCTCATGTGACTGTTGTATTTTTTTTCAAAAAATGTTCAATTTGTGACGATCATAATGAAAATTATTATTTCTACTGAAATAAGTGTATTTGCTGTTAACTGTATTTCACACATTACTCTCAGTGTGGGACTTATCCAAGTACTGTATAAGTAAAGTACTGTACTTAAGTATTTGTTTTTTACTTTTATTTCAGTACATTTGAGAGCAGTATCTGTACTTTCTACTCCACTACATTTTTGAACTGGACTGAAAAGTAAAAGTATTTGTATTACTGAGTAAGAGCAGCTGAAAAGGCCGAGGGTTTATTTTAACACTATCAGAATTTGAACAAAACAAAAATACACAAATAAAATCGGCCAGAAAAAAAAAAGGTTGATTTAAATGTTTCTGTTGAACAAAATTCAGCTCAAATATTTCTCAAAATCATCACATTTGAAGCTTTATTAGATCCGAAAATCTGCTGCAAGAAATAAGTTTTACTCTTTTAAGTACATTTTGAATACTTTACTTAAGTAGATTTTTTTAATTTAATACTTTTACATGAGTATGTTTTGCTGAGTTCAGTTATATAACAGTTTGACGTGGTCCAGTTCCTCACTGACCTTTCAGAACATCCTGATTATTCACCATGATGAGTTTACAAGCACTTTTAACAACTCTCAGAGACAAGAGTTTTACTATCACAACTAGTATACTAACGCGCACTTCCTGATTGCTGAATAAAAAGCTTTTCAATTTGATGCAGACGATCTGCAGCACATATTTTGACCTCGACAGCTCAACGTACAATTTAGATATAAATAAATATATAGTCGATATAAATATGGGCAGGATGTTTTTCACTCAAATTCACTGGAAAAAGTCTGGAATGGAGTTGTTAAAGGGCCCATATTACACTATTCTGTTTAAAGGGCCCATATGACACTATTCTGTTTAAAGGGCCCATATGACACTATTCTGTTTAAAGGGCCCATATGACACTATTCTGTTTAAAGGGCCCATATGACACTATTCTGTTTAAAGGGCCCATATGACACTATTCTGTTTAAAGGGCCCATATTACACTATTCTGTTTAAAGGGCCCATATTACACTATTCTGTTTAAAGGGCCCATATGACACTATTCTGTTTAAAGGGCCCATATTACACTATTCTGTTTAAAGGGCCCATATGACACTATTCTGTTTAAAGGGCCCATATGACACTATTCTGTTTAAAGGGCCCATATGACACTATTCTGTTTAAAGGACCAATATGACACTATTCTGTTTAAAGGGCCCATATTACACTATTCTGTTTAAAGGGCCCATATTACACTATTCTGTTTAAAGGGCCCATATGACACTTTTCTGTTTAAAGGGCCCATATGACACTATTCTGTTTAAAGGGCCCATATTACATTATTCTGTTTAAAGGGCCCATATGACACTTTTCTGTTTAAAGGGCCCATATGACACTATTCTGTTTAAAGGGCCCATATTACAATATTCTGTTTAAAGGGCCCATATGACACTATTCTGTTTAAAGGGCCCATATTACAATATTCTGTTTAAAGGGCCCATATTACAATATTCTGTTTAAAGGGCCCATATGACACTATTCTGGAAAGGCCAATCTCTTCTGAACTAAAGATAAAAGGAGCTGTTAACTTGAAAACTACCATTTGATGACATCACGAGGTGGACCAGAGCATTTTAAGCTTTGGAGAAATAGGCAGAGTAATAATAAAGGATTACTCAAGCATTTGTTAATGAAACAAAACACAACTTCAGGTCTGTTTTTGAGGAGGTAACAACATTAAAACGTGGCTTAAAACTCACAAGAATCCATTTTGTGAGAAAGGGACACAAAAAAAGGCTTTAATTTGAGCCTCATTCTACGCTTAAACCATACCCCAATTAAAATGCAAGCGTAATTAACTCACGAGACAGACGCATTTGTGGCGGTACGATAGTGGCAGACATGCACACGGCAGAGGCGGAGGGGGGAAAACCTAATTTGGTCATGTAAATAGGGGTCGGGCGGGGCAGGCGGGAGCGTCACTAATGGAGGAGGGAGATGGATGTCTTATGATAATGAGAGCAAATAAAGCAGTGGCGTGACCTTGCAGCGTGGAGGCAGCCTAACCACTGTGCCATCTGAAATCTGCACAGAGGCTGCAGGGATGAACACTGTCCTGCTAATGTTTTTATAATGCAAAAAATGCTCATTAAAAGAGGGACTTATTGAATACTTTGCGATCGTGTTCTAGGATTTGAAAATGTCATATTCAGATGGAGGGGCCTAAGAAATATCCAAACTTATGATCCACAAACGCTGAACCTTCTTATTATCTGATTGGGTCATTGGACAGATGAATGTTATTCAATTAAATTCAATTTATTTTTGTAAAAGCCCAAAATCACAACAGCAGTCGCGTCTTAGGGCTGAACATGGGAGTTGAAAATCAACATTATGGCTATGGTTATGGCTTAAAGACATTTTGTGCTTGTGTCGCTCCATCGTTATAACTATCCCGTGGATCATTATGTTCTCATTTGGACATTTGAAATTGCAATCTTCATCTAAAATGGCTTAATAAAAGAAACAAAAACGCTGACACCGTGAACGTCATCACAGCAAAGAGCTGTGGAGTTGTCGGCCGTGGAGTTGTCGGCCGTGGAGTTGTGGAGTTGTCGGCCGTGGAGTTGTGGAGTTGTCGGCTGTGGAGTTGTCGGCCGTGGAGTTGTGGAGTTGTCGGCTGTGGAGCTGTGGAGTTGTCGGCCGTGGAGTTGTGGAGTTGTCGGCTGTGGAGTTGTCGGCCGTGGAGTTGTGGAGTTGTTGGCCGTGGAGTTGTCGGCCGTGGAGTTGTGGAGTTGTCGGCTGTGGAGTTGTCGGCCGTGGAGTTGTGGAGTTGTTTGGCCGTGGAGTTGTCGGCCGTGGAGTTGTGGAGTTGTCGGCCGTGGAGTTGTGGAGTTGTCGGCTGTGGAGTTGTCGGCCGTGGAGTTGTGGAGTTGTCCGCCGTGGAGTTGTCGGCTGTGGAGTTGTCGGCCGTGGAGTTGTGGAGTTGTTGGCCGTGGAGTCGTGGAGTTGTCGGCCGTGGACTTGTCGGTCGTGGACTTGTCGGCCCTGGAGTCGTGGAGTTGTCGGCTGTGGAGTTGTCGGCCGTGGAGTTGTTGGCCGTGGAGTTGTGGAGTTGTTGGTCGTGGAGTTGTCGGCCGTGGAGTTGTCGGCCGTGGAGTTGTTGGCCGTGGAGTCGTGGAGTTGTTGGCCGTGGAGTCGTGGAGTTGTCGGCCGTGGACTTGTCGGTCGTGGACTTGTCGGCCCTGGAGTCGTGGAGTTGTCGGCTGTGGAGTTGTCGGCTGTGGAGTTGTCGGCCGTGGAGTTGTTGGCCCTGGAGTCGTGGAGTTGTTGGCCGTGGAGTTGTCGGCCGTGGAGTTGTTGGCCCTGGAGTCGTGGAGTTGTCGGCCGTGGAGTTGTCGGCCGTGGAGTTGTCAGCCGTGGAGTTGTTGGCTGTGAAGTTGAGGAGTTGTCGGTCGTGGAGTTGTGGAGTTGTCGGCCGTGGCGTTGTCGGCTGTGGAGTTGTCGGCTGTGGAGTTGTCGGCTGTGGAGTTGTCGGCTGTGGAGTTGTCGGCCGTGGAGTTGTCGGCCGTGGAGTTGTCGGCCGTGGAGTCGTCGGAGTTGTCGGCTGTGGAGCTGTGGAGTTGTCGGCCGTGGAGTTGTGGAGTTGTCGGTTGTGGAGTTGTCGGCTGTGGAGTTGTGGAGTTGTCGGCTGTGGAGTTGTGGAGTTGTCGGTTGTGGAGTTGTCGGCCGTGGAGTTGTGGAGTTGTCGGCCGTGGAGTTGTGGAGTTGTCGGTTGTGGAGTTGTCGGCCGTGGAGTTGTGGAGTTGTCGGCCGTGGAGTTGTGGAGTTGTCGGTTGTGGAGTTGTCGGCTGTGGAGTTGTGGAGTTGTCGGCTGTGGAGTTGTGGAGTTGTCGGCTGTGGAGTTGTCGGCTGTGGAGTTGTCGGCTGTGGAGTTGTCGGCTGTGGAGTTGTCGGCCGTGGAGTTGTCGGCCGTGGAGTTGTCGGCCGTGGAGTCGTGGAGTTGTCGGCTGTGGAGCTGTGGAGTTGTCGGCCGTGGAGTTGTGGAGTTGTCGGTTGTGGAGTTGTCGGCTGTGGAGTTGTGGAGTTGTCGGCTGTGGAGTTGTGGAGTTGTCGGTCGGTTGTGGAGTTGTCGGCCGTGGAGTTGTGGAGTTGTCGGCCGTGGAGTTGTGGAGTTGTCGGTTGTGGAGTTGTCGGCCGTGGAGTTGTGGAGTTGTCGGCCGTGGAGTTGTGGAGTTGTCGGTTGTGGAGTTGTCGGCTGTGGAGTTGTGGAGTTGTCGGCTGTGGAGTTGTGGAGTTGTCGGTTGTGGAGTTGTCGGCCGTGGAGTTGTGGAGTTGTCGGTTGTGGAGTTGTTGGCTGTGGAGTTGTCGGCCGTGGAGTTGTCAGCCGTGGAGTTGTTGGCTGTGAAGTTGAGGAGTTGTCGGTCGTGGAGTTGTCGGCTGTGGAGTTGTCGGCTGTGGAGTTGTCGGCCGTGGAGTCGTGGAGTTGTCGGCTGTGGAGCTCTGGAGTTGTCGGTTGTGGACTTGTCGGTCGTGGAGTTGTGGAGTTGTCGGCCGTGGAGTGGTCGGCCGTGGAGTTGTCGGTTGTGGAGTTGTTGGCCCTGGAGTCGTGGAGTTGTTGGCCGTGGAGTTGTCGGCCGTGGAGTTGTCGGCCGTGGAGTTGTCGGCCGTGGAGTTGTCGGCCGTGGAGTTGTCGGTTGTGGAGTTGTTGGCCATGGAGTTGTGGAGTTATCGGCCGTGGAGTTGTCGGTCGTGGACTTGTCGGCCCTGGAGTCGTGGAGTTGTCGGCCGTGGAGTTGTCGGCCGTGGAGTTGTCGGCCGTGGAGTGGTCGGCCGTGGAGTTGTTGGCCCTGGAGTCGTGGAGTTGTCGGCCGTGGAGTTGTCGGCCGTGGAGTTGTCGGTCGTGGAGTTCTTGGCTGTGGAGTTGAGGAGTTGTTGGTCGTGGAGTTGTTAGCTGTGGAGTTGAGGAGTTGTCGGTCGTGGAGTTGTGGGTTGTGGAGTTGTCGGCCGTGGAGTTGTGGAGTTGTTGGCTGTGGAGTTGTTGGCTGTGGAGTTGAGAGTTGTTGGTCGTGGAGTTGTTGGCTGTGGAGTTGTGGAGTTGTTGGCTGTGGAGTTGAGGAGTTGTCGGTCGTGGAGTTGTGGGTTGTGGAGTTGTCGGCCGTGGAGTTGTCGGCCGTGGAGTTGTCGGTCGTGGAGTTCTTGGCTGTGGAGTTGGAGTTGAGGAGTTGAGGAGTGGTCGTGGAGTTGTGGAGTTGTGGGTTGTGGAGTTGTTGGCTGTGGAGTTGTGGAGTTGTTGGCTGTGAAGTTGAGGAGTTGTCGGTCGTGGAGTTGTCGGCTGTGGAGTTGTCGGCTGTGGAGTTGTCGGCCGTGGAGTCGTGGAGTTGTCGGCTGTGGAGCTCTGGAGTTGTCGGTTGTGGACTTGTCGGTCGTGGAGTTGTGGAGTTGTCGGCCGTGGAGTGGTCGGCCGTGGAGTTGTCGGTGTGGAGTTGTTGGCCCTGGAGTCGTGGAGTTGTTGGCCGTGGAGTTGTCGGCCGTGGAGTTGTCGGGCCGTGGAGTTGTCGGCCGTGGAGTTGTCGGCCGTGGAGTTGTCGGTTGTGGAGTTGTTGGCCATGGAGTTGTGGAGTTATCGGCCGTGGAGTTGTCGGTCGTGGACTTGTCGGCCCTGGAGTCGTGGAGTTGTCGGCCGTGGAGTTGTCGGCCGTGGAGTTGTCGGCCGTGGAGTGGTCGGCCGTGGAGTTGTTGGCCCTGGAGTCGTGGAGTTGTCGGCCGTGGAGTTGTCGGCCGTGGAGTTGTCGGTCGTGGAGTTCTTGGCTGTGGAGTTGAGGAGTTGTTGGTCGTGGAGTTGTTAGCTGTGGAGTTGAGGAGTTGTCGGTCGTGGAGTTGTGGGTTGTGGAGTTGTCGGCCGTGGAGTTGTGGAGTTGTTGGCTGTGGAGTTGTTGGCTGTGGAGTTGAGGAGTTGTTGGTCGTGGAGTTGTTGGCTGTGGAGTTGTGGAGTTGTTGGCTGTGGAGTTGAGGAGTTGTCGGTCGTGGAGTTGTGGAGTTGTGGGTTGTGGAGTTGTCGGCCGTGGAGTTGTCGGCCGTGGAGTTGTCGGTCGTGGAGTTCTTGGCTGTGGAGTTGAGGAGTTGTTGGTCGTGGAGTTGTGGAGTTGTTGGCTGTGGAGTTGTTGGCTGTGGAGTTGAGGAGTTGTTGGTCGTGGAGTTGTTAGCTGTGGAGTTGAGGAGTTGTCGGTCGTGGAGTTGTGGAGTTGTGGGTTGTGGAGTTGTTGGCTGTGGAGTTGTGGAGTTGTTGGCTGTGGAGTTGTTGGCTGTGGAGTTGTTGGCTGTGGAGTTGAAGAGTTGTTGGTCGTGGAGTTCAATTCAATTCAATTTATTTTCAATTCAATTCAATTTATTTTTGTAGAGCCCAAAATCACAACAGCAGTCGCCTCTTAGGGCTGAACATGAGAGTTGATTAACCAACAGAATTAGAAAATCAACAGTGAAACAGAAACAGCCAAGCAAATTAGAAACAGACAAGCAAATTGTTCCAGAACATCCCCTGTCCTTAGACCCTCCTTCTCGGCAAGGAAAAACTCCAAAAACCCAGTGGGAAAAGGAGAAACCTCGAGGAGAACCACAGTGAAGGAGAGATCCACTCCCATGGACGGACAGGCTATAGATGTGTCCAGGACTAAGGCGCATCCAGTTTAAGTCTGTAGGGCCAGAGTCCATTCGGGCAAGAAGATCTAGAGTTCGGCCATCACTGGACGATCAGGAGGGCATCTAGGGTCCAGCCATCACCGGACGATCAGGAGGCGGTCAGCATCTGTAGTAGAATATTGTGGTCGATGGTCAAACGCTGCACTGAGGTCCAACAGAACCAGGACTGAGACTAGTCCATTGTCAGCAGCTAATAACAAGTCATTTGTGACTTTAAGTAGTGCAGTTTCTGTGGTGAGGTCTGAAACCTGATTGAAAAGTTTCAAATAAATTATTAGCCTGTAGGTGGCGATAAAGCTGCTTAACTACAATTTTTTCAAGGATTTTTGAGACAAAGGGGAGATTAGAGATGGGCCTATAGTTGGCTAAAATATCAGGTTCAAGATTAGGTTTTTTCAGAAGTGGTTTAATCACTGCATATTTGAAGGACTGGGGGACAGAGCCATTTTCTAATGAGGTATTTATTATATTAAGGACAGGATCTATAATTAGAGGGAGGATTTCTTTGAGGAGTCTGGTTGGTTTAGGGTCTAAGATACAAGTTGATGTTTTTGAGAACATAAAGGCTGAAGTTCTCTTGGTCAACAGCAGTAAACCTGTCTAATGTCACTGGTGGATTTATGTGGGACATTAGTTTTACAGCCTGGACTTGCTCAATACTGACTCTAGGAGTCATTTTGTTCAATTTATCTCTAATTTCTGTGATTTTGTTGTTAAAGAAATTAAGAAAGTCATTGCAGGTAAGAGTAGCAGGGATTGAGGGTTCAACTGCGCTGTGGCAGTTTGTCAGCCTGGCTACAGCGCTGAACAGAAACCTGCTGTTGTTTTTGTTTACTTCAATTAAATTTGAAAAGTATCTGGTTTGGGACTTCCGCAGAGCCTTCTTATAAGTCAAAAGGCAGATTTTCCAGCCTTTAGTGATTGCTCAGAGCGGGAGTAGCGCCATGACCTCTCTAATTTTCTGACCTTTTGTTTGAGTGAGCGCAGTTCTTCATTGTACCAGGGGGCAGGAGGTCTGGGCCTAACATCCTTCTGTTTTAAGGGAGCTACAGTATCAAGAGCAGTTTTCAGGGCGTACATAGATCTGTCACAAACTGGTCATACATAGATGGGCTAAAGCTGTTTTCAGAGTCAAATGACATGGTCCTAAATACTGGCTCTATCGTTTCTTTGAATGTTACATTTTTCAGATATTGTTCTTTTCATTATAGTTTTATTCTGTGGGACAGGATAATCTTTAAGGATAAACTGAAAGGTAATTAGAAAGTGGTCTGATAATATGGGGTTTTGAGGGAGGACATTAAGGTCACTGATCTCTACACCTCTACACAGTTGAGGAGTTATCGGTCGTGGAGTTGCGGAGTTGAGGAGTTGTCGGTCGTGGAGTTCTTGGCTGTGGAGTTGTCGGTCGTGGAGTTGTCGGCCGTGGAGTTGTCGGACGTGGAGTTGTCGGTCGTGGAGTTGTCGGTCGTGGAGTTGTCGGCCGTGGAGTTGTCGGCCGTGGAGTTGTCGGTCGTGGAGTTGTCGGTCGTGGAGTTGTCGGCCGTGGAGTTGTCGGACGTGGAGTTGTCGGTCGTGGAGTTGTCGGCCGTGGAGTTGGCGGTCGTGGAGTTGGCGGTCGTGGAGTTGGCGGTCGTGGAGTTGGCGGTCGTGGAGTTGGCGGTCGTGGAGTTGGCGGTCGTGGAGTTGGCGGTCGTGGAGTTAGCGGTCGTGGAGTTGTGGAGTTGGCGGTCGTGGAGTTGTGGAGTTGTCGGTCGTGGAGTTGTCGGTCGTGGAGTTGGCGGTCGTGGAGTTGGCGGTCGTGGAGTTGGCGGTCGTGGAGTTGTGGGTCGTGGAGTTGTGGAGTTGTCGGTCGTGGAGTTGTCGGTCGTGGAGTTGTGGGTCGTGGAGTTGTGGGAGTTGTCGGTCGTGGAGTTGTCGGTCGTGGAGTTGTCGGCCGTGGAGTTGTGGAGTTGTCGGACGTGGAGTTGTCGGACGTGGAGTTGTCGGACGTGGAGTTGTCGGACGTGGAGTTGTCGGACGTGGAGTCGTGTCGGTCGTGGAGTTGTCGGCCGTGGAGTTGTCGGACGTGGAGTTGTTGGTCGTGGAGTTGTTGGTCGTGGAGTTGTCGGTCGTGGAGTTGTCGGTCGTGGAGTTGTCGGTCGTGGAGTTGTGGAGTTGTCGGTCGTGGAGTTGTCGGTCGTGGAGTTGTCGGTCGTGGAGTTGTCGGTCGTGGAGTTGTCGGTCGTGGAGTTGTGGAGTTGTCGGTCGTGGAGTTGAGGAGTTGTCGGTCGTGGTTTGTTGTCGGTCGTGGAGTTGTCGGCCGTGGAGTCGTGGAGTTGTCGGTCGTGGAGTTGTCGGTCGTGGAGTTGTCGGACGTGGAGTTGTCGGACGTGGAGTTGTGGAGTTGTCGGTCGTGGAGTTGTCGGTCGTGGAGTTGTCGGCCGTGGAGTTGTCGGGCCGTGGAGTTGTCGGCCGTGGAGTTGTCGGCCGTGGAGTTGTCGGTCGTGGAGTTGTCGGACGTGGAGTTGTCGGTCGTGGAGTTGTCGGTCGTGGAGTTGTCGGTCGTGGAGTTGTCGGTCGTGGAGTTGTCGGTCGTGGAGTTGTCGGTCGTGGAGTTGTGGAGTTTGTCGGTCGTGGAGTTGTCGGTCGTGAAGTTGTCGGTCGTGGAGTTGTTGGTCGTGGAGTTGTCGGTCGTGGAGTTGTCGGACGTGGAGTTGTGGAGTTGTCGGTCGTGGAGTTGTCGGTCGTGGAGTTGTCGGCCGTGGAGTTGTCGGCCGTGGAGTTGTCGGCCGTGGAGTTGTCGGCCGTGGAGTTGTCGGTCGTGGAGTTTGTCGGACGTGGAGTTGTCGGTCGTGGAGTTGTCGGTCGTGGAGTTGTCGGTCGTGGAGTTGTCGGTCGTGGAGTTGTCGGTCGTGGAGTTGTCGGTCGTGGAGTTGTGGAGTTGTCGGTCGTGGAGTTGTCGGTCGTGAAGTTGTCGGTCGTGGAGTTGTTGGTCGTGGAGTTGTCGGCCCGTCCGATCGATAGCTGTGGATGACAGTAGCGAGCCGTGGATTTTTTCATTTGTACCAAAATGACTATGTGACACTGCAGAATCCTACAAATCACAGAATAAGAAAATCAAATCTCCCCCGGTGAAAAGGGGATTACTTCATTCTTCTTGATCAGCAAAATGTCATCCTGAAATTAAACTATTAAAAATGCTCAAACATTCATGAATCACTCCACAACTTCAGGGGGTAAATGAGAAGAAACAACATTCTTAAAAGCTCAAAAGTCAATTTAGCAGAAAACATATTGTGCTTGTGTCTCTATAGTTAGAATCTACGACACACGTGGGTCGTTGAAGAAAGTTCTCTGACTTCTGCGGCGCCGCCATCGATGTCGCCACAAGGTCATGACCACAAAGAGCCGTGCACCACCTCCTACTTAAAGCTGCACGTCACACGAGCAAGAAGCTGATTTTTTTGGGCGTGTCCCGGTGGAAACAGGTTTAGAAGGAATGAGATACAAAAGATTGTTCAAACACAACTGCGGTGAGTAAATGGTGAAGGGAACTACTCTAACATGGTCAAAGGTCTGAAAAGTCGATTTTGTAAAGTCCGTCGGCTGTGAAGGTCTTTCAGCCGCATCAGTCACATCTTTGAGACTGAACAAAGGCTCCACTTTTTAAAACTATTGTGAGAAAATAATTTTACTTTCATTTATTTACAGTGACAGAGAAGACGCTGAAGTTTGTGATAGTTTCATGTGGAAAGGCCCAATGATTACAGCAAGGAGGCGCAGAGGAGGGAGGAGCAGAGGAGGAGGAGCAGAGGAGGGAGGAGCAGAGGAGGGAGGAGAGCAGAGGAGGAGCAGAGGAGGGAGGAGCAGAGGAGGGAGGAGGAGGAGGAGCAGAGGAGGAGGAGCAGGAGGAGGAGGAGGGGAGCAGAGGAGGAGGAGCAGAGGAGGGGGAGCAGAGGAGGAGGAGCAGGAGGAGGAGAGGAGAGCAGAGGAGGGGAGGAGCAGAGGAGGAGGGAGCAGAGGAGGAGGAGCAGCAGGAGGAGGGGGAGCAGAGGAGGGAGGAGCAGAGGGGGGAGGAGCAGGAGGAGGAGGAGCAGCAGAGGAGGAGGAGCAGAGGAGGGGGAGCAGAGGATAAGGAGCAGAGGAGGGAGGAGAGGAGGGAGGAGAAGAGGAGGGAGGAGCAGAGGAGGGAGGAGAGGAGGAGGGAGGAGCAGAGGAGGGAGGAGCAGGGAGAGGAGGAGGAGAGCAGAGGAGGGAGGAGCAGAGGAGGGAGGAGCAGAGGAGGAGGAGCAGAGGAGGGAGGAGCAGAGGAGAGGGGGAGGAGGGAGGAGAGGAGGAGGAGCAGAGGAGGGAGGAGAGGAGGAGGGAGGAGAGGGAGGGGAGGAGAGGAGGAGGGAGGAGCAGAGGAGGAGAGGAGCAGAGGAGGGAGGAGCAGAGGAGGAGGAGCAGAGGAGGGAGGAGCAGAGGAGGGGGGAGAGCAGAGGAGGAGCAGAGGAGGAGGAGCAGAGGAGGGAGGAGAGAGGAGAGGGAGGAGCAGAGGAGGGAGGAGCAGAGCAGAGGAAGAGGGAGCAGAGGAGGAGGAGCAGAGGAGGAGGGAGGAGCAGGAGAGGAGCAGAGGAGGGGAGCAGAGGAGGGAGGAGCAGAGGAGGGAAGAGCAGAGGAGGAAAGAGCAGAGGAGGGAGGTGCAGAGGAGGAGGAGCAGAGGAGGGAAGAGCAGAGGAGGAAAGAGCAGAGGAGAAGGAGAAGAAGAGGGAGGAGCAGAGGAGGGAGGAGAAGAGGAGGGAGAAGAGGAAGAAGGAGCAGAGGAGGGAGGAGCAGAAGAGGAGGAAAGGAGGAGGGAGGAGCAGAGGAGGGAGAAGAGGAAGGAGGAGCAGAGGAGGGAGGAGCAGAAGAGGAGGAGCAGAGGAGGGAGGGAGAAGCAGAGGAGGGAGGAGCAGAGGAGGGAGAAGCAGGAGGGAGAAGAGGAGGAAGGAGAAGAGGAGGGAGGAGCAGAGGAGGGAAGGAGCAGAAGAGGGAGGAGCAGAGGAGGGAGGAGCAGAGGAGGGACGAGCAGAGGAGGGAGAAGAGGAGGAAGGAGCAGAGGAGGGAGGAGGAAGAGAGGAGGAGAAGAGGAGGGAGGAGCAGAGGAGGGACGAGCAGAGGAGGGAGAAGAGGAGGGACGAGCAGAAGAGGGAGGAGGAGAGGAGGGAGGAGAAGAGGAGCAGAGGAGGGAGGAGCAGAAGAGGAGTAAAAGAGGAGGGGAGGAGCAGAGGAGGGAGAAGAGGAAGGAGGAGCAGAGGAGGAGGAGCAGCAGAGGAGGAGGAGAAGAGGAGGGAAGAGCAGAGGAGGGAGAAGAGGAGGGAGGAGCAGAGGAGGGACGAGAAGAGGAGGGGAGGAGCAGAAGAGGAGGAGAAGAGGAGGGAGGAGAGGAGGGAGGAGCAGAGGAGGGAGGAGAAGAGGAGGGAGAAGAGGAGGGAGGAGAAGAGGAGGGACGAGCAGAGGAGGGAGAAGAGGAGGGAGGAGAAGAGGAGGAGGAGCAGAGGAGGGAGGAGAGAGGGAGGGAGGAGAAGAGGAGGGAGGAGAAGAGGAGGGAAAAGAAGATGAGGGAGGAGCAGAGGACGGAGGAGCAGAGGAGGGAGGTGCAGAGGAGGGAGGAGCAGAGGAGGGAGGAGCAGAGGAGGAAAAAAGAGGAGGAGGGAGGAGCAGAGGAGGGAAAAGAAGGTGAGGGAGGAGCAGAGGATGGAGGAGCAGAGGAGGGAGGTGCAGAGGAGGGAGGAGAAGAGGAGAGAGGAGCAGAGGACGGAGGAGCAGAGGAGGGAGGAGCAGAGGAGGGAGGAGAAGAGGAGGGAGGAGCAGAGGAGGAAGAAGAGGAGGGAGGAGCAGAGGAGGAAGGAGAAGAGGAGGAAGGTGAAGAGGAAGGAGGAGCAGAGGAGGGAAAAGAAGGTGAAGGAGGAGCAGCAGAGGATGGAGGAGCAGAGGAGGGGAGGGAGGTGCAGAGGAGGGAGGAGAAGAGGAGAGAGGAGCAGAGGATGGAGGAGCAGAGGAGGGAGGAGCAGAGGAGGGAGGAGAAGAGGAGGGAGGAGCAGGGAGGAGCAGAGGAGGAAGAAGAGGAAGGAGGAGCAGAGGAGGGACCCTGCACCTCCCCGTCTGTGCCTCCTCCTGCCACTGGACCTCCTCCTGCACCTCCCCCTCGTCTGTGCCTCCTCCTGCACCTCCTTGTCACATTGAGAGGTCTTAAGGGGAAATAAGCTCTTTATTTTCTCACCTTTAGTCACAGAAGATAATTCTTTGGTCTGAGCCGTTGGACAGAAAATTACATGTTTTTGACTCGAAGAAAAGTAGAAAAAAAAGTCAAACCAAAGTCAAACCAAAGTCAAACCAAAGTCAAACCAAAGTCAAACCAAAGTCAAACCAAAGTCAAACCAAAGCCCCGAAAGTGAAGAACCTGCAGCGACTGAACGAGTCAAAAAGACTCGACGAGGCGCGTCGTGGCTGTGCGTAAAGCTCTGGCTCCATCTGGTGGTCGTTACGCACAGTACAAGCAGAAACAGCAGTCTGGGCTCGTGTGTCAACCCTGTTATGTCCACACCACAGGGGACAACAGGAGGGACATGTCCACACCACAGGAGGGACATGTCCACACCACAGGGGACAACAGGAGGGACATGTCCACACCACAGGGGACATGTCCACACCACAGGAGGGACATGTCCACACCACAGGGGACAACAGGAGGGACATGTCCACACCACAGGGGACAACAGGAGGGACATGTCCACACCACAGGGGACATGTCCACACCACAGGGGGGACATGTCCACACCACAGGGAACAACAGGAGGGACAGGTCCACACCACAGGAGGGACAGGTCCACACCACAGGAGGGACATGTCCACACCACAGGAGGGACAGGTCCACACCACAGGGGACAACAGGAGGGACATGTCCACACCACAGGAGGGACATGTCCACACCACAGGGGACAACAGGAGGGACATGTCCACACCACAGGGGACAACAGGAGGGACATGTCCACATCACAGGGGAACAACAGGAGGGACATGTCCACACCACAGGAGGGACAGGTCCACACCACAGGAGGGGGACAGGTCCACACCACAGGAGGGACATGTCCACACCACAGGGGACAACAGGAGGGACATGTCCACCACACCACAGGAGGGACATGTCCACACCACAGGGGACAACAGGAGGGACATGTCCACATCACAGGGGACAACAGGAGGGACATGTCCACACCACAGGAGGGACATGTCCACACCACAGGAGGGACAGGGGACAACAGGAGGGACATGTCCACACCACAGGGGACAACAGGAGGGACATGTCCACACCACAGGAGGGACATGTCCACACCACAGGAGGGACAGGTCCACACCACAGGAGTCCATGTCCACACCACAGGAGGGACAGGTCCACACCACAGGGGACAACAGGAGGGACATGTCCACACCACAGGAGGGACATGTCCACACCACAGGGGACAACAGGAGGGACATGTCCACACCACAGGGGACAACAGGAGGGACATGTCCACATCACAGGGGACAACAGGAGGGACATGTCCACACCACAGGAGGGACAGGTCCACATCACAGGAGGGACATGTCCACACCACAGGAGGGGACATGTCCACACCACAGGAGGGACAGGTCCACACCACAGGAGGGGACATGTCCACACCACAGGAGGGACATGTCCACACCACAGGGGACAACAGGAGGGGACATGTCCACACCACAGGAGGGACATGTCCACACCCACAGGGGACAACAGGAGGGACATGTCCACATCACAGGGGACAACAGGAGGGACAGGTCCACACCACAGGAGGGACATGTCCACACCACAGGAGGGACATGTCCACACCACAGGAGGGACATGTCTACATCACAGGAGGGACATGTCCACACCACAGGGGACAACAGGAGGGACATGTCCACACCACAGGAGGGACAGGTCCACACCACAGGAGGGACATGTCCACACCACAGGAGGGACATGTCCACACCACAGGGGACAACAGGAGGGACATGTCCACACCACAGGAGGGACAGGTCTACACCACAGGAGGGACAGGTCCACAAAAAGAGAATACTGAAGAAAAGTGAAATATTTTTAAACAGCACTGACTGAAGAGTATTGCAAAGTACAAGTAGTAAAGTACTACACTGTACTATGTAATGCATTGTAGTCTAGGCAGACTGACTGCAACAGGTAATGTTTCAGAAATAGATTTGGGAAAGAGCCATAAGGTAAGTGAACGAAAGGCAGTCACAAAATAAAGTTGGTTATATGAATGGTTATATTATAATATTTATATTTTGATAAATATAGATATGTGTGTGTGTATGTAATATATATATGTACATACATACTATATATATCTATATGTGTAACTGCTATCTGAGCAAGGCAGCAACTGACCTGAGAGATAAGATCATGGCCCAAATGAACCGGCGAAAGTGTACGCTCAGTGGCAGGATAATAACACCAGAGCAGACCCACCAAGGCTGGAAACCGAACAGTACTGGAAAGGTTTATGGGAGAAGGAGGCATCACATAACAGCGATGCACAGTGGCTGGTGGCTCTGAGGGAAGACCACAGCAACCTCCCTGAACAGAATCCAGTCACATCACAGTGACAGACATCCAGGAAAGAGTCTCAGGTATGAAGAACTGGACCAGGCCCTGACATGATCCATGCTTACTGGCTAAAGAAGCTCACTGCTCTCCATGAGCAGCACAAATGAACCAGCTGCTAATGGATGGGACTCACCCTGAATGGGTAACCGAAGGGCGTACGATCCTGATCCAGAAGGATCCCTCAAAGGGTACAGTTCCATCCAACTATCGGCCAATAACCTGTCTCTCCACAACATGGAAGCTCATGTCAGGCATCATCGCGGCTAAGATAAACGGTACATGGATCAATACATGAGCACAGCACAGAAGGGCATCGGCAAAGACACCAGGGGAGCCAAACACCAGCTCCTGGTCGATCGAACAGTCTCCCGAGACTGAAGAACCCGTCAGACCAACCTGTGCACTGCCTGGATTGATCACAAGAAAGTCTACGACTCAATGCCACACACATGGATCACTGAATGGAGCTGTACAACATCAGGACTCTAAGATCCTTCACTGCAAACTCCATGAGGTTGTGGAAAACCTCCCTTGAGGCCAATGGCAAGACACTTGCACAAGTGACCATCAAATGTGGCATATACCAAGGAGATGCACTGTCCCCACTGCTGTTCTGCACAGGTCTGAACCCCCTCAGCCAAATCATCAACAACACTGGCCATGGATACGACTCAGGAATGGAGCCACCGTCAGTCACCTCCTCTACATGGACGACATCAAGCTGTACGATAAGAATGAGACATCGACTCACTGATCCACACCACCAGGATCTACAGCACAGACACTGGAATGTCATTCGGGCTTGAGAAGTGCAGCCGGATGGTGACAAAGAGAGGGAAGGTAGTCCACACAGAAGGGGTCTCACTCCCAGAAGGGACAATAGCAGACACTGAGGACAGGTACAAGTACCTTGGTATCCCACAAGCAAATGGCAACAAGAGGAAACAAGGAAAGAAGCTACGGCCAAATACCTCAGACGAGTAAGACAAGTCCTAAGGAGTCAGCTCAATGGAACAAGACCCAGGTAAGAAACAGCCACGCCCTGCCAGTAATCAGACAGTGGAGCAGAGGAAGAGGAGCTGGAGGAACCATCATGGAAGGACAAGCCCCTGCATGGGATGTACCACCGGAACAAAACTGAAGTGGCTGATATAAAGAAATCCACCAATATTTGAGAAAGAGCTGGACTGAAGGACAGAGGCTCATCCTGGAGCACAGGAGCCTTGAGCACCAGAGCGATAGAGGCTCAGATCTACCACCAGACAAGACCCAAGACAAAGAGGCTCCTGAGACAATCCAGCTCATAACTGCAGGTGTAAGATGCAGAAAACAAACATGGAGCCACATAACCAAGTGGAGCCATAGTGACAGAAACATCTGTGCAGAGTACGGACTGCTCATGTCAGGCATCATTGGCACCAGGCAGAGACTCGTATATATACATACATGAGTATTTTGGTCTGGTCTGTTTTTATTTGGACAGGGACAGTGCACGACATTACACTGACCTTAGAAAACAGGAAAGATGTTTGGTGCCAGGTTGTAGTAGATACTCATTTCCAGCTGTCGTCCCTCGACAGGCTGATGTTAAGAACAGTTTGGTGCAGATGTAGAAGTGTAAACATATGGTTCACACCAAATACACCACATCTCACCCCTCAAATATGCCATTTTTTTGCTCCGTTAACTGTACTTTTACTTAAGTAACAAAACTCCACCGATGTTAAAGATCTGCTGAAAATGTTAAGATAGTCAACATGAAGGATTTCAGGATTCTAGTTGTAGTGAATGACAAAATGAAAATGCATTAAACTGAAAAGTAAGTGTTCAGCTCTGTTGGTGGAGTGTTTGTTCACTCTACTCACTCTTTGGGCCAAAGGTTGGCGGTTCAAATCCTGCTCACGATGTTAACATCATTGGTAGAGCAGATCCTCGGATCCACAGGTTGGTGGTGTGATTCCAGCTCCTACAAAACAAGGCTGTTGCTGAAACTTCACCCCAGTGTGTGTGTGTGTGTGTGTATGAGTGTGTGTGTGTGTGTGTGAGTGTGTATGTGTGTGTGTGAGTGTGTATGTGTGTGAGTGTGTATGTGTGTGTGTGAGTGTGTATGTGTGTATGTGTGTGTGTGAGTGTGTATGTGTGTGAGTGTGTATGTGTGTGTGTGTGTGTGTGTGTGTGTGTGTGTGTGTGTGTGTGTGTGTGTGTGTGTGTGTGTGTGTGTGTGTGTGTGTGTGTGTGTGTGTGTGTGTGTGTGTGTGTGTGTATGTGTGTGTAGTGTGTGTGTGTGTGTGTGTATGTGTGTGTGTATGTGTGTGTGTATGTGTGTGTGTGTGTGTGTGTGTGTGTGTATGTGTGTTCATTTGCGCTCACTGAGTAAACTACAGCAGAGTAGGCTTTGATTGTACTTAAAGAGGGGTCTTTCTCCCTTGTTACGATGTCGTTTCCTCGTCAAAAACCTGTCTGAAGGTTTTAGATGTCGTCCATGTTTCAGTATTTTAGCGATCTCTCCTGGGCCCTACGCTAACCCTCCTTATGTGTAAGATTCTATACAAGGCTCCGCCCACAAGCCGACGTCACCCATGTTCCCACTCAGAAATGTTCCATAAATATATATAAACATGATATAAAACTGCACACAGGACTTGACGAACCTGATGTGCAGGAGTTTCATTAGATGCAGCTGGTCGTGTTGCTCTGAAGGGGGAGGGACTTAGCACAGAGCAAAGGGAGGAGAGACTCAGAAGTAAAATAGTCCTCCACCTAACCCAGGGCACTCTCATGTATAGAGAACACGACAGCAGCACTACAGTGACTCACAGGATGAAAACCCACCACTCCTCCCTGGTATTTAACACTACACTGGATCTGGCTGTTTTATAGTTTTCCTGTATGTCGTGTTATCTGAATATTTGTGTTTCCTTGACTTTTATGTGAAGCACTTTGGTCAGCTGCAGTCGTTTTAAAAGTGCTTTATGAGTAAACCTGAACAGTAGATACATGAAGGGGACAGATGATGTAAAATGTTCATTTTGACATGTTTGCACAGTGGCACACGCCAAAAATACCTTTTTGTTACTGAGCCATTTTAGATCAGTGTTACGTTTTACAACAAATACTCATCTAGATATTTGAGTTAGTTTTGTACATGTTTGTTTGACCCTGCTCTTGAGGTTTCAAAACTTAAACAATCATGAAACCAAAAGCAGGTAGAGGTCCTCCTGCAAATAAGAGTCAGGTTTATGGAGACGCAAGCCCGCTCACAGCATGGACATGTGTTTTTCTGTTTTTCAGTGCAATAAACCCAACCAAAATGAAAAAAAGAAACACTTTCACTATGTGTAGGCCAGAAAAGCAATGAAAAAAGCAATGTATTTACTGAAAACCACACATTACTGTTCAGCAGTGAGGCGTTCACTCGTCTGGATTGGTGTTAGCTCTCCATCTACTGGCAGCAGAGGGAATTACCACGAGAGAAAAACAGCCTTGTTGCCCTGACGTACTAAAGTAGCACAGTTGTAGTGAACATGGTTTGACGATAGAATACTCTGAACAAGTCTGTTTTTTCTACCTATAATGTCACAAATCTGGGAAATCTGAAACCTTTTTGAGAGGCTCAGAGGGACAGCAGCTAGTCCACCGGTACTTGAAATCACTGAGAATGACGCTAAAAACAACTCTAGGTGTGTTCATGGTGAAGGAACGTTAGAACATGGTTAAAATCTCAGTTTTACATGATATATTTCAAGCTAAAGCATGAAAAATGTGGTCCATAACTTGAGTTTGGTACAGGTGTGAGGAACAGGCAACACGGGGTCTCTTTGTGGAGCATCTTTATTCTGCCACAAATCAAAGCCAGTAGTTCTGAAAGAGGAGCTTGCATTTGGACTCACTGACAGAGATGGTGTGAGAGTGACCGTGTAGTGCTGGTCTGCTGAGTGCACACATGTTAGCGAGGTGTGTGGACGGGTTTAGGAGCCGAGGTTAGCTCAATCAGAAACTCAGGAAGGGCCGACGCTTTACAAACCAGGGGAATGCACACGCTTCTGCTCAATATATCACATTTATTACCTTTAAACTGATTAATGAAGGAGTGGGGGCAAGGCCACTCCAATCACTGTCTTTAGAAAAACGGAGGAAAAGAGAAACCAAAAGAGCAGCCTGTAGCATTGGGTTTTACTTGTCCAGGGGAAAGACATGGAAATAAAGTCCAATGGTTTTTAGACAGTAAAATGATCAACTTAACGATTCAACCCATTTTGACAAACCCCCAGACACTAACTTCCCTATAGCATCCATTCAAAACAAAACAAGGCCGTTGAACAGGAGCAGTTCTCTCAAACAGAAAAGGAGGTCTAACAGAAGCTGGAGAGACAGAACGCTCCATGGAGTCTCCACCGGTTCAGTCCACGCTGGCTTATCCTCAGGAGCACACGGTCAAAGAGGAACTCAGAAAATCAGACAAGTGCCCATTCTTCACTTTGGAAACCATTAGAAGCCAACATCACACATTTATGTTGGATTTGTGTGGCTGGAGAATTAGACTGGCTTTTGGACCATAAAAACAGAAAATGATCCTTTCTTTTCAAAGGAAAGCAGCATATGAGGGAAAAAGCATATGTAGTGGAATGGGGTGGGGCAAAAAAAAGTTCACCTAAGGGTGCTATGCATTAAGTTGTAGTCCTATGAATATCTGTTTCCTTTTTCTTTTTACTACAAGTTCGAAGTAAGTCTTTAAAGTCAAAAGAAATCAAGAAAGTCTTCATTTAGTTTGTTGTCCGTGTTAGTTCATCACCCCTAGTAGAATTAGAGATCAGCAGAGAAAGGTGGTTGGGCTTTAGGCCATAGCAGTCTTTAGTACGCTTACTTGACCCGTCCCTGGCGCTCCTGAAACGAAAAGAAGCATGTTATTCACAATAAGAATAAACCAGTCTGACGTAGCACTGTAATACAGTCCAACAGTCACTAGAACAGTGTAACAGTCCAACCCAGATACACAGGAGCGTTACACATGGCTCCTTCTCCAAACTTCAAATGCACCAAAGGGGAAACAGAACAAGCACAACTCAAAGTAAAAAACACTCTGCTCGGACTTTCAGAACAGGTTACTTATGATTTACGGCCTCACACACTGATGCATTGATAATTGGACTCCATAGGCTGTTAACTTTGACCTTAAGTTACTGAAACAAATACAAGAACACTTCTGACTCTTGTGGAGCAAAAGAAGAATGTTCTGTGCAGTTGACAGATTTAACTTTTGTTTTTACTATGGATCAGACCTGGACTGAGGGATTACACAGACGTGAGCAAAAGGAGGATCTCATAATGAACAGCTGCGTTCTGTGGCCCTGTACATGGAGGAAGTGGAGCCAGCTCTGATCATATCTGTACAACGTGAAGGCTGCATTAACAAGTGAATATCTGGATTTTGTTGAATTACAACCAACATGTAACCAAGTTGAGACTAAGGAGCCTAAACCTGTTTTTAATCTGTCTAAACCTGAGGTGACACTGATTTAAGGAGTCACAATGACAAGAAAATCAGAAACTTTTCACATTAGACTAGAGTCAGGAGTTAGCTAAACCACTTCAGTGTAACGCTCCCCTGTTCTAGCAGGTTCATAAAAAAAACAAAAACTTGCCATACTGTTGCCCACACAATAAAAAGGCGGTCTGAGGTGTAGAGGTGGACACAGTATGCTCGCTGTTAAAGCTGTGCATTACCTGGATCCTGTAATGACTCCGGCTGCTGGGGTTGCTGGGATATGGCTCGCTGCCCTGGACCTCCACCTGTCACACAAAGAGCAGTCTCAGTCATGCCTTACATTTAGATTTGTGTTTAGAAGTTTACTAACTGTAGCCCTTTTGAGAGACATGTCAGAATTCATAGAGATCCCTTCACTCACCGCAAGGATCAAGTGCCTTGCCCAAGAACAGAATCCGGAATCACTGACCATCCCAAACTGCCGGATGAGTTCTGTCCCCACTGAGATACAGTCCCAGCACCATTTACTCCTGAACCAAGCTAAAGTACCAGGTTAAGTTAAAAATGCATTTCTTCAGTTAGGAATAAACCATAAAAACATTCACTTTTTTTTGCCTGCCAGTAATGAACTGTATTACATTTTAAACATAAATGTTTAATTAGACATGTAGAACATTCCAGGTCTGGGAATGACACCCCTTCCTCTCATGAGCTCGGTCATTCCTCAAACTTCTGCCGACTCTAATAAGACGAAGAACGACATGACAGAGGTGATTCCAGAGCGGATACAAGGCAAAGCACACTTCTAACATTTAGTTATGCTATAATCCTCATCAGAAACGGCTGTGTTTCATTCACATGTTGGAGTAACCCTGGAGGCTCTGCTGCATTTCAGCCCGTCTTCTACTCCAGAGGCCTCCCTGTTCTACATCAGCGTCGTCCGCTCTGGGGTTTGAAGTCTTTCAGGACTTGTTGAGGGCTTGTTCCTGTGGGCCCTAGGGGGTAGCTTAGCAATTATATGGCTAGCTGCCCTTGTTTATAACTTGATAAATGCTTACTTCAATTCAATACAACTATCAGATGTAGTCCTAGCACACGCCCATTGCTGGCACTTTATGCACATGAAGGCCTGGTTTTATAAGTCTCACATTGTTCAAAGTAAAACCAAATGAAATCACAGGGCAGTCGGAAGCAGTTTAATAAGTCTCATATACAAAATTAAACTTTTGCCCTTTGTTCTACACATGTGAGTACACGACAAAACACGATAAGTGGAACATATCAGAGAGCACCAATAACCAATTCATTTGTCACCGACGCTGTGGTACCAGAAGAATAAAAACCATCTGGACTGGGATACAGTGATAGAATACCACAATAACTGAGTATCCCTCGGTTACCTTTTTGACACACTCCTCCTCCTCCTGGCGTTTCTCGTAGTGGGAAAAGTCATCGAAGATGGAGGTGGTGTGTTTGTAGGCTGCCATGATCTTGAGCACCTGCCGGGCCTTGTCTAGGGGCACCTCCTGTGTGTCCCGGGAGTTGGTGACAGGCTTGTTCTCATTGTTCTCCAGCCGGATGTGCCTCAGCTGACTGTTGGGAACGTCCTTTACAAAGATCCAGCGCACATCGAAGCGGCCCTTCCACTTGTCCTGCGCCCACACGCCCGCAGACGTGTTGTAGTCCACGGGAGAGCGCATCTCCGCCACGCCACAGAAGTGCCCACTGCCGTTGACGCTGAAGAGCAGGTAGAGCGGGCCTTTACCCCCCAGAGAGCGGTAGGCCGCGTCCAGACGCTTGTTCCCGTGCTCCGTGCTGCACCAGATGTTGTACTTGATGGAGCGGTGGATGTCGTCCTCCGAGTAGCTCTTGATGATGAACACGCGTCCTTGTTTGGGGTTCCAGTCAAAGTCCTTGGGGTTGTAGTTGTTTACCATTCGCAGCTTCTCTAAGACGGGGTGAGGTTCAGAAGGGACACCTGGGACCACGGGCACTCCGGTGGAGGAGGGGGGCGACTGGCCAGTCCCGCTCCCACCGGCCTCCCCAAAGCCGTTGGTGCGGTTCCGAGGGGGGATCCAGCGGGTGGGCTGAGAGGGCTGCTGTTGGCTGGGGGGAGGGGGGCCCTGCGACATAGGCTGTGCCAGAGGAGCCATGGCAGGCTGACCTGCCTGCAGCTGGCCCATCTGGGACACGGGAGGCACCAACTGCCCATTGCTCAGGGGCAGCTGGGGGGTCCCAGCAGCTGTTGCACCGGGCTGGGGGGATGCCTGGTTAGGAGGCTGCCCGTTGGTGGGGGGTTGAGGCACCTGCTGAGGCGTGGCAGCCTTGGGCATGCTGCCCTTGTTGTCCCACGTGCCGATGTCCATGTTGTGTTTAATGGGCGGAGGAGGCAGGTTGGCGCCGGCCATGCCACCCTTGGTTTTCAGTTTGGGTTGAGGCTTGGCTGGTTTGCTGGCAATGTCTGCCCAGGAGGCGGGCTTGGCAGGAGCTATAGACACAGGAGGCATGCTGGGGGGCCCCACAGAGGACACAGGACCCAATGGGCCCCCACCGGGTAAAGCGGAGCCAACCACTTTAGGAGCAATGTCCCCATTTCCCCCCGGAGCAGTGCTGCCGATCTTCAATCCGGCCATGCTCTGGTCCAGGCTGTTCATGCCGGGCGCCTTGTTCAGTGGCTCGTTGGCAGGAGCAAACGGGGACTGTCCGTCAATCATAGCGCCTCCTAGGGAGCTGGGGGCGTAGGCGTAGTTGCTGCTGTAGCCGGAGCTCTGCGGTGTGCCCGACTGTCCCTGAGAGCTGCTGCTGCCCCACGCAGAGAAGTCGATGCCGCTGGGGAAGAAGTTGAAGCCATGCTGGCCGAGGAAAGGGTTGCTCCCCAGAGGGCCCGGCTGACCAAACATGGCATCTGGGAGGTAATGAGGCTCCCCGTTGCTCAGCTGTCCATAAGAGGCCAGGTAAGGCATGGGAGGGTCTCCGCCCGTGGACCATGCTGCCTCGTTCAGGGAGTAGGAGAATCCAATGGAGGGGCTGTAGTAGCTGGGCATGTAGGAGTCTGACATGGCCGTATAGGCATTGCTCTGTGGGAAACAAGGACAAACTTTAGTCAAACATGTCAAACTAGAGCAGTAGCATTCTGATATATGCCATCTATCAAAATGATGGCGCATAAAAGTTCTAACAACTATGAAAATGTTTTCATCATAGCTATATTTTCAAACTTTTGATTAAGTTCCAGGGAAAGACATAGGTCTGATTTGCCTTGGGAGAATAAATGTGATTGCCACCAAGCTGGTGATCCGTGGTTAAAGTAACAGTTTCAGTGATTGCTTACAGTACAGCAGTCCTCACATGAGCAGATGTTCAGTATTTGTGAAATACAGAATGAAGTAAGAGTAGTAAATGTCACTCAAAAAGACACACACACAACCAGAGCCACTGAGGCAGTTGTGGTCCCAATACTCAACAGGAAAACACCTGTAGAGAGGAGTACACACCAAAGATGTCTAAATGAACCAATGACTCCACAATGTAGGGCTGGCCAAAAAAAACAAAAAAAACCCCTGGTCAAATCAATTAATCAAATTAAAATTAAAGTTCATAATCATTCAATCAATTTGTTGGGAAGAAAATGCATGTTATTTTTGCCTCCAGATGATGATGGGTTAAATATGATCAGTCCTCTGCTGTGTTTAGACCTCTACATTTACACACAACAAAAATGTTATTTTAACCAAAAGAGGCTTATTATCTACTGCACTACAACTTTAATTGAAACTATTATACGTGTTTTTGGGGTTTTTTTTGGTAATTTTCTGTAGTTGTTTTAGTGGAGAGGGGGTAAAAATTAAAAACTGAATCCAGCCCTACTGCAATGTATTGGGTATAATGGTAATTAAACATGAGTCACGCCTCAGAGTGTCTATAACTTCTACAGCGGAAAGTCCCAGCAGGAGCTCACCTGTCGGGCCTGAGTGTTCAGGTAAGGCTCAAACTCATCGTCATTCAAAGTCTCCTTTTGGGTCACAGCTCCGTTTTGCACTGGAAGCACAGGTAAAAAAACAAAAAAAAACAATACAGTTCAGCAACTCCCAGATCAAGCAGCACAGAAGATTAGTCCGACTTTAGCAGATTAATAATTACATCACCATACCGGCTCTCGACAAAGTTACAATTAACACTGGCATCTTTACTTTGTTTAGATAATATTTCACTAATCTCCACAAACAAGACGCCTGGGTTGGATAAGACCTGACAAGTCAAATATAATGCCAGTCCATTTAACTGCATAGTTTATTAGTTGGTAGAGTTGAATGCAAAAATACTCATGAAAAGTCGTGGAAGTCTCAGAGCACCAAATCTGGACAGACGTTTGTCCAGCGATGCTTTGACACACTGAGGCTGTGGTCACACACTACAGGACTGTGCCTTTTAAACTCACAATACATCTGTCAGTTTTACACGATTGGACAAATGCAGAGATGTGACTTCTCAATGAGACCAGAGTCATGAGAGCAGAGTCATGTCGTGGAGTTCTCAGGAGCTGAATTAAACACATTCTGCCTAAACATGCACGTGCTACACCAAATTCAATGTGTCTGGGACAGAAACCCGCGAGGTGAGACCTGTCATCATGGAGTTCTTGGTTTGAGGTTAGCTCCGAGCTTCTGACTCCCAGCACTCCGGGACAAACGGGACTGTCCTGGTGCACTGTCCCGGGAGGACAGCACCTGTGTGTCCAGGACAGACGGGACTGTCCTGGTGCACTGTCCCGGGAGGACAGCACCTGTGTGTCCGGGCACACTGTGCTCTGTCCCGGAGGACAGCACCTGTGTGTCCAGGACAGACGGGACTGTCCTGGTGCACTGTCCCGGGAGGACAGCACCTGTGTGTCCGGGCACACTGTGCTCTGTCCCGGGAGGACAGCACCTGTGTGTCCAGGACAGACGGGACTGTCCTGGTGCACTGTCCCGGGAGGACAGCACCTGTGTGTTCAGGACAGACGGGACTGTCCTGGTGCACTGTCCCGGGAGGACAGCACCTGTGTGTCCGGGCACACTGTGCTCTGTCCCGGAAAGACAGCACCTGTGTGTCCAGGACAGACGGGGCTGTCCTGGTGCACTGTCCCCGGAGGACAGCACCTGTGTGTCCGGGCGCACTGTGCACTGTCCAGGGAGGACAGCACCTGAGTGTCCAGGACAGACGGGGCTGTCCTGGTGCACTGTCCCGGGAGGACAGCACCTGTGTGTCCAGGACAGACGGGGCTGTCCTGGTGCACTGTCCCGGGAGGGACAGCACCTGTGTGTCCAGGACAGACGGGACTGTCCTGGTGCACTGTCCCGGGAGGACAGCACCTGTGTGTCCAGGACAGACGGGCCTGTCCTGGTGCTCTGTCCCGGGAGGACAGCACCTGTGTGTCCGGGCGCACTGTGCTCTGTCCCGGGAGGACAGCGTGCTGCACGGGCACATGTGGCCTCCTGGACCACAGTTTGGAGGGGGATACGCTACAGGAGGGTGATAAAGGCCCAACTTCCGCACTTGGCTCCAGAGAAGCCTGGCGTCTCCAACCAGGAAACTGGCCCAATGTGCGGCACCTGCGGCCAACTTTAGCTCTGTCACATTTGGAGCGCTCAGAGAGTCCCACAGGCCTCACACAGGTCCAGAGTCACAGAGTCACACACAGGTGCACACAGCCCGCACACAGTCTGACACCGCGGACTCCGGGGCCCTGCGTGTTAAACGTGCGCACACTTTGCTGTGAAAGTTTGGAGAGGCCCGAGTGGAGCAGCTCCACACCGCACAGCTCCACACCGCGCTACACGGAAGCACACAGCGGCCCGTGGACAGCTTACCTTTGTTTGCTTGGCCTTTCGGTCTCTGGATTGGGTCCAGGTGATTCATGAAGGTTTGATTTATGAGAGGAGAGGAGGGGGAAAAAGATGAAGATAGTTTGGAGCAGTCCGTTCGCAGGTGGTCAGGCCGCACCGCTGTGGAGCTAAGCTAACAGGCTAACAAGCTAACAGGCTATCCGGCTAACCGCGGTGCTAAGCTATCCGGCTCTGTGTGGCCTCGGTGTGATCTCTAGTGTCCGCGCTGGAGCTGCTCCTCGAGGCCGCTGGCTGACATGTCTGTGTCCCGGGGCTTTGTGCGGGTTTGTGCGGGGTTAGAGCCTGTCTGGAGGCGGCTGGAGGCGCGGGGGAGGCTGCTGTCAGTGTGAGGAGTGTTTGTGTCCGGAGCCGATCACACAATGGCGGGCTGCGCTCATGAATGTGCCACGGGATGTGCGCTGCGCTCACGACCAACATGGAGGAACACCGCGAGACTGTGTCTGTGCCACAGAGCGCCCCCTGCTGTGTGGGAGGAGCAAGAGCAACAGGGTTGAAACGATACAAGAGTGATGGAAGAGTGATGGAAGATAGAGCAGATATAGAAGAGTGATGGAAGATATAGAAGAGTGATGGAAGATATAGAAGAGTGATGGAAGAGGAAGATATAGAGATATAGAAGAGTGATGGAAGAGTGATGGAAGATGATGGAAGATATAGCAGATGTAGAAGAGTGATGGAAGATATAGAAGAGTGATGGAAGATATAGAAGAGTAATGGAAGATATAGAAGAGTGATGGAAGAGTGATGGAAGATACAGAAGAGTGATGGAAGATATAGAAGAGTGATGGAAGATATAGCAGATATAGAAGAGTGATGGAATATATAGAAGAGTGATGGAAGATATAGAAGAGTGGTGGAAGATATAGAAGAGTGATGGAAGAGTGATGGAAGATATAGCAGATATAGAAGAGTGATGGAAGATATAGAAGAGTGATGGAAGATACAGAAGAGTGATGGAAGATATAGAAGAGTGATGGAAGAGTGATGGAAGATATTGAAGAGTGCTAGGAGATTGATGGAAGACAGAAGAGTGATAGGAGAGTGATAGAAGAGTGATGGGAGAGTGACAGGAGAGTGATGGAAGAGTGATAGGAGAGTGATAGAAGAGTGATAGAAGATATGGAAGAGTGATGGCAGATATAGAAGAATGATAGAAGAGTGATGGAAGAATGATAGAAGAATGATGGAAGAGTGATAGAAGATATAGAAGAGTGATAGGAGAGTGATAAAAGAGTGATGGAAGAATGATAGGAGAGTGATAGAAGAGTTATAGAAGAGTGAAGGAAGATATAAAAGAGTGATATGACAGTGATAGAAGAGTGATGGGAGATATAGAAGAATGATAGAAGAGTGATGGAAGAGTGATAGAAGATACAGAAGAGTGATAGGAGAGTGATAAAAGAGTGATGGAAGAGTGATTGAAGATATAGAAGATACAGAAGAGTGATAGGAGAGTGATAAAAGAGTGATGCAAGACTGATAGAAGAGTGATGGGGTGGAGTGATAGAAAAGTGATGGAGGATGAGTAATGCAGCGTGATGGAAGATATAGAAGAATGATAGAAGAGTGTGATGGAAGATATATATATATATATATATATATATATATATATATATATATATATATATATATATATATATATATATATATATATATACATATCCATTTTCCCCACATCCTGTTCATGTAACCCCTCTGACTAGGGTTCACTGGAGTAGTAGCATTCCAACAGAGCCTTGTTCTCGCATCTCGCCCATCTCCACCTTGTTCCAGTAGCTCATTTATCATCAAGGTGCTCTGGTTCCCATCTGAGCCGGCATCTCGTAAGTTTCATTCGCACTCATCATGGTATGAGGTAGGCTGTAGCTTGAAAAGAGGGGATATAAGACCACCCGCGGAGGGTGAGGAGGAGGTTTTTTTATATATATATATATATGGGGCCACCGTCAGTCACCTCCTCTACATGGACGACATCAAGCTGTACGTTAACAATGAGACATCGACTCACTGATCCACACCAGGATCTACAGCACAGACACTGGAATGTCATTCGGGCTTGAGAAGTGTAGCCGGATGGTGACAAAGAGAGGGAAGGTAGTCCACACAGAAGGAGTCTCACTCCCAGAAGGGACAATAGCAGACACTGAGGACAGGTACAAGGACCTTGGTATCCCACAAGCAAATGGCAACAAGAGGAAACAAGGAAAGAAGCTACGGCCAAATACCTCAGACGAGTAAGACAAGTCCTAAGGAGTCAGCTCAATGGAACAAGACCCAGGTAATAAACAGCTACACCCTGAGAGTAATCAGATACACAACAGGAATCATAAGCCAAAGGAGGAGATACAGACACAGATGTTAAGACCCGAAAGCTCCTGACCTGCATGGAGGGACCACCCCAAATCCAGCACCCTGAGACTGTACGAGCCGTAAGGAAGGAGGCCGAGGACTAGTGAGTGTGAGAGCCACAGTCCAGGATGAAACATCCAAGATCCACAAGTACATCCAGGACAAGGCCCCAACAGATGCTCAGTGTCTCAGACAGTGGAGCAGAGGAAGAGGAGCTGGAGGAGAAGAACCATCATGGAAGGACAAGCCCCTGCATGGGATGTACCACCGGAACAAAACTGAAGTGGATCATATCAAGAAATCCACCAATGACATGAGAAAAAGCTGGACTGAAGGACAGCACAGAGGCACTCATCCTGGAGCACAGGAGCCTTGAGCACCAGAGCGATAGAGGCTCAGATCTACCACCAGACAAGACCCAAGAGAAAGAGGCTCCTGAGACAATCCAGCTCATAACTGCAGGTGTAAGATGCAGAAAACAAACATGGAGCTGCATAACCAAGTGGAGCCATAGTGACAGAAACATCTGTGCAGAGAACGGACTGGAAACAACCAGGTCAAGAAACACCTCCAAAGGTCGTGGAGAATGAGCCAAGATCCTGTGAGACTTCCAGATACAGACTGACAGATGGAGATGGACCAACCGGACATAGTGGAGGTGGATAAACAACAGAGCAAAGCCGTTGTGGTGGAACATCACAGAACCAAGAGAACATCAGGAAAAAGGAGCATGAGAAACTAGAGAAATACCAGGGGCTCAAAGAAGAGCTGGAGAAGGCCTGGAATGTGAAGGCCTCAGTGGTGCCCGTGGTCATCGGACTCGGGGCAGTGACCCCCAAACTGGAGGAGAGACTACAGCAGATCCCAGGAGAAACATCAGACATCTCAGTCCAGAAAAGGAACAGCAAAGATACTGAAGAACCCTCAAGCTCCAGGCCTCTGGGAGAGGACCCGAGCGTGGAAAAAGAGGGGATAAAGAGAGACCACCCGCAGAGATAGATAGATTTAGATATATGCCAATGTGATGATAGAGGGCACGGATTATTAATGTTTTGGGTTTTTTTAATTTTTTCTCCTGCTTGCCTGGGTCTGCACATCTACACTAAAACTCTCAGATGCAGGACTGAGATGTCACCACGAGATGGCAGTAGATCATTGCACGTGTCATAGGAAAAGGCGCATCAAGACACTAACTAAAACTGTGAGCAGCTGCTTACTGTTTTTGTTGTTTCTAAAGGAACTACAGTCATAAATGAACCTGGCAGAGCCTTAACCTGCAGATAGAGGGCACATACAAGTTTTTCTCATTCTCAGTATATGCACAGGCCTCATGGGAAAGATCAGAACCTCCAACAGTGCTGAGCTGCAGAGGCTGCACTAGCACTGATTCATGATTAACTGCTGGGGTTCAGGTAGTGACGACTGGGAATAGAGACAGGCATTTTAAAATTAAAACAACTGGATTTCGGCATTGAATCCCAATAGCCCAAATGAGAGACTCATGTGAGGCTGTTTTTTGTCTTGAGTTTGTCTGCGATCTAGAACACACACTGCTTCAATACTTTACTAAAATCACCAGTGAATCTCTCTGAGTTCAGATTGCTGTGATTGACAGGTGGATTAGGGTTGAATCAGGAACACATAGGAATCACAAATATTGCTGCTTACGATAAAAAAGACCAAAAAAAAAATCACAAATGACTGAAAAACATGGCAGATTTCAACTTGCAGAATCAATGAACCAAGCACTAAAACTGAGTGAGAGAAATGTCATTGACAAGTTTGTTTCACATGTGTCACTGAAAATCTAATCTGATTGGACGGTCATGCTTGGTTAGACACAGTGGAGGGCACGGGGACCAGACTGATATCCCTCTGTATAAAAAAATACAGAGGCAAGAACCAAAACTACAGATTACATAAACAACTTGGCCATCATGTCCAATATTTTTGTAATTAAGAATAAATCAATACTACAATTGTTATCAGTAAACGCCATATTTGATATGAGCACGTTTCATATCTCGGGACACATTTAGATCATGTACTAGATCATACATTACATTTAATTGCAGACTTTTTTTTTTTATGAAAATAAGGTTTATAAAATTTACAATCAAAATCGTACATAATTAGTTTCAGTGAAATCTGTTGGTATTTGTCATGATTCGCCTGTTCCTGCATGTATCCTGTGCTCTCCTCCCCCCTCCCTCGCCTGCCTGACTCCGGAGCTGGGCGGAGCTCCCAGTCCCTCCCATGCACACCTGCACCTCATCAGAGTGATCACCTCCACCTGCCGTGGGTTTAAGAAGGACTGGGAGCTGACATTCGGTGTCAGATCGTGCGCGTGTGGAACGTGACTCTGTTCTTGTTGCTTTTTGCCTGTTACCTTACACTTATTGGATTATTTTTGTGACCCTCCAGAATCCTGCCTCCCGCTCCGCCAGCTCAGCTGCCTCTGCTCCGTCCTGGACCCCGCTCCTCACTGGTATCGTTGCCTTGTTTCACCTGTCTGTCCCCGTGCACTGGACCCTGCTCTTCACCCTGCTCCCCGTCCTGAGAGAGAGACTCTACCGACTTTGTTGCACTTTGAGTATCACACTTGTAAAAAAACACTGTTAAACCCAGTCGTGCGTGTTGGCCCGAATATTCAGAGATTGTTACAAGATTTGCATTTGACTTTTTATAGTGTAGAGCGGGCCAGTCGACTGTCTCTCTCTGTCTGTCTGTCTTTCTATCTCTGTCTGTCTGTCTGTTTCTGTCTGTCTCTCTCTTTCTGTCTGTCTCTCTCTCTCTCTCTCTGTCTCTCTCTCCCCTTGCTATCGTTATCCCTGTCTTTCTCTCTGTCTGTCTTTCTCTCCCCTTGCTGTTGTTGTCCCTGTCTCTCTGTTTGTTTGTGTCTGTCTCTCTCTCCCTTGCCGTCGTCCTGTCTCCAGGTGAAGTGTACTTGTGTGTCTTTCTCTCTGTCTGTCTCTCTCTCCCTTGCCGTCGTCCTGTCTCCAGGTGAAGTGTACTTGTGTGTCTTTCTCTCTGTCTGTCTCTCTCTACCTTAGTGTTGTCCTGTCTCCAGGTGCAGTGTACTTGTGTGTCTGTCTCTCTCTCCCTCGCCGTCGTCCTGTCTCCAGGTGAAGTGTACTTGTGTGTCTTTCTCTCTGTCTGTCTCTCTCTCCCTGCCGTCGTCCTGTCTCCAGGTGAAGTGTACTTGTGTGTCTTCTCTCTGTCTGTCTCTCTCTCCCTTGCTGTCGTCCTGTCTCCAGGTGAAGTGTACTTGTGTGTCTTTCTCTCTGTCTGTCTCTCTCTACCTTAGTGTTGTCCTGTCTCCAGGTGAAGTGTACTTGTGTATCTTTCTCTCTGTCTGTCTCTCTCTCCCTTGCTGTCGTCCTGTCTCCAGGTGAAGTGTACTTGTGTGTCTTTCTCTCTGTCTGTCTCTCTCTCCCTTGCCGTCGTCCTGTCTCCAGGTGAAGTGTACTTGTGTGTCTGTCTCTCAGTCTGTCTCTCTCTATCTTAGTGTTGTCCTGTCTCCAGGTGCAGTGTACTTGTGTGTCTGTCTCTCTCTCCCTTGCTGTCGTCCTGTCTCCAGGTGAAGTGTACTTGTGTGTCTTTCTCTCTGTCTGTCTCTCTCTCCCTTGCTGTCGTCCTGTCTCCAGGTGAAGTGTACTTGTGTGTCTTTCTCTCTGTCTGTCTCTCTCTACCTTAGTGTTGTCCTGTCTCCAGGTGAAGTGTACTTGTGTGTCTTTCTCTCTGTCTGTCTCTCTCTCCCTTGCTGTTGCGTCCGTCCTGTCCCAGGTGAAGTGTACTTGTGTGTCTTTCTCTCTGTCTGTCTCTCTCTCCTTTGCTGTCGTCCTGTCTCCAGGTGAAGTGTACTTGTGTGTCTTTCTCTCTGTCTGTCTCTCTCTACCTTAGTGTTGTCCTGTCTCCAGGTGAAGTGTACTTGTGTGTCTTTCTCTCTGTCTGTCTCTCTCTCCCTTGCTGTCGTCCTGTCTCCAGGTGAAGTGTACTTGTGTGTCTTTCTCTCTGTCTGTCTCTCTCTCCCTTGCTGTCGTCCTGTCTCCAGGTGAAGTGTACTTGTGTGTCTTTCTCTCTGTCTGTCTCTCTCTACCTTAGTGTTGTCCGTCTCCAGGTGAAGTGTACTTGTGTGTCTTTCTCTCTGTCTGTCTCTCTCTCCCTTGCCGTCGTCCTGTCTCCAGGTGCAGTGTACTTGTGTGTCTTTCTCTCAGTCTGTCTCTCTCTCCCTCGCTGTCGTCCTGTCTCCAGGTGCAGTGTACTTGTGTGTACTTTAATGAACCTCCCTGTGAGCGTTGTATACATTTACTTATTGTAGGAGTAGCTTCACCTCAGAAGACCCTGTCCTTCACAATGGAGAGGCTGTTCATTAGCAGCTGTGGTCAGAATGCAAGCGCCGCTTCACACTTCACATTTAAACAGGTTCCATTCACTTCTTACGTGCGTAAACCTGTATTTGCATCTGTGTATACGCCTCGGAGCAGAGCGGCGCTCGTGAACAATCACACCAACAATGGACCGAGTTTGGGCAAAGGGACGTGGAGATGGGTAATTATGTTTCTGTTATTAGTGAGAAACAATTCGATTCATTCATCACCTGCTCTCGTCTTTAGTCCTGGTGCCAGTCCCATGGACTGTACAAAAAAGTGACTAAGAGTGTGACGTCACCTACAGCTTCAGCTCCAAATCAAGCTCATCGAGGCTGGAGCAGGGATGGGGCGGATTTGGCGATCCATATTTGGAACTTTGACTGTGAGTATCGTAGCAACCAAAGAGCCAATCAGGAGCGAGGCTGTTGAAGGTAACGCCCCTTCCCGCCCACACCACTGGTTTAGCAGGGAGCGGGCGCTTAGCAACGCTGTCAATCAAACCTGTTGCTAATGTTAGCAGGAGCAATTTCAGGAGAAGAAGGCGTCTGATTGGTCTGTTATTAATGTTCATATCATGAATTATGGACAATAGTGAAATAAAAATGATTAGATCATGTGGAGCAGATGAATACAAACATTTTAAGACCAAAAAGATGAAGCTCACTGCATCAGTTACAGAGACAAGGGTGAAACTTTTTCTTCAGGTTTAGTCCTGGGCTAGATCTGGACTGACCCTCTTTCTGTCCTGGTTTAGTCCTAGTTTAGACCTAGTTCAGTCCTGGTTTAGACCTGGTTTAGTCCTGGTTCAGACGTGGTCTAGTCCTAGTTTAGTCCTGGTTTAGACCTGGTTTAGACCTGGTTTAGACCTAGTTCAGTCCTGGTTTAGACCTAGTTCAGTCCTGGTTCAGACGTGGTCTAGTCCTAGTTTAGTCCTGGTTTAGTTCTGGTTTAGACCTTGTTTAGTCCTGGTTTAGTCCTCGTTTACTCACCTGTTCAAAATTGCTTTTCATGTTTGATTTTAGTTGTAAATTTTGTGATATTTTATTCTTGTTTGTGAAGCGTCTTTGAGTGTCGTGAAAAGCGCTATATAAATAAAATGTATTATTATTATTATTATTCGTTCAGTCCTGGTTTAGTCCTGGTTTAGTCCTCGTTCAGTCCTGGTTTAGTCCTCGTTCAGTCCTGGTTTAGTTCTGGTTTAGTCCTGGTTTAATCCTGGTTTGGCAGGACAGTAGAGGGCGTTGTTTTGATCAGTATAGCACATATTACTTTGAACAGTAGTAGTTGTTGTTTTGAACAGTAGTAGTTGTTGTTTTGAACACTAGGGGGCGGTGTTTTGATCAGTATAACAGGTATTACTTTGAACAATAGGGGGCGGTGTTTTGATCTGTATAACAGGTATTACTTTGAACAATAGGGGGCGGTGTTTTGAACTGTATAACAGGTATTACTTTGAACACTAGGGGGCGATGTTTTGAAACTGTATCGGCTGTTACCTTGAACAGTAGCTGGGCTGCTCATCTCGGGTTGCACCTTTCAGCTCTGGATCATTCTGGGGCTTGTTTCTCCAGGGGGCTTGTTGACCGTGTGGACGGGACAGGTGGCAGAGCGGGGCCTGCGCTGGCGCTTTACCAGCCAATAAAAATAGCTGTGGTCTCCATGATGTCACCGGGAGCTAAATCACAGCTCCTGACGGCTGCACACACCAGGACAACCCCGTCTTATCCAAGCACCGCAACTTCTGACCTAGCAACAGGCTCCCATGTGCTGATTTGTACATCTGTGCATTTGTGCAGGTGTGTCGTACAGATGCAGGTGTGTGTCGTACAGCATTTGTGCAGGTGTGTGTCGTACAGCATTTGTGCAGGTGTGTGTCGTACAGCATTTGTGCAGGTGTGTGTCGTACAGCATTTTGCAGGTGTGTGTCGTACAGCAGTTGTGCAGGTGTGTGTCGTACAGCATTTGTGCAGGTGTGTGTCGTACAGCAGTTGTGCAGGTGTGTGTCGTACAACAGTTGTGCAGGTGTGTGTCGTACAACAGTTGTGCAGGTGTGTGTCGTACAGCAGTTGTGCAGGTGTGTGTCGTACAGCAGTTGTGCAGGTGTGTCGTACAGTATTGTGTCGTAACATCAGCCCTCTCCTGAACATCAGCGCTCTCCTGAACATCAGCGCTCTCCTGAACATCAGCGCTCTCCTGAACATCAGCTCTCTCCTGAACTCTCCTGTCTCCAGGTGCAGTGTACTTGTGTGTCTGTCTCTCTCTCCCTTGCCGTCGTCCTGTCTCCAGGTGCAGTGTCTCTCTCCTGAACATCAGCGCTCTCCTGAACATCAGCGCTCTCCTGAACATCAGCTCTCTCCTGAACATCAGCTCTCTCCTGAACATCAGCTCTCTCCTGAACATCAGCTCTCTCCTGAACATCAGCGCTCTCCTGAACATCAGCGCTCTCCTGAACATCAGCCCTCTCCTGAACATCAGCCCTCTCCTGAACATCAGCCCTCTCCTGAACATCAGCCCTCTCCTGAACATCAGCCCTCTCCTGAACATCAGCCCTCTCCTGAACATCAGCCCTCTCCTGAACATCAGCCCTCTCCTGAACATCAGCTCTCTCCTGAGTGCATTGTCTATGAGACTTCTTGGTCTGTGCATTAACATATGAAAACACTACACTTATGAACACACCTGAGCTCCTCCCCCTCAAACCTCCTCCCCTTCACAGCCCCTCCCCTTCACAGCCCCCTCCCTTTCAGAGCCCCTCCCCTTCACAGCCCCTCCCCTTCACAGCCCCTCCCCTTCACAGCCCCTCCCCTTCAGAGCCCCTCCCCTTCAGAGCCCCTCCCCTTCAGAGCCCCTCCCCTTCACAGCCCCTCCCCTTCACAGCCCCTCCCCTTCAGAGTCGTGGGGCTAAACACGACGTGTGAGCTCAGCCATACCCCACATTCTGAGGCCACAACACCCTGCTGCTGATGTGCAACCCGAGCGCTCGTAAATTCGCCCTGTTTGACCATGTGACATGCCAGATCTGTGAGGTGCCCCCTGCTCAGCAGCCCTCACCCCTCCACACTGGCCCTCACCCCTCCACACTGGCCCTCACCCCTCCACACTGGCCCTCACCCCTCCACACTGGCCCTGACCCCTCCACACTGGCCCTCCCCCCTACACACTGGCCCTCACCCCTCCACACTGGCCCTCACCCCTCCACACTCAGACTTGGCATGTCAGGACTGTCTCATCAGAGCTGGTGTGTTACTGCGGTGTCTTTAGTGACATTTTTGGGTCCGTGTCCGTGTCCCAGTGGCAGTGTCCTGATACATGTCTGGAATGTGGCACTTGTCAGCTGCTCAGAGGATGCTGTTCATTCTCATTCCACTTCATTCAAACAGCTTCAGCAGCAATTACACCAGGAAATAATAAAGAGACATTCTGCAGCTACGTAAAGCCACAAACCCTTTAGTGCATTGTCCGCTCACACATTCATGTTTAGGCTTTAGAACAAACTATTTCAGAGAGTGAAGTGAATCTAGAGTGGACCATCAAAGTACAGACCATCTGCACAGCTGAGTTTACCCAGCTGTAGCATGGTTAACAAATCAAGTTGATTTTGTGTTTCTCCTTCAAAAAAAAAACAAAAAAACCTAACATTGTAAATGATTAACCTGTGAAATAACAGTTTATTGCAGCTAATTTCCCTGTGTATAACTGCACACTTCTACCATCTGTCACTTGTTCTGGGGCCAGGTCATGGAGGCTGCAGTCTTCCTTCTCCACACACTTCCTCCAGGTCTGGGGGGATCCCAAGAAACATACTCTCTCCAGTATTTCCTAGATCTTCCTTGGGGACTCCTCCTTATGGGATATGCCCCAAACACCTCCACAGGGAGGCGTTGTCAGCTTTGAGAAATGACGGCAAAAAGCAAGAATTGTGATGGTTCAGGCAGTTTCATCATTGTTGTTTATTGTGAAGATTCAGGCATCATTGAAGGCAAAAACACCACTGTCTCCCATGACTGTCTCCTCCTCCTACTTTTACATCTCTACAGTGACTGTTTAAGTACCCGGCAGACGCATCATAATTTGCTTAATCATTAGCTTGAAATGCACAGCATACATAACGTCATCTGAGTTCAATGGAGACGAGTGAACAACAACAGGTCAAAGGTACAGACATATTTCCTTGAGATGGGCAGATTTGACCAAAAATGTACATCCGTATATGAGGTAATCTAATTCAGAATGGACAAAGTACATACATCTGACTTGAAATTTACACACTCTGTTCTCTGCCCTGTCGTCTCGGGCTGTTCTCTCGGGCTGTCGTCTCGGGCTGTTCTCTCGGGCTGTTCTCTCGGGCTGTCCTCTCGGGCTGTCGTCTCGGGCTGTCGTCTCGGGCTGTCGTCGTCGGGCTGTCGTCTCGGGCTGTCGTCTCGGGTTTTCGTCTCGGGTTTTCGTCTCGGGCTGTCGTCTCGGGCTGTCGTCTCGGGCTTTCGTCTCGGGCTGTCGTCTCGGGCTGTCGTCTCGGGCTTGTCGTCTCGGGCTTTTCGTCTCGGGCTGTCGTCTCGGGCTGTCGTCTCGGGCTGTCGTCTCGGGCTGTCGTCTCGGGCTGTCGTCTCGGCTGTCGTCTCGGGCTGTCGTCTCGGGCTGTCGTCTCGGGCTGTCGTCTCGGGCTTTCGTCTCGGGCTGTCGTCTCGGGCTGTCGTCTCTGCCCGTCGTCTCGGGCTGTCGTCTCGGGCTGTCGTCTCGGGCTGTCGTCTCGGGCTTTCGTCTCGGGCTGTCGTCTCGGGCTGTCGTCTCGGGCTGTCGTCTCGGGCTGTCGTCTCGGGCTGTCGTCTCGGGCTGTCGTCTCGGGCTTTCGTCTCGGGCTGTCGTCTCGGGCTTTCGTCTCGGGCTGTCGTCTCGGGCTTTCGTCTCGGGCTGTCGTCTCGGGCTGTCGTCTCGGGCTGTCGTCTCGGGCTGTCGTCTCGGGCTGTCGTCTCGGGTTTTCGTCTCGGGCTGTCGTCTCGGGCTGTCGTCTCGGGCTGTCGTCTCGGGCTGTCGTCTCGGGCTGTCGTCTCGGGCTGTCGTCTCGGGCTTTCGTCTCGGGCTGTCGTCTCGGGCTGTCGTCTCGGGCTTTCGTCTCGGGCTGTCGTCTCGGGCTTTCGTCTCGGGCTTTCGTCTCGGGCTTTCGTCTCGGGCTTTCGTCTCGGGCTTTCGTCTCGGGCTGTCGTCTCGGGCTGTCGTCTCGGGCTGTCGTCTCGGGTTTCGTCTCGGGCTGTCGTCTCGGGCTGTCGTCTCGGGCTTTCGTCTCGGGCTTTCGTCTCGGGCTGTCGTCTCGGGCTGTCGTCTCGGGCTGTCGTCTCGGGCTGTCGTCTCGGGCTTTCGTCTCGGGCTGTCGTCTCGGGCTGTCGTCTCGGGCTTCGTCGTCTCGGGCTCGGGCTTCGTCTCGGGCTGTCGTCTCGGGCTGTCGTCTCGGGCTGTCGTCTCGGGCTGTCGTCTCGGGCTTTCGTCTCGGGCTTGTCGTCTCGGGCTGTCGTCTCGGGCTGTCGTCTCGGGCTGTCGTCTCGGGCTGTCGTCTCGGGCTGTCGTCTCGGGCTGTCGTCTCGGGCTTCGTCTCGGGCTGTGTCGTCTCGGGCTGTCGTCTCGGGCTTTTCGTCTCGGGCTGTCGTCTCGGGCTGTCGTCTCGGGCTGTCGTCTCGGGCTGTCGTCTCGGGCTGTTCGTCTCGGGCTTTCGTCTCGGGCTGTCGTCTCGGGCTGTCGTCTCGGGCTGTCGTCTCGGGCTGTTCGTCTCGGGCTTTCGTCTCGGGCTTTCGTCTCGGGCTGTCGTCTCGGGTTTTCGTCTCGGGCTGTCGTCTCGGGTTTTCGTCTCGGGCTGTCGTCTCGGGCTGTCGTCTCGGGTTTTCGTCTCGGGCTGTCGTCTCGGGCTTTCGTCTCGGGCTGTCGTCTCGGGCTTTCGTCTCGGGCTGTCGTCTCGGGCTTTCGTCTCGGGCTGTCGTCTCGGGTTTTCGTCTCGGGCTTTCGTCTCGGGCTGTCGTCTCGGGCTGTCGGGCTTTCTCGGGCTGTCGTCTCGGGCTGTCGTCTCGGTCTGTCGTCTCGGGCTGTCTGTCGTCTCGGGCTTTTTCGTCTCGGGCTTTCGTCTCGGGCTGTCGTCTCGGGCTGTCGTCTCGGGCTTTTCGTCTCGGGCTGTCGTCTCGGGCTGTCGTCTCGGGCTTTCGTCTCGGGTTTTCGTCTCGGGCTGTCGTCTCGGGCTGTCGTCTCGGGCTGTCGTCTCGGGCTTTTCGTCGGGGCTGTCGTTCGGGCTGTCGTCTCGGGCTTTCCTCTCGGGTTTTCGTCTCGGGCTGTCGTCTCTTGCAGGAGAACAGTGGCTCCTGTCCTCTCTCTGGATGATTTCTCAGCACATGTGTTGCAGAGCTGTTCTTGGGTAGGTTCCTGTCCTTGTGGCTTTGTGAGGCCTGTGCACTTTGACGGCCCAAAGCAGCTGAGAGACGTGTGGACAAAGACGGAGGGACAGGCTCTGCTGTCCTCCGCTCACAGACACATGCTGCTGTCCTCCGCTCACAGACACATGCCGCTGTCCTCCGCTCACAGACACATGCCGCTGTCCTCCGCTCACAGACACATGCCGCTGTCCTCCGCTCACAGAGACACATGCCGCTGTCCTCCGCTCACAGACACATGCCGCTGTCCTCCGCTCACAGACACATGCCGCTGTCCTCCGCTCACAGACACATGCCGCTGTCCTCCGCTCACAGACACATGCCGCTGTCCTCCGCTCACAGACACATGCCGCTGTCCTCGCGCTCACAGACACATGCCGCTGTCCTCCGCTCACAGACACATGTTGGGCTTTCATGCTTCATGGAGACATTACAGTGATTTACATTCATTTCCCAGAGACAAATCTAACACCCCACAATGTGACATAACACACACACACACACATACACACACACACACACGCACACTCTCACACACACACACACACACACACACACACTCACACATACACGCACACTCTCTCACACACACACACACACTCACACTCACACATACACACACACACTCTCTCACACACACACACACACACACACACTCTCACACACAGACTCACTCACACACACTCTCACACACTCACACACACACTCACACACACACTCACACACACACACACTCACACACTCACTCACACACACACACTCTCTCACACACACACACACACACACACACACATCTCTCACACACACACACACACACAAACTCACATACTCACACACTCACACACACACACACACACTCACATATACACACATACACACACACACACACACACACACACACACTCACATATACACAAATACACACACACACATATACACGCTCTGTTCCACCTTGTGATGTCATGCAGTGGTAGTTTTCAAGTGAACAGCTCCTTTTATCTTTAGTTCAGTCGAGATTGAAATGATCCAAATGATTCTAGTGAAGGTGGAGTTTAAAAACACAGTGGAGCACTTCCTGTATTACCACATGATGACATCACAAGGTGGAATAGAGTGTTTTCAGTTTCAGAGAAGAACTCAGCCTAAATCTGCAGGTTTGTGTTAAACATGTGAATGAAACAAAAAAACACACAGCTCCAGGTTTGAGACGAGGAAACATCAGAACAGATCAGAGAACAGAGGAATATGGGCCTTTAAACAGTGTGATATGGGCCTTTAAACAGTGTGATATGGGCCTTTAAACAGTGTGATATGGGCCTTTAAACAGTGTGATATGGGCCTTTAAACAGAGTAATATGGGCCTTTAAACAGTGTGATATGGGCCTTTAAACAGTGTGATATGGGCCTTTAAACAGTGTGATATGGGCCCTTTAAACAGTGTAATATGGGCCCTTTAAACAGTGTATATTTATATGGGCCTTTAAACAGTGTAATATGGGCCTTTAAACAGTGTAATATGGGCCCGTAAACAGTGTATATGGGCCTTTAAACAGTGTGATATGGGCCTTTAAACAGTGTGATATGGGCCTTTTAAACAGTGTAAACAGTGTATATGGGCCTTTAAACAGTGTAATATGGGCCTTTAAACAGTGTAATATGGGCCTTTAAACAGTGTGATATGGGCCCTTTAAACAGTGTAATATGGGCCTTTAAACAGTGTAATATGGGCCTTTAAACAGTGTAATATGGGCCTTTAAACAGTGTAATGTGGGCCTTTAAACAGTGTAATGTGGGCCTTTAAACAGTGTAATGTGGGCCTTTAAACAGTGTAATGTGGCCTTTAAACAGTGTAATAATGTGGGGCTTTAAACAGTGTGATATGGGCCCTTTAAACAGTGTAATATGGGCCTTT
>JAIEZT010000105.1:40000-72500 GCA_019594935.1 Periophthalmus modestus | reverse complement strand
ACACACACACACACACACACACACACACACACACACACACACACACACACACACACACACACACACACACACACACACACACACACACACTCACACACAGCTCACTCCTCACACACACAGGGCTCATATTCTCGTGTAAGGACACACGCTGTGCAGAGGTTCAGGAGCAGGAGGATCTGTAGCACTACGGCCGTGTCTCAATTCACCAAAGTGCCTTAAATGCGGGTCGGCCGGATACTTCGGCCCGCACTTCGAGCAGTACATCGAACGGTGCATTTGGGGAATTTGGACATGGCCACGGATTTCATAAACCGGTAATCCCCACCACCGGGATGGGGACCGGTTCCGGTCCATTACACATTTCCTCCCGGACTGCACAAAAACAGTAAATTAATCTGCGACTGCATCTTCTCTGATGTAACTTTCCATCCCTCATGACACATAAGTTTGTCCGTAGATGTATTATCAAAATGCTGATAGGAAATGGCCACATCAATCGATTTGCTATAACAGTGAGTTTATTTTATCTGTGCTGATCTGCTCTTGTCTCTACGATGACGTATCATGTATATAACGCATCAGACACTTCGCCCAAAAGTAGAGCCACAAAATGAGACAAAAACAAAAGACCTCCAAGAAAAACAAAGCTAAATTTAACAGACAACACCAGGAGTCCTACTTAAAATACGGTTATTTTAGATGTCAAAATATATTTGCGGCTCCCGGTGCTTTTTTTCCGTGGAAACTGGGCACAAATGGCTCTTTGGGTGTTAAAGGTGCCGACCCCTGGGCTAATCAATCAGCAGCAAACATCTTTAGGTCAGTGAGCGTGTCCGTCTCTGTTCGTAGTGTTGACTACTGTCACACTGTGACTAAACTGAGCCGCTGGACTCCTGTCTCCACCTCCTGTCTCCGGCTCCTGTCTCCACCTCCTGTCTCCGCTCCTGTCTCCGCCTCCTGTCTCCACCTCCTGTCTCCGGCTCCTGTCTCCACCTCCTGTCTCCGGCTCCTGTCTCCGCCTCCTGTCTCCGGCTCCTGTCACCGGCTCCTGACTCCGCCTCCTGTCTCCGGCTCCTGACTCCGGCTCCTGACTCCGCCTCCTGTCTCCGGCTCCTCACTCCGGCTCCTGACTCCGCCTCCTGTCTCCGGCTCCTGTCTCCGGCTCCTGTCTCCGGCTCCTGTCTCCGCCTCCTGTCTCCGGCTCCTGTCTCCGCCTCCTGTCTCCGGCTCCTGTCTCCGCCTCCTGTCTCCGGCTCCTGACTCCGCCTCCTGTCTCCGCCTCCTGTCTCCGCCTCCTGTCTCCGCCTCCTGACTCCGCCTCCTGTCTCCGGCTCCTGTCTCCGGCTCCTGACTCCGGCTCCTGTCTCCGGCTCCTGTCTCCGGCTCCTGACTCCGCCTCCTGTCTCCGGCTCCTGTCTCCGCCTCCTGTCTCCGGCTCCTGACTCCGGCTCCTGTCTCCGCCTCCTGTCTCCGCCTCCTGTCTCCGCCTCCTGTCTCCGGCTCCTGTCTCCGCCTCCTGTCTCCGCTCCTGTCTCCTGACTCCGCCTCCTGAGTCTCCGCCTCCTGTCTCCGCCTCCTGTCTCCGGCTCCTGTCTCCGCCTCCTGACTCCGGCTCCTGTCTCCGCCTCCTGTCTCCGGCTCCTGTCTCCGCCTCCTGTCTCCGGCTCCTGTCTCCGCCTCCTGTCTCCGGCTCCTGACTCCGGCTCCTGTCTCCGCCTCCTGTCTCCGCCTCCTGTCTCCGGCTCCTGTCTCCGCCTCCTGTCTCCGCCTCCTGTCTCGCCTCCTGACTCCGCCTCCTGTCTCCGCCTCCTGTCTCCGGCTCCTGTCTCCGGCTCCTGACTCCGGCTCCTGTGTCTCCGCCTCCTGTCTCCGGCCTCCTGTCTCCGCCTCCTGTCTCCTCCTGTCTCCGCCTCCTGTCTCCGGCTCCTGTCTCCGCCTCCTGTCTCCGGCTCCTGTCTCCGGCTCCTGACTCCGCCTCCTGTCTCCGCCTCCTGTCTCCGGCTCCTGTCTCCGCCTCCTGTCTCCGGCTCCTGACTCCGGCTCCTGTCTCCGGCTCCTGTCTCCGGCTCCTGTCTCCGGCTCCTGACTCCGCCTCCTGACTCCGGCTCCTGTCTCCGGCTCCTGTCTCCGCCTCCTGTCTCCGGCTCCTGTCTCCGGCTCCTGTCTCCGCCTCCTGTCTCCGGCTCCTGACTCCGCCTCCTGTCTCCGGCTCCTGTCTCCGGCTCCTGTCTCCGCCTCCTGTCTCCGGCTCCTGTCTCCGCCTCCTGTCTCCGGCTCCTGACTCCGCCTCCTGTCTCCGGCTCCTGTCTCCGGCTCCTGTCTCCGCCTCCTGTCTCCGGCTCCTGACTCCGGCTCCTATCTCCGGCTCCCTGGCTCCGCCTCCTGGCTCCGGCTCCTGACTCCGGCTCCTGTCTCCGGCTCCTGTCTCCGGCTCCTGTCTCCGCCTCCTGTCTCCGCCTCCTGTCTCCGCCTCCTGTCTCCGCCTCCTGTCTCCGGCTCCTGACTCCCGCCTCCTGTCTCCCGCCTCCTGTCTCCGGCTCCTGTCTCCGCCTCCTGTCTCCTGTCTCCGCCTCCTGTCTCCGGCTCCTGTCTCCGGCTCCTGTCTCCGCCTCCTTCTCCGCCTCCTGACTCCGGCTCCTGACTCCGGCTCCTGTCTCCGGCTCCTGTCTCCGCCTCCTGTCTCCGGCTCCTGTCTCCGGCTCCTGTCTCCGGCTCCTGTCTCCCGGCTCCTGACTCCGGCTCCTGTCTCCGGCTCCTGTCTCCGGCTCCTGTCTCCGCCTCCTGTCTCCGGCTCCTGACTCCGGCTCCTGTCTCCGGCTCCTGTCTCCGGCTCCTGTCTCCGGCTCCTGTCTCCGGCTCCTGACTCCGGCTCCTGTCTCCGGCTCCTGTCTCCGGCTCCTGACTCCGGCTCCTGTCTCCGCCTCCTGTCTCCGGCTCCTGTCTCCGGCTCCTGTCTCCGGCTCCTGACTCCGGCTCCTGTCCAGCCCTAGTTTGGTCAGCACAGGACAAGTGTGCGTGTCACTTTTAGACACGCGCTCACACATGTTTTGGGTTGTTCCGGGGGGCGCGGGGGGCACGGGGCTCATGGGTTGTTCCGGGTTGTTCCGGGTTGTTCCGGGTTGTTCCGGAGGGTGCGAGGCTCATGGCTTGTTCCGGGTTGTTCCGGCAGGTGCGGGGCTCATGGCTTGTTCCGGGGGGCGCTGGGGGCGCGAGGGGTGCAGGGGACGCGGGGGGCGCGGGGCTCCTGGGTTGTTCCGGGTTGTTCCAGGGGGCGCGGGGCTCATGGCTTGTTCCGGGTTTTTCCGGGTTGTTCCGGGGGGTGCGAGGCTCATGGGTTGTTTCCGGGTTGTTCCAGGGGGCGCGGGGCTCATGGGTTGTTCCGGGTTGTTCCAGGGGGCGCGGGGCTCATGGCTTGTTCCGGGGGGGCGCTGGGGGCGCGAGGGGTGCAGGGGGCGTGGGGGGCGCGGGGCTCCTGGGTTGTTCCGGGTTGTTTTCCAGGGGCGCGGGGCTCCATAGCTTGTTCCGGGTTGTTCCGGGGGGGTGCGGGGCTCATGGGTTGTTCCGGGTTGTTCCGGAGGGTGCGAGGCTCATGGGTTGTTCCGGGTTGTTCCAGGGGGCGCGGGGCTCATGGGTTGTTCTGGGTTGTTCCGGAGGGTGCGAGGCTCATGGGTTGTTCCGGGTTGTTCCGGAGGGTGCGAGGCTCATGGGTTGTTCCGGGTTGTTCCAGGGGGCGCGGGGCTCATAGCTTGTTCCGGGTTGTTCCGGGGGGTGCGGGGCCGGGGCAGTGGGCTGTAGACAGGGGCAGACAGGCGGGTGAGTTCTGGACTCCTTCCCTCAGTTGCAGCTGTTGATCACGTCTGAAACTCTGCCTCTGTGAGTCTGAGCTCAGGCTGTTGCATCACCGCCTCGCTGCCCCGGCCGACTTACCCCGAGCTGCAGAGCTGCACAACAGTGATGGCGGGAATTTGGGAATGGGGTTTCAAATCTTTTAGATGCATTAAGACTTCGTTCAAAAGACTTTTACTCTTTTACTATTTATTTATCTTACTCAAAAGTGACTCTTGTAGCTTTAAGTCGTGTTCTAATCCTGTTCCTTCCTCAAAAACAGACCTGGAGTTGTGTTTTGTTTCATTCACATGTTTGAGTCACACTTTATGTCTACATCATAAAAGCTCAGAATGCTCTGTTCCACCTTGTGATGTCATGCAGTGGTAGTTTTCAAGTGAACAGCTCCTTTTATCTTTAGTTCAGTCGAGATTGAAATGATCCAAATGATTCTAGTGAAGGTGGAGTTTAAAAACACAGTGGAGCACTTCCTGTATTACCACATGATGACATCACAAGGTGGAACAGAGTGTTTTCAATTTGAGAGAAGAACTCAGCCTAAATCTTCAGGTTTGTGAGTTAAACATGTGAATGAAACAAAAAAAACACAACTCCAGGTCTGAGACGAGGAAACATCATTAGAACAAACATAGATAAATACTTAAAAATGTTTTCAAACTGAGAGTAAAAGTGTGTTTACACTTTGAAATTCTGCAGAATCTAATTCTGCATTAAAATAATAATAATTTAAAAACAAACTGTTATTATGATGCCAAATATGATCCAGTTCCAGTCGTAACCATCTAAAAGAGCCGAGTCCTTCACAAACGAGACGAGCACATCACAGAAAAACACACAGTGAAATGCCTGTGGCAGAGTGGTTAGCACAGAGCGGTTTTCTCACAATAAGACGGTTTTACGTTTAGTATGTGAGAAAAGGCTTAGATGTTCCACGTGACCTGCCCCGTTAACGAACCGTTCAGACGGTTTCTCACTGAAGATGGAGCCTGGTCCTCGTGGAGCTGAAGAAAGTTCAGCTGCAACTCAGGCCCCACTTTAATGAAGCCATGAAAGTACTTTACATCATGTTAATCATTATATACGCCTCCCTGAGGAGGAGTCCCCCCAGGAGGAGGCGCTGGAGGAGGCGCTGGAGGAGGCACTGGAGGAAGAGCTGGAAGAGGAGCTGGAGGAGGAGCTGGAGGAGGACCTGGAGGAGGCGCTGGAGGAGGCGTTGGAGGAGGAGCTGGATGAGACGTTGGAGGAGGAGCTGGAAGAAGAGCTGGAGGAGGCGCTGGAGGAGCTGGAGGAGGAGCTGGAGGAGGCACTGGAGGAGGAGCTGGAAGAGGAGCTGGAGGAGGGAGCTGGAGGAGGCACTGGAGGAGGCGCTGGGAGGAAGAGCTGGAAGAGGAGCTGGAGGAGGAGCTGGAGGAGGAGCTGGAGGAGGAGGAGCTGGAAGAGGAGCTGGAGGAGGAGCTGGAGGAGGCACTGGAGGAGGCGCTGGAGGAAGAGCTGGAAGAGGAGCTGGAGGAGGAGCTGGAGGAGGCGCTGGAGGAGGAGCTGGAAGAGACGTTGGAGGAGGAGCTGGAAGAGGAGCTGGAAGAGGAGCTGGAGGAGGAGCTGGAGGAGGAGGTGGAGGAGGCGTTGGAGGAGGAGCTGGAAGAGACGTTGGAGGAGGAGCTGGAAGAAGAGCTGAGGAGGAGGCGCTGGAGGAGGAACTGGAAGAGGAGCTGGAAGAGGAGCTGGAGGAGGACCTGGAGGAGGCCCTGGAGGAGGCGTTGGAGGAGGAGCTGGAAGAAGAGCTGGAGGAGGCGCTGGAGGAGGAGCTGGAGGAGGAGCTGGAGGAGGCGCTGTAGGAGGTGCTGGAGGAAGCACTGGAGGAGGTGCTGGAAGAGGCGCTGGAGGAAGTGCTGGAGAAGGAGCTGGAGGAGGAGCTGGAGGAGTCGCTGGAGGAGGCGTTGGAGGAGGAGCTGGAAGAGGAGCTGGAGGAGGAGCTGGAGGAGGCACTGGAGGAGGAGCTGGAAGAAGAGCTGGAGGAGGCGCTGGAGGAGGAGCTGGAAGAGGAGCTGGAGGAGGAGCTGGAGGAGGCGCTGGAGGAGGAGCTGGAAGAAGAGCTGGAGGAGGCGCTGGAGGAGGAGCTGGAAGAAGAGCTGGAGGAGGCGCTGGAGGAGCTGGAGGAGGAGCTGGAGGAGGCACTGGAGGAGGAGCTGGAAGAGGAGCTGGAGGAGGAGCTGGAGGAGGCACTGGAGGAGGCGCTGGAGGAAGAGCTGGAAGAGGAGCTGGAGGAGGAGCTGGAGGAGGAGCTGGAGGAGGAGCTGGAAGAGGAGCTGGAGGAGGAGCTGGAGGAGGCACTGGAGGAGGCGCTGGAGGAAGAGCTGGAAGAGGAGCTGGAGGAGGAGCTGGAGGAGGAGCTGGAGGAGGAGCTGGAAGAGGAGCTGGAGGAGGAGCTGGAGGAGGCACTGGAGGAGGCGCTGGAGGAAGAGCTGGAAGAGGAGCTGGAGGAGGAGCTGGAGGAGGCGCTGGAGGAGGAGCTGGAAGAGACGTTGGAGGAGGAGCTGGAAGAGGAGCTGGAAGAGGAGCTGGAGGAGGAGCTGGAGGAGGAGGTGGAGGAGGCGTTGGAGGAGGAGCTGGAAGAGACGTGGAGGAGGAGCTGGAAGAAGAGCTGGAGGAGGCGCTGGAGGAGGAACTGGAAGAGGAGCTGGAAGAGGAGCTGGAGGAGGACCTGGAGGAGGCCCTGGAGGAGGCGTTGGAGGAGGAGCTGGAAGAAGAGCTGGAGGAGGCGCTGGAGGAGGAGCTGGAGGAGGAGCTGGAGGAGGCGCTGTAGGAGGTGCTGGAGGAAGCACTGGAGGAGGTGCTGGAAGAGGCGCTGGAGGAAGTGCTGGAGAAGGAGCTGGAGGAGGAGCTGGAGGAGTCGCTGGAGGAGGCGTTGGAGGAGGAGCTGGAAGAGGAGCTGGAGGAGGAGCTGGAGGAGGCACTGGAGGAGGAGCTGGAAGAAGAGCTGGAGGAGGCGCTGGAGGAGGAGCTGGAAGAGGAGCTGGAGGAGGAGCTGGAGGAGGAGCTGGAAGAGGAGCTGGAGGAGGAGCTGGAGGAGGCACTGGAGGAGGCGCTGGAGGAAGAGCTGGAAGAGGAGCTGGAGGAGGAGCTGGAGGAGGCGCTGGAGGAGGAGCTGGAAGAGACGTTGGAGGAGGAGCTGGGAAGAGGAGCTGGAAGAGGAGCTGGAGGAGGAGCTGGAGGAGGAGGTGGAGGAGGCGTTGGAGGAGGAGCTGGAAGAGACGTTGGAGGAGGAGCTGGAAGAAGAGCTGGAGGAGGCGCTGGAGGAGGAACTGGAAGAGGAGCTGGAAGAGGAGCTGGAGGAGGACCTGGAGGAGGCCCTGGAGGAGGCGTTGGAGGAGGAGCTGGAAGAAGAGCTGGAGGAGGCGCTGGAGGAGGAGCTGGAGGAGGAGCTGGAGGAGGCGCTGTAGGAGGTGCTGGGAAGCACTGGAGGAGGTGCTGGAAGAGGCGCTGGAGGAAGTGCTGGAGAAGGAGCTGGAGGAGGAGCTGGAGGAGTCGCTGGAGGAGGCGTTGGAGGAGGAGCTGGAAGAGGAGCTGGAGGAGGAGCTGGAGGAGGCACTGGAGGAGGAGCTGGAAGAAGAGCTGGAGGAGGTGCTGGAGGAGGAGCTGGAAGAGGAGCTGGAGGAGGAGCTGGAGGAGGCGCTGGAGGAGGAGCTGGAAGAAGAGCTGGAGGAGGCGCTGGAGGAGGAGCTGGAAGAGGAGCTGGAAGAGGAGCTGGAGGAGGAGCTGGAGGAAGAGCTGGAAGAGGAGCTGGAGGAGGAGCTGGAGGAGGAGCTGGAGGAAGAGCTGGAGGAGGAGCTGGAAGAGGAGCTGGAGGAGGCGTTGGAGGAAGCGCTGGAGGAAGAGCTGGAAGAGGAGCTGGAGGAGGAGCTGGAGGAGGAGCTGGAGAAGGACCTGGAGGAGGAGCTGGAGGAGTCGCTGGAGGAGGCGTTGGAGGAGAAGCTGGAAGAGGAGCTGGAGGAGGCACTGGAGGAGGAGCTGGAAGAAGAGCTGGAAGAAGAGCTGGAGGAGGCGCTGGAGGAGGAGCTGGAGGAGGAGCTGGAGGACGCCCAGTACACGAGGGAGGGACTCTCTCTGTCCTGGGATGCCCCACCGGAGGAGCTGGAGGAAGTGTCTGGGGTGAGGGAAGTCTGGGAGTCCCTGCTTAGACTGATGCCCAGAAAAGTACGAAGAAAATGGACGACTGGAGTTTTTTTTTTACATCAGTAAAGTTTTATTGATTATTGATTAGCATTATAGTGTATTGATTAGTATTATAGTGTGTTGATTAGCATTATAGTGTATTGATTAGTATTATAGTGTATTGATTAGCATTATAGTGTATTGATTAGCATGATAGTGTAATGATTAGCATTATAGTGTATTGATTAGCATGATAGTATATTGATTAGCATGATAGTGTGTTGATTAGCATTATAGTGTATTGATTAGCATGATAGTGTAGTGATTAGCATTAAAGTGTATTGATTAGCATTATAGTGTATTGATTAGCATGATAGTGTGTTGATTAGCATGATAGTGTATTGATTAGCATGATAGTGTATTGATTAGCATGATAGTGTGTTGATTAGCATGATAGTGTATTGATTAGCATGATAGTGTATTGATTAGCATTATAGTGTAATGATTAGCATGATAGTGTATTGATTAGCATGATAGTGTATTGATTAGTATTATAGTGTATTGATTAGCATGATAGTGTATTGATTAGCATTATAGTGTGTTGATTAGCATTATAGTGTATTGATTAGTATTATAGTGTATTGATTAGCATGATAGTGTATTGATTAGCATCATAGTGTGTTGATTAGCATTATAGTGTATTGATTAGTATTATAGTGTATTGATTAGCATTATAGTGTATTGATTAGCATTATAGTGTAATGATTAGCATGATAGTGTAATGATTAGCATTATAGTGTATTGATTAGCATGATAGTGTATTGATTAGCATGATAGTGTGTTGATTAGCATGATAGTGTATTGATTAGCATGATAGTGTATTGATTAGCATGATAGTGTGTTGATTAGCATGATAGTGTGTGGATTAGCATGATAGTGTATTGATTAGCATGATAGTGTGTTGATTAGCATTAAAGTGTATTGATTAGCATTATAGTGTATTGATTAGCATTATAGTGTATTGATTAGTATTATAGTGTATTGATTAGCATTATAGTGTATTGATTAGTATTATAGTGTATTGATTAGCATGATAGTGTATTGATTAGCATGATAGTGTGTTGATTAGCATGATAGTGTGTTGATTAGTATTATAGTGTATTGATTAGCATGATAGTGTGTTGATTAGCATGATAGTGTATTGATTAGCATGATAGTGTATTGATTAGCATTATAGTGTAATGATTAGCATGATAGTGTATTGATTAGCATGATAGTGTATTGATTAGTATTATAGTGTATTGATTAGCATTATAGTGTAATGATTAGCATTATAGTGTATTGATTAGCATGATAGTGTATTGATTAGTATTATAGTGTATTGATTAGCAATGATTAGCATAGTGTATTGATTAGCATTATAGTGTGTGATTAGCATTATAGTGTATTGATTAGCATTAGTATGATTAGCATTATAGTGTGTTGATAGTGTAGCATTATAGTATAGTGATTGATTAGCATTATAGTGTGTTGATTAGCATTATAGTGTGTTGATTAGTATTATAGTGTAATGATTAGCATTAAAGTGTGATATTGATTAGCATTAGTGTATTATAGTATATAGTGTATTGATTAGTATTATAGTGTATCGATTAGCATTATAGTGTGTTGATTAGCATTATAGTGTGTTGATTAGCATTATAGTGTGTTGATTAGTATTATAGTGTAATGATTAGCATTAAAGTGTATTGATTAGTATTATAGTGTATTGATTAGCATGATAGTGTATTGATTAGTATTATAGTGTGTTGATTAGTATTAAAGTGTATTGATTAGCATGATAGTGTATTGATTAGTATTATAGTGTGTTGATTAGCATTAAAGTGTATTGATTAGTATTATAGTGTATTGATTAGCATGATAGTGTATTGATTAGTATTATAGTGTGTTGATTAGCATTAAAGTGTATTGATTAGTATTATAGTGTATTGATTAGCATGATAGTGTATTGATTAGTATTATAGTGTGTCGATTAGTATTAAAGTGTATTGATTAGCATGATAGTGTATTGATTAGTATTATAGTGTGTTGATTAGTATTGTAGTGTATTGATTAGCATTATAGTGTAATGATTAGCATTATAGTGTAATGATTAGCATTATAGTGTATTGATCAGGCTGAGAGAAAATAGTTTGAAGAGAAACAATCTTAAATGTGGTTTACTAAACACTGTTCTTTGCTTAAAGTTAACTGGCTGCTTAGAAATGTAGAATGTATAAAATGAAATCACAATCACAAGTTAAATAAATGTTTTTATGTGTGTTTATTACATTTACATTGATGTACAGCTGAAACCAGAAGAACATACACTATACATATAGACACATGTTTTTGTTTTTTTGTTTTTTTTTTTGTTTGTTTTTTTCATTGTCTGGCATGAAATCAGGCTAAACTCTTCCTGTTTTAGGTCAGTTAGGATTAACTAACAAAATGATTTCTATTTACTAAAAGCCACAATGAGAGAAGGATTTTTTTTTAACAAAAAAAAGTTTCTTCAAAGTCAGAAGTTTACATACAGAAGGATTACTTTACTTTAAACAATTTGGAAAAAACCCAGGTGATGATGTCATGTGTTTGGAAGCTTCTGATTGGTTTCTTGACACATCTGAGTTTATTGGAGACTCACCTGTGGATGTGCCTGAAGCTCACCTGAAACACTCTGCTTCTTTGTGAAACATCATGAGAGAGTCAAAAGAAATGAGCCAAAATCAGGAAGAGAACTGTGGACCTGAGTCTGGTTCATCCTGGAGCAGTTTCCAGACGCCTGAAGGAGCCACATTCATCTGTTCAGACATTAAACACAAGTATAAAGACGATGAGAATGTCCATATCACACCTAAGGAAGGAGACGAGTCCCAGAGATGAACGAGCTTTGGTTTGAAATGTGCAGATCAACCCAAGAACAAAAGAAAAAGACTTTGTGAAGATGCTGCTGAAGCTGTGAGAGTGAGTCATTATCCACAGAGAAACGAGGACTGTACCGACATGGACTGAAAGGAAACTCTGCAGAAAGAAGACACGACTCCAAAAGAAACAGGAAAAAGACAGATCACAGTTTGTAAAAGCACAGCGACAAAGAGCCTCATGTTTTTAGACATGTCCTGTGTCTGACAAAACTAAAACTGAACTGTTTGGTCATAATGAGCATTGTTACATTTGGAGGAAAAAGGAGGAAACTTGAAGTCTGAGAACACTATCCTAACTGTGAAATACAAGGGAGGCAGCATCATGTCGTGGGGTTGTTTTGCTGCAGGAGGGACTGGTGCACGTCACAAAATAGAGGCAAAAGGAGGAAAGAACATTATGTGGAAATACTGAAGAAACAGGCATCAGCCAGGAAGTTAAAGCTTGGAACAAATGGGTCTCAAAGGGACAATGACCTGAAGCATACGGCCAAACTGGTGACAAAGAGGCTTAAGGATAACAAAGTCAATGTTTTCGAGTGACCATCACAAAGCCCTGATTTAAGTCCAACTGAAAAAGTATGAGCTGGCCTGAAAAGGCCTGTGCGAGCAAGACAGCCACAAACTTGGCAGGAATTTTGTCCCATTCCTCCTGACAGAACTGGTGTAACTGAGCCAACTACTGTGAGAAGCTTGTGAAAGGAAATCCAAAACATTTAACCTGAGTCACACAAGACAAAAAATTATCGTTGAAGCTAACCAGCTAATGGTAAGACTAGAAAAATCATCATTTTGTTCTTTTTATTTTAGTTTCTGTATTATATATTTTTGGCCAGTAGAACGCTGTGATGTCATCTGAAACTCAGGAATAGAGCCTCAGTCAGATGTAGCCACGTGGGTGCGAGGGCTCTATTGTCCCTCCTCCAACAGTCTGATTACAATTTGACCGACAAACGCTAACTATTTACCAACTCCATCTCTGGCTGATCGCTGATAAGACCCCAAATGCGTCTGTCATCATGGCAGTTACATCATCCATGTTCTCTGTGACTTGGACTCCTTGTGCGGTGCGTTTGAAAGCCGACAAGCTGAAAGTGAATCCGAGTCCTAAAACAGCCGTCGGTTGCCAAGTAAACCTCCGAGTCATCTCAACTATTTAGTGTGTTCCCAGAAGCACATGGGTGTCAGCTACAGGCCGCAAGCAGCGTTCATCCCCACACAGGAGAGAGGGCCCTGCACAAATCTATGGCAAATTATCACCTATCACTAAAGCAAACAGGGCGTATAAAGCACGTGCATGTGCGGATCAGGCTCAGACTGGAATACTACTGTGGACTGTAGTACTTTTAACAACATGCTTTTACTCTGACTTGAGTAATGTGGTGGAATGTAAAGAAGTAAAACTAGCAAAGTCCTTTAGTTAATTTTAAACTAGTAAAGTACTTTACTTGAGTGCAAATGTGAGATATCTGTACTAGGAACAATATACAAATATCAAAGCCAATTTAAAGTGTATACTTTTGACTTTTACTTCAGTACATTTGAGAGCAGTATCTGTACTTTCTACTCCACTACGTTTTAGAACAGGACTCAAAAGTAAAAGTATTTTTTATTGTTGTCTAAGATTTGCTAAAAAGGCTGAAGGTTTATTTAATAAATTCACCAAACAAAAATATACAGATAAAACCATCAGACAAAACAACTGATTTAGTTGTTTCTGTTGAATAAAATTCAGCATCATTATCAAAATCTCCACATTTGAATATTGATTGGATCTCAAACTCTGCACAAAATACTTTCACTTTTTACTCTTTAAGTACATTTTTAAACAGGTACTTTTACTTAAGTAAAATCTTTCATGTGATACTTTTACTTGAGTATTTTTTGCCCTGGTATCTGTACTTTTACTTATGTAACATAATTGAGTTCTTCTTCTATCACAGTTTGCCTGTAATGTTCCACAGTATGACATTAAACTGACTTATCTCCATGGAGACCATGAGGTTAAGTTACAGGTCAGATCTGTGGATGGACTGTCTCGCTTACAGTAAGTTTTTAACTGTGTTTGGTGATAAAAACCTGCATTTAGATTATGTTTAATGCCATACTGTGGAACATTCCATGCAAAGCAATGGCATTTCCATAGAGACAGGCAGGTGGCAGACCATCCATCAGAAACATTGCACAGGGCAACTTTAACTAACTTCTTTTATTATTATTTTTTTTTTACGGGGTGGGCAGAGTCTGGAGGTAAACTGCCCGGCCAAAAAAAAAGTCTCCACCTGGATTTAACTAAACAAACAGGTCCGAGCCTGTAGGTACGAGTCAGGTCTATGTTCAGTCTGTGCTCAGAGACTGAGGTCAGCTGACACCTGAATATACCGAAGGACCAGGTTATTCCATCAGTGGATTTGTTCTTCCCTGAAGCTCGGACATAAGACGACACTGCAGGATTCATGAGGCTCAGTGACACAGGTTCAGGAGAATCATTTTCACACATGGAGCCTCCAGAGTCAGACCTCCACCCAGAGAAGATCTTTGTGCTGGAGAAGCTTCGTGCAGCGACTCAACCATCATCAGGTAAACATCTGCAAGAAAAACTGGATGGAAATAAATCTGTGACACTGTAGAAGCAAAATCGAAACAATGCCACAGAGAATGTGCCATAATGAAAGATAAAGAACAACCAAATATTAGAGTGTGACCTTTTTTTTTGGAGGCAACATTTTTTTGGCCAGGCAGTGTATAAGGAGCAGTGTGATTGGTCTAACAGGTATCCACACTTTAAACTCCACCCCTGCAGCCACGTGTAATCAGAAACACCCGGCTGGAATCAGGACAGGTCTTTTGTGATGTCACCAAGTACTTGAATTCAAAGTCTCCGCTGAAGGCAGCACAGACTTAGATTTAGGTGTTTCAGACACAAAGCTGCAAACTGACCTAGTTTGCCCAAAATTTGCCAAAAAAGGCATGAACATACATAGTGTTATTAAAACACAATATAAACAGTTTAGTAGTGAAGAAAAGAGATTTAATGTTTAGTTCCACTTTTAGTTGCCCGTATATATAAATGGACACAGCTAACCTGCTAGCTACTGTGTTGCAAATAGGAAGTGAACATGGGCTGTGAGAATTGTCCGTTTCTGGTGTAAGCATCAAAGAGGAGAAAGAGACTGAAACAGAGAGAAGGTTTAATGAGTTCCACACAGGTAAAATGAACAATGAAGCAACGAAAAGGAAAGGACAGGTGCACAGCCCTGAGACTGTTGACAGCTTTTACAGGGTCTCCCAGTGGACGTGTTTGTGAGGTCTTCTTCTGCTCTGCATGGTGTCACACGTTAAGAAACTTTAGGCAAAGTCAAACAGTGCGACTGTTTTATGACCCTCAGAGCGGGGTCCACACATCCTGGTGACACAGATGAGAAGTGGCTTTAATCACAAGACCAGAACATTGGTGTTATCTTCTTGTCCACACATCCTTATAAGCCACATGTGTCAAACTCAAGGCCTGTGGGCCAAATGTGGCCCGCCATGACATTTTATGTGGCCCGCGACAAAGTAAATTAAAAGGTTTGACTGTCTTAAAATATCAGTTTATCAGGTGATACACAGTTACACAGTCATTTTTTCATATCTATGCAAATCCATATGCAATGTAAATAATAAATATAGAAATGGTTAATTAACAAGATTAAAAAGTAGTTGCATTTATTTTATATTACGTTTGGTTACATTTAGTTACATTTGCCTTACAGTTACATCTGGCCCTTTGAGAGCAGACGTTTTGTTGATGTGGCTCTTTGTGAAAATGAGTTTGACACCTTTGTTGTAAGTTCTCACGCTGGTCTCCATAGTGCCCTGGTGATCTCTCATGCACTTTATATCCACTGTTGGGCACATGTTATTTAGCTAAGCATGAGTAAATCAAGATACCAGTTTGGAGTAGTGCTGCACTGCTAGAAAATACCTTACAGTGCACTTCCGGCTCCATCTACATCCCTCTACATGATCCAAATCAAGATATGAACATTAATAACAGACAAATCAGGGTCTGTCCCGCTAGTGTTAGCAACAGGATTGATTGACAACGCTGCTAAGCACCTACCTGCTTGTTACAGCACTATGCCTTAAGTTATGTTAGTTGTTTGTATTTGTCCATTATGTTTCTTTTGTGTGTCCCTGAATCTGTCTACTTTCCCCATAATCATGGTTGTTAGAGCCCTGTGATTTATTGGAAGGCTGTTTTCCAGCTTGGCCAATCCTGGGGCCCACCTCCGCCCATTTAAGAAGACTCGGGACACCTGTTCAGGGCTGCTGGCCTGTGTGTGGCCAGTCTGCCATTTCGTATGTGTAGTGTGTCTCTTTTGTGTGTCACTATAGTGGTAGTGACTCCGTGTCTTGAGACACTTCGCTGTCAATACTGACTCTGTGTTTGTTTGTCAAGACTGTGTTATGTTACTGTGAAATTTGTGTTTTAGTTAACTGTACCTGTTGTGTTTGTTTAAACCTTAAGGTACTGTTTGTTTCAATATTTTTAGACCCCTTCTGTTTAGTTTACCCTTAACCTCCCTGCTCATTAAAATATTGAATTTACCATTTTCCATCTTGGTTTTCTTTTGTTCCCTGTCCCCACACGGGTCGTAACACTGCTAAACCCGTGTGTGGGCGGGAAGGGTTGTTACCTTTAACAGCCTCACTCTGGATTGGCTCTTCAGTTGCTTTAGTTGAACTCAGCCCAATATATATCGCCTCTATAACTGCCAGCCTCGATACGCTTCATTTGACTGGAGCCAAACACTATGGCTGACATCTACTTCTTTATACAGTCTGTGGTTGAGCCTGATGCCCTCCCTGTGAGTGACATCACCTGTCGTCCATAGAGCGGCTGCAGGTGCGGTGGTCTGGAGACTCTGGACGTGCCACTCGTTTTGACAGGCACTTCAGAACAGCCTGGGGAATAGTGAGGGAGATGTGCGGCATTCCGAGGCCGTATGTCAGGTGAGGTGGAATGTCTCTGTGGCATGTGAGCGCGGGGAGCTCCGGGCCGGTCCTGGGGCTGGTCTTGGGGCTGGTCTTGGGGCTGGTCCTGGGGCCAGTGCTGGGGCCAGTGTCGGAGCCAGCCGGGGGGCCAGGCTAAGCACATAGTAAGCATAACTACACCGGCTCTGTGGCGCGCTAATCAATTGAACATGCCTCTCTCTGGCAGCACATAAAAATGCCATGAGGGGCATTTCAGCGCCGGGCCGTAGGTAAACTGCTCCAATGACCGAGTGTCAGGGCAGTTAAGCCCCAGAACACTCCAAGCTTTCATACAGGCTCTAAAGATGTCTGACGTTTGTATTACACTATTTTCTGATGTGTTATGATGTTGTTTTCTCATCCAAAACATATCTGAAGTTGTGTTTTGTCTCATTCCCTCATGTTTAACACACAAATCCTGCATATGTTGGCTGAATTCTTCTCTAAAACAGAAAACACTCTAGAAAAAAAACTTGAAAACATGGGCAACAGTTGCTAAGTTGGTAGTGTCTGTCCACTGATATGAAGGTTAGTTGTTCGAATCCTACTCTTGATGTCAACATTGTTGGAAGAGCAGTTAGATCCACTGACCTACAGGTTGGTGGTGGGATTCCAGCTCTCACAGATGAATGCTGCCATTGTGTCCTTGAGTAAGACACTTAACTCTCCTTGATGTAACGTACTTTGAGTGCCTTGAAGGTGGAAAGCACTATATGAATATGAGACAGTTGTGCTCTGTAGGGAGTGAACTGGTTGATCCTTACACCAGATGCCTTTCGTGATGCAAGTTGAGTTTAGAACCAACACAGGGAGCAGATACTGTGGGCAGTGGTGTGAGGTATCGAAGTATAAGTTGTAAAGTACTATAACTAATAAAAAATATGTATGTATTTTACTTACATTTTACACTCGATACTTTTTACTTTTACTTACCTATATCTGACAGCAGGTATCTGTATATACTGATGGAGGCCACCATCAGTCACCTCCTCTACATGGATGAAATCAAGCTGTACACTAAGAATAAGCGAGACATCGACTCACTGATCCACACCACCAGGATCTACAGCACAGACATTAGAATGCAGTGACGTGTGGTGAGGTTCATGAGGCACTGATGTTCTCACAATCAGATTTACAAACATATAAACCAGGTGTCAGTGTGACGTCTGCTGTTTCCTTTGAGACTAGTTCAGAAATGCAGCTTCATCTTGTGCCTCATTTTCACAGTGAAGTCTGTTCTGTGTCTGATCCCGTAAGAACAGAACATCGAGCGGTGCATTTGGCGAATTGAGACACGGCGTCAATACGACAAATGTCCCTTCGATGTACTGTCCAAAGTGCAGGTCGAAGTACCGCCCGACTTAAATGTGCTGTTCAAACGGGGCATTTAAGTCGGGCGGTACTTCTATAGGCACATCGAAGGTGCATTTGTCAAACTGGGACACGGCGTCTGGAGACGCTCGCAGTCCGCGATTCTATTGCCGAACCCCTGAGACTGACTCACCGAACCTGAGACTGACTCACCGAACCCCTGAGACTGACTCGCCGAACCCCTGAGACTGACTCACCGAACCCCTGAGACTGACTCACCGAACCTGAGACTGACTCACCGAACCTGAGACTGACTCACCGAACCTGAGACTGACTCACCGACCCCCTGAGACTGACTCACCGAACCCCTGAGACTGACTCACTGAACCCCTGAGACTGACTCACCGAACCTGAGACTGACTCACCGAACCCCTGAGACTGACTCACACGACCCCCTGAGACTGACTCACCGAACCTGAGACTGACTCACCGAACCCCTGAGACTGACTCACCGACCCCCTGAGACTGACTCACACCGAACCCCTGAGACTGACTCACTGAACCCCTGAGACTGACTCACCGAACCTGAGACTGACTCACCGAACCCCTGAGACTGACTCACCGAACCCCTGAGACTGACTCACCGAACCCCTGAGACTGACTCACCGAACCTGAGACTGACTCACCGAACCCCTGAGACTGACTCACCGACCCCCTGAGACTGACTCACCGAACCCCTGAGACTGACTCACCGACCCCCTGAGACTGACTCACCGAACCCCTGAGACTGACTCACTGAACCCCTGAGACTGACTCACCGAACCTGAGACTGACTCACCGAACCTGAGACTGACTCACCGAACCTGAGACTGACTCACCGAACCCCTGAGACTGACTCACCGAACCCCTGAGACTGACTCACCGAACCTGAGACTGACTCACCGAACCTGAGACTGACTCACCGAACCCCTGAGACTGACTCACCGAACCCCTGAGACTGACTCACCGAACCCCTGAGACTGACTCACCGAACCTGAGACTGACTCACCGACTCCCTGAGACTGACTCACCGACCCCCTGAGACTGACTCACCGAACCCCTGAGACTGACTCACCGAACCCCTGAGACTGACTCACCGAACCCCTGAGACTGCCTCACCGACCCCCTGAGACTGACTCGCCGAACCCCTGAGACTGACTCACGAACCCCTGAGACTGACTCACCGAACCCCTGAGACTGACTCACCGAACCCCGAACCACTGATCTAATAGTATGAAATAAAAAGCTGGTTTTGTATTGTTTTTTATCCTTATTCTGTTCCCCAGTTTTCAGTGAATTGAAATAATTAAATTTCTTACCATTTTGTATGTCTCTGTGTGAGCGAGTTTTTCGTCCTGTGTCTGGATCAAACCATTTAGCTCCTTTAGCGTTGGTCTTCCTTTAATTCTAACCTCCTGCTTCATCTGAAAGTCCAGTTTAGAAAACTGTTTGAGCTTTAATATGTATCTTCCTCCATTTAAGGGCCAGACATGAATTAAAAAGTGAATTGCTAAAGTTGACTTGCTAACTCTAAATTGTAGTTTGCGGCCCCTATTCTGCGGGAGTTAAAAGAATCCTTGGGCTCACAAGCGCCCCCTAACATGAGGCAGGGTAACTGGTGAAGCACGCCTCACCCGGCGCCTTTCCACAGCCGCTGTAATGTGCTCAACCATTAAAGGGTTAAAACAGCAGCTTAGCTACAGCACAGTCAGGCATGCCTCATCGCGTGTCTTTTCTCAGGTTTTCAACGGTAAACATAAAAATTCAGTGATTTTGAGTAAAAAAAAAGAATACAATTGCAAAGTTAAATAGAAAATAACTTTATAGTACAAATCATTGGATAAATATAACTATTTCATTTATTTTTTCTTTGTGATGACAGGTGCCTCACCTGACTGCACGTTACTGTTAGAATGTCATTCGGGCTTGAGAAGTGCAGCCGGATGGTGACAAAGAGGGAAGGTAGTCCACACAGAAGGGGTCTCACTCCCAGAAGGGACAATAGCAGACACTGAGGACAGGTACAAGGACCTTGGTATCCCACAAGCAAATGGCAACAAGAGGAAACAAGGAAAGAAGCCACGGCCAAATACCTCAGACGAGTAAGACAAGTCCTAAGGAGTCAGCTCAATGGAACAAGACTCAGGCAATAAACAGCTACGCCCTGAGAGTAATCAGATACACAACAGGAATCATAAGACACAGGAGGAGATACAGACACAGATGTTAAGACTCAAAAGCTCCTGACCTGCATGGAGGGACCACCCCAAATCCAGCACCCTGAGACTGTAAGAGCCGTAAGGAAGGAGGCCGAGGACTAGTGAGTGTGAGAGCCACAGTCCAGGATGAAACATCCAAGATCCACAAGTACATCCAGGACAAGGCCCCAACAGATGCTCAGTGTCTCAGACAGTGGAGCAGAGGAAGAGGAGCTGGAGGAACCATCATGGAAGGACAAGCCCCTGCATGGGATGTACCACCGGAACATAACTGAAGTGGATCATATCAAGAAATCCACCAATGACATGAGAAAAAGCTGGACTGAAGGACAGAGGCTCATCCTGGAGCACAGGAGCCTTGAGCACCAGAGCGATAGAGGCCCAGATCTACCACCAGACAAGACCCAAGACAAAGAGGCTCCTGAGACAATCCAGCTCATAACTGCAGGTGTAAGATGCTGCAGGGAAAACAAACATGGAGCTGCATAACCAAGTGGAGCGTAGTAGAGTGTGTGTGTGTGGATGAGAAGTGGGTGTGTGGAAGAGAAGTGGATTGTGTGTAGAGGAAAACAGGCAGTGTGGATGAAGAAGGGATCTTTGGGTGAGGAGGGATGTGTGGATGAGAAGGGGATGTGTGGATGAGAAGGGGATGTGTGGATGAGGAGTGAGTGTGTGGATAAGGAGGGGAGCTGTGGAGGAGGAGAGGGTGTGTGGATGAGGAGGTGGTCTTTGGTTGAGGAGAGGGTGTGTGGATGAGGAGGTCTTTTGGGTGAGGAGAGGGTGTGGATGAGGAGGAGGTCTTTGGGTGATGAGAGGGTGTGGATGAGGAGGAGGTCTTTGGGTGATGAGGGGGTGTGTGGATGAGGAGGAGGTCTTTGGGTGATGAGGGGGTGAGTGGATGAGAAGGAAGTCTTTCGATGATGAGGGGGTGTGGATGAGGAGGAGGTCTTTGGGTGAGGAGAGGGCATGTGGATGAGGTGGAGGTCTTTGGGTGATGAGGGGGTGTGTGGATGAGGAGGTGGTCTTTGGATGATGAGGGGGTGTGGATGAGGAGGAGGTTTTTGGGTGAGCAGGGTGTGTGTGTGGATGACGAGGTCTTTTGGGTGAGGAGAGGGTGTGTGGATGAGGAGGAGGTCTTTGGGTGAGGAGGGGGTGTGTGGATGAGGAGGAGGTCTTTGGGTGAGGAGAGGGTGTGTGGATGAGGAGGAAGTCTTTGGATGATGAGGGGGTGTGGATGAGGAGGAGGTCTTTGGGTGAGGAGAGGGTGTGTGGATGAGAAGGAGGTCTTTGGGTGATGAGGGGGTGTGTGGATGAGGAGGAGTTCTTTGGGTGATGAGGGGGTGTGTGGATGAGAGGGAAGTCTTTGGATGATGAGGGGGTGTGGATGAGGAGGAGGTTTTTGGGTGAGGAGGGTGTGTGTGGATGACGAGGTCTTTTGGGCGAGGATAGGGTGTGTGGATGAGGAGGTGGTCTTTGAGTGAGGAGGGGGTGTGGATGAGGAGGAGGTCTTTGGGTGAGGAGGGGGTGTGTGGATGAGGAGGAGATCTTTGGGTGAGGAGAGGGTGTGTGGATGAGGAGGAGGTCTTTGCGTGAGGAGAGGGTGTGTGGATGAGAAGGATGTCTTTGGGTGAGAAGGGGGTGTGTGGATGAGGAGGAGGTCTTTTGGGTGAGGAGAGGGTGTGTGGATGAGGAGGAGGTCTTTGGGTGATGATGAGGTGTGGATGAGGAGGAGGTCTTTGGGTGAAGAGGGTGTGTGTGGATGAGGAGGAGGTCTTTGGATGATGAGGGGGTGTGGATGAGGAGAAGGTCTTTGGGTGAGGAGGGTGTGTGTGGATGAGGAGGAGGTCTTTGGATGATGAGGGAGTGTGTGGATGAAGACGAGGTCTTTGGATAATGAGGGAGTGTGTGGATGAAGAGGAGGTCTTTGGATGATGAGGGAGTGTGTGGATGAGATGGAGGTCTTTGGATGATGAGGGAGTGTGTGGATGAAGACGAGGTCTTTGGATGATGAGGGAGTGTGTGGATGAAGACGAGGTCTTTGGATGATGAGGGAGTGTGTGGATGAGGAGGAGGTCTTTGGATGATGAGGGAGTGTGTGTGGATGAAGAGGAGGTCTTTGGATGACGATGAGGGAGTGTGTGGATGAGGAGGAGGTCTTTGGAGGTCTTTGGATGAGGGGTGTGTGGATGAAGACGGGTCTTTGGATGATGAGGGAGTGTGTGGATGAAGACGTGGTCTTTGGATGATGAGGGAGTGTGTGGATGAGGAGGAGGTCTTTGGATGATGAGGGAGTGTGTGGATGAAGAGGAGGTCTTTGGATGATGAGGGAGTGTGTGGATGAGGAGGAGGTTTTTGGATGATGAGGGAGTGTGTGGATGAAGAGGAGGTCTTTGGATGATGAAGGAGTGTGTGGATGAGGAGTAGGTCTTTGGATGATGAGGGAGTGTGTGGATGAGGTGGAGGTCTTTGGATGATGAAGGAGTGTGTGGATGAAGAGGAGGTCTTTGGTTGATGAGGGAGTGTGTGGATGAAGAAGAGGTCTTTGGATGATAAGGGAGTGTGTGGATGAGGAGGAGGTCTTTGGATGATGAGGGAGTGTGTGGATGTAGACGAGGTCTTTGGATGATGAGGGAGTGTGTGGATGAGGTGGAGGTCTTTGGATGATGAAGGAGTGTGTGGATGAGGAGTAGGTCTTTGGATGATGAGGGAGTGTGTGGATGAGGTGGAGGTCTTTGGATGATGAAGGAGTGTGTGGATGAAGAGGAGGTCTTTGGTTGATGAGGGAGTGTGTGGATGAAGAGGAGGTCTTTGGATGATGAGGGAGTGTGTGGATGAGGAGGAGGTCTTTGGATGATGAGGGAGTGTGTGGATGAGGAGGAGGTCTTTGGATGATGAGGGAGTGTGTGGATGAGGAGGAGGTCTTTGGATGATGAGGGAGTGTGTGGATGAGGAGGAGGTCTTTGGGTTTGAGGGAGTGTGTGGATGAGGAGGAGTGATGAGAGGGTGTGTGAGGAGGAGGAGGTCTTTGGATGATGAGGGAGTGTGTGGATGAGGAGGAGGAGGGGGAGTGTGTGGATGAGGAGGAGGTGATGATGGAGTGTGTGGATGAGGAGGAGGAGGAGGTCTTTGGTGTGATGAGGGGTCTGTGTGGATGAGTGTGAGGTCTTTGGATGATGAGGGAGTGTGTGTGGATGGGAGGAGGTCTTTGGGTGAGGAGGGAGTGTGTGGATGAGGAGGGAGTGTGTGGTGATGAGGGAGGGTGTGTGAGGAGTAGGTCTTGGGGAGTGTGTGGATGAGGAGGAGGTCTTGGATGATGTGTGGATGAGGAGGAGGTCTTTGGGTGATGAGGGAGTGTGTGGATGAGGAGGAGGTCTTTGGGTGATGAGGGAGTGTGTGGATGAAGAGGAGGTGGGTGATGAGTGAGAGGAGGAGGTCTTTGGGTGATGAGGGAGTGTGTGGATGAGGAGGAGGTCTTTGGGTGATGATGGGATGATGAGGGGAGGTCTTTGTGTGATGAGGAGGAGGGAGGTCTTTGGATGATGAGGGAGTGTGTGGATGAGGAGGAGGTCTTTGGGTGATGAGGGGGTGTGTGGATGAGGAGGAGGTCTTTGGGTGATGAGGGAGTGTGTGGATGAGGAGGGTGGGAGGGCTTAGGCTCAGTCGCACACATCCCTGGTGTCTGCTCCATAGACGCTCACAGCGGAGGAGCTCACAGCGGAGGAGCGCACAGAGGAGGAGCGCACAGCGGAGGAGCGCACAGCGGAGGAGCTGTGCTTTGGCTACAGCGAATCTCCCGAGAATATTGTCGCTATTTCTTTTGGACATTACTGCAAAATCTCCGGGTGGTGTGCGCATGGTTCCCTCTTTGAGCCGAGGTCGCATTCGCCGCAGCTGCAGAGTCCGCGCCCGTTTACCATGAGCTGTTTGGATGTTATGTACCCAGCCTATGGACATTACGCACCGTACGCACCGAGCGCTCCTGCCTTCTTCAACAGTTTACAGGTACAGCACTGTCTTCTTCAACAGTTTACAGGTTCAGCACTGTCTTCTTCTACAGTTTACAGGTACAGCACTGTCTTCTTCTACAGTTTACAGGTTCAGCACTGTCTTCTTCTGCTCTGTAACCGTCAGAATATGTGAGTTGTCTGTTATCTTAAAACTGGAATGTTTTGCCAAAGATTTGGAACATTTGAGCCGCCGCGCGTCATGCTCAACATTTGCGCTCATGGCCCTTCATCTCTTCATCACATTTTAGCTAGTCATGAAAAAGTAGTATATTACTGTAATGTATAGCTTTATCAGTAGGCCTGCAGTACATGTACAAGTATAAAACAATACTTGGCAGCGTCTCTATGTCCGGAAATATGCAATGGATAAAAACAGGTGCTCTTTAAAGATGTGCAACTGGTAAATTTAAAAGACATAAAAAACAAACAAAAATAGAGTGAGGGTACAGAATTCAGGGCACTGTGAGAGGTTAAAAGTCCTTAACTGTAGAGCACGGGGCGCCTCTGCGTGAAAACCTCCAGGAGAGGTGGATTTGTATCCAGCTCATGGCTAAAATAATGCGCAAAGGAAGCATTATTCGCTCAGTATTAGCGCTGAAACGATTGCGTGTTTATGAGCAGCGGCATGTGTTATGTCTGAAGAGTAAATATAGCAGAGTGCTGTAACTGCGCGGACAAGCCAAGCAATGACTTCATTTGGAAAGGCTCACAGCAGCACAAAGTTAGACGTGCTCCAGGAAGACACAAGAATCTGTTTACAACCAAAATGAAGTGTTATTAAGTCATATTTGACCAATATTTTATATATGGACTCAGGAATATATATATATATATATATATATATATATATATATATATATATATATATATATATATATATATATTATATATATATATATATATATATATATATATTTATCGTGCAACTGTGTCAGTTCAATCACGGCCAAGAAGAATTCAGAGGTTAATACAGAATAATAAAAGTATAAAAGGTGAATGCAAACTGACAGTGCAAAGTTTTAAAGGTAGAATTTATTTTTAAAGAAAACTAACTACAGGCAAGTCCAATGAGGATTTTCGGTCGACTGTAACCTATTTATCTGGAAATTTTATACCTGGAATATTCCGTAATGTGGCATTAAATCTGGAGACAAGCAGGCGATGCCACCAGGCCAAGTTATAAGTCATATCTGTGGAGAGGTGTCTTATCTCACAGTAAGAATGTGTTAATCAAAGTAATTTGTTTTGTGGTAAAATCATTGTAATTAGATCAAATCAAGACATAAGTTCAACACTGTGGAACATTCCTGGCAAAGATGTCGCACTGGCGTTAGCAGCAGTATCTGGAGAGTTGAATATACATGATTTATTCTAGATAAATGCTCTTCACGTCATGCATCATAGCAGTTAAGTATGAAATAAATTGAAGTGTTTCCTTGTGTTTAAACTCTTTTTGTCCAACCAAGGACACTGTTGACTAAGAATCATGGGTAAACTGACACCGACACTTGATTCTCTGTCGCGGTGCTTAAAGTCCACAGAGATTGGACAGCAACCTCGTGACACCGTCCCAGAGAGTGGTTTCTGTGTCTTGGTGCAATATCACAGCAGCAGAAGGGGCTAAGTGAGCAGTCCCATCAGGTTCATTTGGATTTCTGATCATTTATTTTATTAGGTTCTTTTTTCAGACCAAGGTTTAGTTTGATTTCATACCAGACAGTTTGGACTGCTCACTAGCGATGTTCCTCAAAGTGCTCACGTGATGTTGCTGTGACATGTCCAGTCAGCTGATTTTAACAGGTTTTGGTCAGAAGTGGCCAATTTGAGTTGCCCCTGGGATACTGTCCTGAAAATGTTTGGTGCCGTTTTCCTACTGGTGGAGGCAAGATGACAGCACCATCCGCATTCCAGCTTCTTTGGGACAGTATCCATTTCTGGCCGAGAGAAAACCACATTATGGACTAGGACACAGCAAACATCATGTTCTCTGGGACAACAAACATCGCCTCTGGATTAAGAAAAAAAAATTCAGAGAAAATCGAAATATGGAAATGTGCCCTTCGGGACTACAAACAGGGACGAGGGGGCTGCAGATGGCGCTGTTGTCTTGCTTTCTTTGGTAGGAAAAAAGCACCAAAACCTGTGTAAATCAGCTGACCAGACACGTCAAAACATCATGTGACCCCTCTGAGGAAGACCGCTACGGACAAAAGAATCTATTAAAATAGACTAAAACATGTTCCTAGCTCAAGGTTCAAAAATTAAGTAAAGGCCCTTCAATGGAAGTTTGCCCAGAGATAAACATGTGTCCTACCCCCGTGTCCCATAGGCTCCTACTGCTGTGACGCCCTCTCACTGCAGGGACCGCATGGACACTTCCAGGGGCCCCGATGGACTGCCAGGGGGCCCAGGCACTTCCTCTTCCTCCTCGTCCACTGCCTCCTCATTGTCCTCTCCGGCCTCCTCCTCCTACACCCCCGTGGGCCCCAGGTCAGAGGAGGGCCCCAAAGACAAACCCGCGGGCGCCCCTGAAGCCGAGTACCTAAGCTCCAGATGTGTGCTGTTCACGTACTACCAAGGAGACATCAGCAGTGTGGTGGACCAGCACTTCTCCAGGGCCCTCAGCTCCTACATGGACGGAGAGGGCAAGAGGCGGGCCCCCGAGTCCCACGGAACAGGTATGGCAATCACCAATCTAAAGTAGAGCTGATCGACACAGAGTCACCCAAATGTTCTGAAAGTTAAGCAGCTCAGATTTCAGCGTTAGATGTTAATGGCAGATCTGTCACAAAAGTTTTTATATTGTAAATATTGCAATAAACTATAATATTGCTTTACCTGATATTTTACTACAAGCTATTTTACTATAAGCTATTTTTAAATGGTATCATTAAAAGGCCTGAGCTGCATTAAATAAATAGCAAAATTAACCCAAAAAATGAATTTGTTCTACCCTCTAGAGCTCAAATCCTCCCTTACCTCTTACCTGCATAAACATGATAAAAGTCTCCCCACTATTACAAAGAAAATATTCATCTATCCATTTTCTTCCTCTTATCCGGGGCCGAGTTTTAGGGGCAGTAGTGACTCCCAGAATTCCCTCACTCCAGACACTTCCTTCAGCTCCTCTGATGGGACCTGAAGGTGTTCTCAGGCCGATCTGAGAAACATAGTTCCTATAATAATCCTACGCAGTTTCCACGTTACAAAACATAAGATTGGGTCCATAACAGAATTTATAATGAAACTCCCGATTCTCGTACTCTGAGAACCGCTGCGTGTAATGGTGCACGCTCGGAGAGGCATTCAACTGCACTGGGTGACAAACAGCCATGTGAATATGTGCATTTGTGTGCACTCACTCATTTCATATCAGCGATGAACCAAATGATGGTCCTGCCACTGCAGACTCACTTATGTTGGTTCATTGTTTTGTTCTTCCAGGTTACACGAGGAGAAAACACTGTCAGAGCTTTGACTGTTTATTTTGGCAGCAGAAAGCACAATGACTTTTGACGTTTTTAATATCACATCTAAAAATGAGATGCTCAGATTAGTTCTAGCTGATTTGTGCCTTAATGTCTTTTAATGTCATTTGCAAATATTGGGTTATTTGAGCTAAGACCAGAGTTGCCAGGTTTGCTTCTTTATGTCAAATTTGAGCTTCTTTTTTTAAGTTATTTGCAAATTTAGAGAATTGTGGTTGCATCCTTACTGTGAGCGAGCTTCTCCACTGACGAGTAGAACCTGCTTGTTCGTTTGGCTTTAATACTCCACAAACCTGTGGACAAAGTTCAAGTACAGTTTTAACATTCACATCTCATCAGCTGCAAGTTGCTTGTTTTGAGTCTTTTTTACAGAAGCTTGGTCACTTGTTGCATTCTGAAAATCTAGCAACCCCCGAGCGAAACAAAAACCCCGATCAAGAGCGTCCTCAGGTTTACCTGTGAATGTTCATCTCGTGAGTTTGGACAGTCGGATGTGTGGACATTGGACAGTTGGATGTGTGGACACTTGGACAGTTGGACAGTTGGTGTGTGGACAGTTGGACAGTTGGATGTGTGGACAGTTGGACAGTTGGATGTGTGGACACTTGGACAGTTGGATGTGTGGATATTGGACAGTTGGATGTGTGGACATTGGACAGTTGGATGTGTGGACTTTGGACAGTTGGTGTGTGGACAGTTGGATGTGTGGACATTGGACAGTTGGTGTGTGGACATTGGACAGTTGGTGTGTGGACAGTTGGACAGTTGGATGTGTGGACATTGGACAGTTGGTGTGTGGACAGTTGGATGTGTGGACATTGGACAGTTGGTGTGTGGACACTGGACAGTTGGTGTGTGGACAGTTGGACAGTTGGATGTGTGGATAGTTGGACAGTTGGATGTGTGGACATTGGACAGTTGGTGTGTGGACAGTTGGATGTGTGGACATTGGACAGTTGGTGTGTGGACATTGGACAGTTGGTGTGTGGACAGTTGGACAGTTGGATGTGTGGACAGTTGGACAGTTGGTGTGTGGACACTTGGACAGTTGGATGTGTGGACACTTGGACAGTTGGACAGTTGGTGTGTGGACAGTTGGACAGTTGGATGTGTGGACATTGGACAGTTGGTGTGTGGACAGTTGGATGTGTGGACATTGGACAGTTGGTGTGTGGACAGTTGGACAGTTGGATGTGTGGACATTGGACAGTTGGTGTGTGGACAGTTGGACAGTTGGATGTGTGGACATTGGACAGTTGGTGTGTGGACATTGGACAGTTGGTGTGTGGACAGTTGGACAGTTGGATGTGTGGACACTTGGACAGTTGGATGTGTGGACAGTTGGACAGTTGGATGTCTGGACAGTTGGATGTGTGGACATTGGACAGTTGGTGTGTGGACAGTTGGACATTGGACAGTTGGTGTGTGGGACATTGGACAGTTGGTGTGTGGACAGTTGGACAGTTGGATGTGTGGACAGTTGGACAGTTGGTGTGTGGACAGTTGGATGTGTGGACAGTTGGACAGTTGGATGTGTGGACAGTTGGATGTGTGGACAGTTGGACAGTTGGATGTGTGGACAGTTGGACAGTTGGTTTGTGGACAGTTGGACAGTTGGATGTGTGGATATTGGACAGTTGGACAGTTGGTGTGTGGACAGTTGGACAGTTGGATGTGTGGACAGTTGGACAGTCGGATGTGTGGACATTGGACAGTTGGATAGTTGGTGTGTGGACAGTTGGACAGTTGGATGTGTGGACACTTGGACAGTTGGATGTGTGGATATTGGACAGTTGGACAGTTGGTGTGTGGACAGTTGGACAGTTGGATGTGTGGACAGTTGGACAGTTGGATGTGTGGACATTGGACAGTTGGATGTGTGGACTTTGGACAGTTGGTGTGTGGACAGTTGGACAGTTGGATGTGTGGACAGTTGGACAGTTGGATGTGTGGACAGTTGGATGTGTGGACATTGGACAGTTGGATGTGTGGACAGTTGGACAGTTGGATGTGTGGACATTGGACAGTTGGATGTGTGGACAGTTGGATGTGTGGACAGTTGGACAGTTGGATGTGTGGACAGTTGGACAGTTGGATGTGTGGACAGTTGGATGTGTGGACAGTTGGACAGTTGGATGTGTGGACATTGGACAGTTGGATGTGTGGACATTGGACAGTTGGATGTGTGGACAGTTGGACAGTTGGATGTGTGGACATTGGACAGTTGGATGTGTGGACAGTTGGATGTGTGGACAGTTGGACAGTTGGATGTGTGGACAGTTGGACAGTTGGATGTGTGGACAGTTGGATGTGTGGACATTGGACAGTTGGACAGTTGGATGTGTGGACATTGGACAGTTGGATATGTGGACAGTTGGATGTGTGGACAGTTGGACAGTTGGATGTGTGGACAGTTGGATGTGTGGACATTGGACAGTTGGACAGTTGGATGTGTGGACATTGGACAGTTGGATATGTGGACAGTTGGATGTGTGGACAGTTGGATAGTTGGATGTGTGGACAGTTGGACAGTTGGATGTGTGGACAGTTGGATGTGTGGACATTGGACAGTTGGACAGCTGGATGTGTGGACAGTTGGATGTGTGGACAGTTGGATGTGTGGACATTGGACAGTTGGACAGTTGGATGTGTGGACAGTTGGACAGTTGGATGTGTGGACAGTTGGATCTGTGGACAGTTGGACAGTTGGATGTGTGGACATTGGACAGTTGGATGTGTGGACAGTTGGACAGTTGGATGTGGGACAGTTGGGACAGTTGGATGTGTGGACAGTTGGATGTGTGGACATTGGACAGTTGGACAGCTGGACAGTGTGGACAGTTGGATGTGTGGACAGTTGGATGTGTGGACATTGGACAGTTGGACAGTTGGATGTGTGGACAGTTGGACAGTTGGATGTGTGGACAGTTGGATCTGTGGACAGTTGGACAGTTGGATGTGTGGACATTGGACAGTTGGATGTGTGGACAGTTGGACAGTTGGATGTGTGGACAGTTGGACAGTTGGATGTGTGGACAGTTGGACAGTTGGATGTGTGGACAGTTGGACAGTTGGATGTGTGGACAGTTGGACAGTTGGATGTGTGGACATTGGACAGTTGGATGTGTGGACATTGGACAGTTGGACAGTTGGTGTCTTATTTTAAGGCCACACAAGATGAGCTGACACTTCAGACAGAGACAGGTGATGGTCAGGTGACAACTGCTGTCCAATGAAAGGTCAGGGCAGGGGTCAGGTGGGGGGTGATGTCCAATGAAAGGTCAGGGCAGGGGTCAGGTGGGGGGTGATGTCCAATGAAAGGTCAGGGCAGGGGTCAGGTGGGGGGTGATGTCCTGCAGACAGAGGGTCAGACAACTCTGGACACGAGGCAGGTCCTGGGACAACTGGGACTCAAAGAGACGAAAGAAGCACTAAAAACATAATGTGAATATATAAAGTGTCCACATGTCTGGAAACAGTTATGTTCACACTAATCTGAGACTAAGATAGGACCAGACCAGGACTAATCCAGGACTAATCCAGGACTAGACCAGGACTAATCCAGGACTAGACCAGGACTAATCCAGGACTAGACCAGGACTAATCCAGGACTAGACCAGGACTAATCCAGGACTAGACCAGGACTAGATCAGGACTAGACCAGGACCAGACCAGGACTAATCCAGGACTAGACCAGCACTAGACCAGGACTAGACCAGGACTAGACCAGGACTAATCCAGGACTAGACCAGGACTAGATCAGGACTAGATCAGGACTAGACCAGGACCAGACCAGGACCAGACCAGGACTAGACCAGGACTAGACCAGGACTAGACCAGGACTAGATCAGGACTAAACCAGGACTAATCCAGGACTAATCCAGGACTAATCCAGGACTAGACCAGGACTAGACCAGGACTAGATCAGGACTAGACCAGGACCAGACCAGGACTAATCCAGGACTAGACCAGGACTAATCCAGGACTAGACCAGGACTAGATCAGGACTAGACCAGGACCAGACCAGGACTAATCCAGGACTAGACCAGGACTAGATCAGGACTAGACCAGGACCAGACCAGGACTAATCCAGGACTAGACCAGGACTAATCCAGGACTAGACCAGGACTAGATCAGGACTAGACCAGGACCAGACCAGGACTAATCCAGGACTAGACCAGGACTAGACCAGGACTAGACCAGGACTAGACCAGGACTAATCCAGGACTAGACCAAGACTAATCCAGGACTAGACCAGGACTAGATCAGGACTAGACCAGGACCAGACCAGAACTAAACCAGGACTAATCCAGGACTAGACCAGGACTAGACCAGGACTAGATCAGGACTAGACCAGGACTAAACCAGGACTAATCCTGGACTAAGATAGGACTAGACCAGGACTAGACCAGGACTAGACCAAGACTAAACCAGGACTAATCCAGGACTAAGATAGGACTAGACCAGGACTAGACCAGGACTAGACCAGGACTAAACCTGGACTAAGATAGGACTAGACCAGGACTAGACCAGGACTAGACCAAGACTAAACCAGGACTAATCCAGGACTAAGATAGGACTAGACCAGGACTAGACCAGGACTAGACCAGGACTAAACCAGGACTAATCCAGGACTAAGATAGGACTAGACCAGGACTAATCCAGGACTAGACCAGGACTAGACCAGGACTAATCCAGGACTAATCCAGGACTAAGATAGGACTAGACCAGGACTAATCCAGGACTAGACCAGGACTAGACCAGGACTAGACCAGGACTAATCCAGGACTAATCCAGGACTAAGATAGGACTAGACCAGGACTAGACCAGGACTAGACCAGGACTAGTCCAGGACTAATCCAGGACTCAAACTGGACTAAATCAGGACTAAACCAGGACTAGACCAGGTCTAGACCAGGACTAAACCAGGAGTAAAACACAAGTGTTGTATTCACAATATTCCGTCTGGATTTGTCTCCATATTTAAGATGAGAAACTGCAGGTGAATAGGAAAAAAAATCTTACATTTCTCTTATGTAGATGAACATCAGACTGTGGTCCTGAGCTGCTCTCTCTCGTGTTGGTTCATTCTCTTATGTAGATGAACATCAGACTGTGGTCCTGAGCTGCTCTCTCTGTTGGTTCATTCTCTTATGTAGATGTTCATCAGGTGGTCCTGAGCTGCTCTCTCATGTTGGTTCATTCTCTTATGTAGATGAACATCAGACTGTGGTCCTGAGCTGTTCTCTCTCGTGTTGGTTCATTTCTCTTATGTAGATGAACATCAGACTGTGGTCCTGAGCTGCTCTCTCTCGTGTTGGTTCATTCTCTATTTAAATCACAATATTAATCTAAAATTACTTCAGTTTGCTGTTTTCCTCCTCTCTAGCGCCTCCTCTGTTTTCCTGGAGCTCTAGCGCCCGATGGGAGCACGCGTTGTTGTAAATGTCATC